>JALMQS010000778.1:1751022-2034395 GCA_024734495.1 Forficula auricularia | reverse complement strand
ATTAGGTTGATGCATAATTATGGAAAGTTTTTTAAAAATATTTTTATGTAGCAAAAACAATAATAAAATTTAATAAATAAATATAATAAATAATTTAATTAATAAAATTTATTGTTAGGGCTCT
This sequence comes from Forficula auricularia, assembly GCA_024734495.1. NCBI lineage: Eukaryota > Metazoa > Arthropoda > Insecta > Dermaptera > Forficulidae > Forficula > Forficula auricularia. The sequence continues at coordinate 2,034,271 of JALMQS010000778.1, read as the reverse complement.
CGTGAGGTGAGTGCTGTGTGGTGCTTTGTGCGCCCCCCATCAAGTCGATGGGGTCCTAACAATCTGTTGAGTGCAGGTTGTAGGTTGCGTGTTCATATAGGGTGTGTGCAGGGGAGGGGCTGCTGGTTGGCATTTGGCCCCTCCAGATTTGAATGTCCGAATCCGTTCGCTTCCCCAGTCGAATCGAGTCGCTTTAATTATAGCATGGGTGATAATATTTCACTCATGCAAAAACGACGCAACGATCCGACTGAGTCATCTAGCGGCCGTGTCTCAAGGCTCGTCGCCATGAGCAAGAGCGGGCCGCTACAAAATTCGTCTAACGATCGTTGATTGGTCGACATTGAAGTCTGCAGCCAGCATTCGTGTTGTAAGGCTTTCATCCTCTTCCACGGCTGTCAGAAGTGCCTGATCATCAAAATCTTATGGCCGACCTCTTCCTTCTTTATCCTCCAAACTAGTGTCACCTGATTTGAAAAGGGCAAACCACTTCCGTACTGCAATATCAGTAATTGTTCCTTCGACAAAAAGTTCGTTGAGATCGCGAAATGACTGTGCTGCCTTCCATCCTTTCTCGTAGTGGTAGAGCATAATATGACGAATATGAATATGGTTTTCGACACGCATTTTTATTAACTATAAATAGAGAAGTTTGTTTTTATAAAATAAATAAACAAAACGCCATTTTTGGCTAAAGAAAAACACCCCAATACAAACGTTCCATAATTATGCATCAACCTAATAATTATATTTTATTGTTGCGTCTGGAACGTAATCTTTCTGTAATATAATTTATATTTTGGAATTAAATTATTTGAAATTAAATTAATAGTGGTGACAGTTAAATAGACGTAAGAAAATTTTGAACTCTTCACCCTCCAGATCGTTTTCAAATATAAAAAAAATCTCCTCAAGATTTCAGATCTCTATCCCAGTTTTTAACCTATGTCCAGTGTCCACGGGGGATGCATTTTCCTGTTTGAAATACACACGTTTTCACGCTTTTTTTGTTGTCTGAATTGTCAAGCTAAAAATCGAAACTCATGAGGAATGGGCATAGATATGGCTATATCACCACAAGAAAATTGTCACATCATCTGTTGAATTTCTTCTACACTGGTTACCAATAATAATCGAAACGTCGAAAATGCGATGTAGAATACTTATTCCTCGAGTATTAGATAAGAATCGATTTTTGATTTTAAGTTCACATTGACTTCACATAGTCATTTACTTTTGATTAATAATAAAGGAATAATCATATTATTATTTAAAATGACTATGAATAAAGTCTAGGAGCGATCCGTTGCAGTTTATTTTTGTTATACTTGTAACTTATTTTTTCGTCTTTATACATAAATAAGGAAAGTCCTTTTGATGACTGGTAATAAATTCAGGTCTATCAGCTTTATCAAAAAATAAAACAAAAACTTGAAAATCAATTTTTTTTTTCATATTTATTTACAGAAGCTATTTAATAAAGATACTTTTGGATACAAAAAAGTTTTAAAAACTTTTTGTTTTAAAATTGAGTTAAATAAATATCTATAAGCTATATAGATATATTATTGAAAAAACTTTTATATTTCCCTTCACTTATATAATATACCTATACCTATAGGTGCTTTAAAATAAAATCCAGGAAAAAACTATATAATATTTTAAAAAATTGATTCAAAAAAATAAATAAATAATAATAATATAAATAATTAAAACAAAATAAATGGTATATGAATGTACATTTTGTAATTGTTTTTTTCTGAAATGTTTTTCTAGTGAAATCAAAGCATTTTTCGAGCTTAAATCAATTATTAATAAGAATAATTAATTTCTGATTATCACTTAATTAATCAAAATTGTATTTATTAAATTAATAATTAATAGAGAAAAATTTATCATGAATAAATAAATCCTTGTCAAAATCAAAACTAAATTTGTTTTTTAATTATTAGTTATTGAAAAGGCTATATATTCTTCTTTAATATGGCGCACATATCTAAATAGATAAGATCCACAAAACCTAAACAAAAGAAACATATCTCTGGGAGTCCTTAATAATTTTTTAGTGTTCAGACATTTTTTCGGCACACTCTGACTTTAAAGAATGGCACAGCCTGTTAAATATGAATTCGAATCGGACACCCTGTTGTGCGGATTGCATCCACAGGCGCCGAAAATTAAATCCTTTAGGAGCATGAATATCATTGTTAAAATCTTAAATAATTTTAATCTAGTCATTCCATTATTCAACTAATAATCTCTCAAATAATTGGGGTCAGCTTTGTCTAGCCTAGAGTGAAGCATTCGAAATTATCAAACTGGGGACTCGAGTTCACGTCAAACACACTGTTTAAATTTAACCACTTGTAATCTGTCTCGTACACTTAACACACATATTTAATTAATAAATATAACCAGATTCTCACAAAATTTAATTTATTCTGACTCCATGGGCAAGTATGGCCATAAAAATTCAATTAATATATAATATTGCGGAAATCTAATTGGAAGCAACCCATTTTAAATAATAAATAAACAGCATCGGATTGCTGTTAGACTTTCCATAACCATTTGAAATATTAATATGTTTATTTATTTATTATTAATCAGATAAAAATAATTTGGTCTTTCAGTAAAGTACTTGCTCCCTGCAGAGCAAAGTACTTTTAAACGAAAACTATTCTTTAAAATTTTTTGAGACCCTCAAGGCACTTAAATAGAATATTAAATTTGATCAAAACTGGTTAAGTCATATTCATAAAACTTATATAAAATAAATGATATCATATAAGTTTAATTTATTCGAGGTTGAGATTTTTGTATATAAGGATAAAAAGTAAAAATATTCTATTCTATGTTTTGTAAGAAGTGATTGCTCTTCTGTATTGATAAGGTTGTTATTAAAAAGAGAAAAAATTTGTGTTTTTTGTTAACGTGCCAAATATCTTTTGAAAATTGTATTCTGATGGCCTTCAATGGTAACGAAGGTAAAAAGAAAATTTAAACGAATGTGTGACATGACTATTTGAAGCCCTGAAGAAGTCGGCAAAGTCGACGAAACGTTGGTGGATAAATAAAAAAGTCACACATAAAAAACTTGTCCTTATTTTCCCAATATAAACTTTCAAATTATAAATGATATATTTTTCGAATAAAGTTTACTTCATGGCATTAGTATTTCCTTTTGAATAGAAATGAAGTTCTTTTTTACTTCATTATATTCATGATCACTTTTGAAAAGTCATTTTGTTCATATTTTTATACTTTTGTTTAAGAAAAAAAAAAGATAAAATACATATAATAAAAAACATTAAGATTCACATCTAGGAAAGAGAAAATGCATAAAATAAAAAAATAAAGTACTGTATAAAAGACGAGGTTTAGCTCGATATGTTCGTTTTTATTATCTTATTACAACGAATATTATGTAGATTAAATGTAATGACTTAAAATTTCATTTTTTTTAGAAAACTTTATAATCCTCTGGAGGTTGATTTGCATTTCTCTTCTAAATTATATATACCACCAATATAAAAATTTAAAAATAGACAAATAAATATACAAAGTATTTTAATATAAAATATATCTGTACAGGGTGGTACACAAACACTTGATAGTTTTTAAAATAACAATTAAACTTCTGATTGCTTAAATATACTGAAGGTTACCCAATTGAATGGACTTTTAAATGAAATATTTATTTTTTAAAACTAATATTCATGAAATCTTGCAATCCTTGTTTTATTTTAACAATAAGAGAATTAGTAGATTTCTACCACTTAGTTGTACTCAGAGGCTTCAAAGGAGGGGTGAGGTGCTTACTTAAGACGCAGAGTCAACCTGTGAAGGGGTCCCGAAGCTTACCAAATAAAATTGGAAAGGCTGGGTTACTGTATGATTTTAACAAAAATTTAAAAGAAGCATTTATTATATTTATGTGTTATTTCTCTGGGTGGTTTTTAATTTTCTTCGAGATCTATTAAAAAGTAATGGACAATTCAACTTAGGCTATCTCTTTGACTCTTTAAAATATTCGAATTCATACTTTTGGAGGATAGAAGAAGTGGTGGTACCTTCCCTCTGTGGACCGGGGGTAGAATAGGTCCACATTATTCCCTGCTTGTCCTAGAAGGCGACTAAAAGGGGTTGGACGTGAGGCTAAAAACCTCACTTGGTAAAAAATTCCCAATTCTAGAAGTAGTATTTAAAGCCTTCCGAGTTATTTTTAAAAAAAATTCTTAAAAGAGAATTCATACATAAGTACTAAAACTACAAAAACATACTGACCGAATGCTATCACTTGGTAAAAATAAAAGTAAATAAATATTTGTAACGTGAAACAAGTGACCTAGAAAATCTAACTAATAGTAAATTAATATCTCACAAAATATTTATTTACTTTTATCTTTATTAAAAATGTTTCACCTTGCACCAACACCACAATCTCTATTAATTATTGGCATTACTTGGGTTTTTCGAGTGAGATTAACTTTTATAGTTTTGGAGGTAGAAGACTAGGGATTGAATTGAACTCCCTGAAAGTGAATGCAATACTTTACTTACATCTGCTTTGCATTGCAAGAGAAAGTAGAAAATGTATTAATACAAGAGGTTTTTACATACACCTTCCGATTCTAGCGTCCTTTCCAGGGTTCTGTTTAAAAAGTAAAAATAGAGTATAATAGTGTGACTCAATGTTTTTCTGTAAGTATGTTCGTCAGGCTGTCAGAGCATTGTGCCTCATAAACTAAATAACATACAAATTTGAAATTTATAAGTATATGTGTCTCTGAAATCAAAAATTTCATTTAACTTTTGATCGAATGATTATTTTAGAAAGAGTGAAATTTTTGGAGGAGTCCAATATTAAAAAAAAAAAAATATCATGAGGACTGAAGTACATATTTTTGTAAATATATTTTTAAGTAGGATTACGGTTATTTAGTTGTAATTGGGATAATTTCCCTATTCTGAATAAAATAAGATAAAATAAAATTTCGATTTCAAATGACTGTTTGGGAGCAGCCAAGAGGCCATTTTTAAGTGATTTTTGTTCCAGCCCAATTTCAATCGAATGATTATTATTCTAAAGAAAATCTTAAAATAGTTCATTCTCTTCTTATCAGCAAATAAGAAACTGTTTGGTATCTCAAGTATTTTGAAATATATAAATATACTGAATAAATTTATAATTTTTCTCATTAATATATTAAAGAATAGTTGATATATTAACGAGAATTGTTTTGACTTCGCTTTTTTGAAAAATATATATATATTGCGAGACTACTGTGGATGATCCTATTGGAGTCTGCGGAGTCTTAATTCTTGAGATAGAAAGATTGAAAATATAACATCTTAGATTTCAAATTCATTTGGTGATCCATCCGAATGTCATGCGGGCTATACGCAAAATGACGTTGGATTGTGGCTAAATGGATATCATCTTTTTCTCTCTTGGTCCAGAATTAAGATTCCGCAGACTCCAATAGCATCATCCGCAGTAGTCTCGCGATATATATCTTTTTAAAAAAAGCGCGTTCAAAACAATTCTCGTTATTCTTTGATATATTAATGAGAAAAATTATAAATTTATTTAACATCATTATTTCAAGTTAGAAATTTATAAGTTCAGAAATTATTTTTACTCAATATTTGACAAAAATCACCTACATTTGATTCGCGATTGAATCAAATGTTGGAATCATTCGATTAATTTATAATATATTGCCTGCAGATGGGCCCAACGATTCAATTTACAAATCGACTGGACATTCAGCTAGTATTATATATATTCTATTTAAAGGTTTGATTTTGTTAACAGACATCACATTTATCTGTTTCGAAATGAATTTTTTCTCTTTTTCACCTTCATCTATAATTCAATATATTTATATTTGTTCATTTTTTGTTGATGATATTGTGCTGTTGATTAATTTTAAATATTAACAATTCATAGTGTGAAGATCATAAAAGTATGTCTTAAACTTTTTAATAGATCCTCTGACAAGTTGTTGTTTGTTCTTATTAAAGTAAACATCATTTTTATTTTGTTTCATTAAAAATGTATAGTATAATTCTCATTCTTTAGTATATCTTAGGAATGGTGATTAAAAATGAATATCAACTTAGAGGATAAATAATAAATGATGCTTTTAAGATACTGGCAAATCTTTTAATTAATATTCTATGCATTTCTACTTTTATTTATAAATACGAGTACATGCAAATAAATTTAATATACAACAACCTGATGCAAAGGAGGAATCATTAAGGTTGGACCCCTCATGATGAAATTATTATTTTATTTTTAATATGAATTATAATTAAGTTGCAACTCAGAGTATTGTTGAATAAAATCTTTGTTTAAAGAGAATAGATATTTTTATTTACAAATAGTGGTTTCATTATCTTAGAAGGCAACAACACTCCACTCAAAAATAGTAAATCTTCAGAGATATAAAATTTAAATTCTTTTATTTTCAAGTGTGTGACGATTAATCCTGGAAATTATAAGTATATACTATACATTAGACGAACTTTTTTCTTCGGAGAGAGACTTACTGGTGGAAATTTTAATTGAGAATTGATGAAAGGCAGCCGAAGGATAGCGAAAAAAATTATCTCGAATGAAATGAATGATGGCCAACCCCGATGTTTATATTATCATTATTATTTTTTTATAATATTAATTTGTAGACTCTGAAGGAGGGAAAATCCTCCTAAACTTTGGTTTTTGAGTGAGATAAAATACTGTCCAATAAATCTATTTTATTCACGGGTTGGACAGCCCTGGTTTAAATCGAATAGGATTAAAGAAGGATATGAGGAATTATAATTTATTTTTTTAAAGGGTCACGGATATAATAATCCCTGAATTTATTGACATTCAAGAACTTGCAAAGATCTAAAAGACCTGACAAGTTCTAGTCCAGGAAAGAAATGATCACTTAATTGTGATTATTCTAGAAACCCCCAATTCCTTGTCTGCTTGTAATAGAATTATGATAACTATATACACTTGGTTAGTGTCGTAGCATATAAATTACTGAAATAATAAATATTTTAGAAAATGAAAATATGAGAAGAAGAATTTTTAAATATTCGAAACTTCATTATTTGTTTTTAACTTATATAGTTGAACTTATAATTTTGCTTTTAGTGAATTTTATTCTTGAAAAAAGTTTCACATATTGTACAAATGTACATTTATATTTCGAAAAAGGGAATAAATATATCTCTACATATAAATCTCAATGTTTTAAGAAAGTTTATAATTTTATTCATTGCAGTGTTGGGCCGCATGCGGCCCACGGGCCACTGGTTATTCAGCCTTGCTCACTAGTCAAAATCGATCTGAAGAAATAGTCTCATTTCTCCAACATTTAATGGAAATAGAATCATTTATTCGTCTTAATTTATAGTCAAAATATTGATTAAAATTTCCGAATATTTTTTTCATTTTTATTTTTACGTTCATTTTCTTCCTTGTCTTGCCCCCCCCCTCCCCCGAAGGGGGGTCTTCAGCCCCCTTAGCCCTCCCCTGTGGTTGCGCCACTGTGTACTAATTTGTTAGCGTTTTTTTATTATTAATATAAAACAAAGCATAATAAGGTTTATTTCAAAAAGTTCAAATAAAAAAATAAAAATATATATATTTTATTTTCATGAAAACTAAACTCTTTTGGACAATATTTCAAAAGTTGCGGTAATATTTGTAGACTGGATTGACGTTTCAAACGATTAGTGTACAACGATGATTAATGTCGGGTCTGATTTGTCTGTCTGTCCCATCGACTGGTTAGTTAATCATATATCCCCCCCATCCCCACACACACCTATTTTCTCTCTCTGACAAACAGTCAGACAGACTGCGCGGGGATTCCCAGTCGAACCAGCAGCGAGACAGCGTGAAATTGACCAACCGATTCAACCACGTTAAATAAATGGGACTGAAAGAGAGAATTTGGGGTCGTGGAAAGGGTGGTGACCCCTGGGAACTCCCCTCTCGATCAATCTTCAATCAGAGAGGTGAATTCGATTATATGATATTATTTATACATACTAAATGTCGAAAATAAAAGAAAGTGGAATAATTGCGACCAGATAATATGTTTTAAAAACTCACTAACATATCCTAATTGTAGTAAATAGGAGAATATACCATTTTCTTCAGTACCTACATAGAAGAAAATTTCCATACAGGCATTTTATGATTCGTGATATTGGTACAAGAAGGTCTTTTGCCACGAAGATGGAATACCTATAATTTAGGATTGACTCTCGAATAAAGAGAATAAGAAGTAATTTCAAAGGCTGCGTCAGAGTCAAAAGAACCTGTGATTGTGGGTTTTGAAGATTATGGAGGATAGCGAGAAAGAAATTCCAAACTCTAGAAGTCATAATGGTAAAGAATTTGGAAAATGATTTTATTTGATATGTATCTAATTTTCCCCTGAAGGGTTTTGTATTTTCTATAATTTTGTGTTTCGCGCAATTGAAGTTTAGATTTCTAGATTTCCAAACTATCAAAATTTGCCTCGGTCCATCGAGTAGTGAAACTTTCTTTTCCTTCAATTTAATTTTAAGATTTATCTAAAGCACTTGAATTTAAGAGCTCCTAATATCTTTACTTATCACACATCCAACGCCATGCTTTATATAGGGTGTTTTTTTTAACTTTAAATTAAAATAAAACAAAGAAAAATATTTTTAATATCAATGAAACTGGCTTTATTGGAAAGATAATTTTATGCCATTAATGTTTGAATATGGTTTCGGCCATGTAGTCGCCGCGGCTATCGCGTAAATGGCGAAATCTGGATTTCCAATTTTCACACACTTTTTGCAGCAATTTCTGCTGTATTTCGCCAATAATTCGCCGAATGTTCAATCGTCTCTGGTTTATCGGCGTAAACAATAAGTGACTTGAAATATCTCCAAAGAAAATAATTCAGTGGGTTAGATCACAGGATCTTGGTGGCCACAACATCCGGCGAATTATTGGCGAAATACGGCCGCAATTACTGCGAAAAGTATGTGAAAATTGGAAATCCAGATTGCGCCATGTTCAAACATTAATGGCATAAAATTATCTTTCCAATAAAGCCAGTTTCATTGATATTAAAAATATTTTTCTTTGTTTTATTTTAATTTAAAGTTGTGAACCTCTAAAAAAACACCATTTACATAATTCATTATCATTAGAAAGTTTTTCTTATTAGAACTTTTTGAAATAAATCAAATTATGCACTGTCCAATATATTTATCAATAATCTACAACAAATATATACAAACATAAATAGTCGTTTTTTTGATCACTACATCTATGATCGTTTTCAAGTGTGCGATTTCACGGTAACGGCCTGCAGACAATATTATTACAAAAAGTTCTAATAAACTGTTCAACCGCCAAAGCTTTAATAAATGTGTAAAAACATCCTCTTATTTTCTAAATTAATTGAAGAGGCCATATTAATTTTGTTTTTGATTTACCTCGTTTTAGCTTGAGGCTTAATATCTTTTTAACTTTCCCAAATTATTTCCCTTCTAAGGTAACAGAATTCCTCAAACCATTTTATATTCTCGGCTTCTGAGAATAGCTAATTCAGTTCCCCAGTGAAACAAAACTCCCCTGAGGTCAAATCTCCCCCCCATGAAGAAATCATTTTTTTTTTTCAAACAGGAAACTAATTTTAAGGAAATCACATCAATTAAAGAAAAACAAAAAAAAGCTTTCCTTTATTTGCGAAAATCCATTTATAATGTCTTTTATTCTATAACCCCAAAGATTTATGAGTTAATTAATTTCCCACCCGGGAGGCAAAATGGATGGAGCCTTTTCTCGCAATGATCCCTGTACCCCCCACCCAGAGGGCCTCAACCCCTTTCAGTGCGCACCATCGCCCCAATTTAATCAGAGTCGCTTAATGTCAAGAAAATCGCCATTTCATATTTAAAAGGAATTGAAGTTAAGAAGAAATTGCGGTAGTGTTGGTTTTTTTTTCTTTGTTTTTATTCCTTTAATGGTTTAATCTGCTGGTGCAAATTAAAATCAATGTTTATATTATGCTAATTATACTTTGGAGAAATGGAAAAGATATACGAACCCAAGATGTTTAATTTTCAATTCAGCAATTGAAGAAAATTATTCTCTTTTGGTACATGTCAAAAATGAAATTTGAATAACTCAATTAAACAATTATCTATAAAAAATAAATAAAAGATAATGAATTGAATCCATTATTTGGGAAAATAAAATTTTGATAAAATAGCTTTTTAATTATGAATTTTTGAAAATTCTCTCATTTCTCACTTCTGTATTTATATTATAAATGTATATTGTATATATATAGGTATTTATATATTTTTTTATAATGATATTGATACAAGAAGAAGTAAAAATACAGCCTGTATAGTCCGGGGTAGAAACCCTTGCATAATGAAAAGAAAAAGAAGAGAATTCAGGGATCAGGACGTAGCTGAAGGTATCTGTGGATGCCCATCTTGGAATGAATATGTCGCCGGAAAGTCGGATAGTTCCAGTCCCTAGAAGTCATAGCGATAACCGAATTAGCTAATGGGGTTTTTCGGATAATATCTAATTTAATTGTGGAGAGGTTTTGAATGCTTAAAAACTGTGTATTTCATAAATGAAGCTTTAGAAGGGATTAGTGATTTTATCTCATCAGAACAAATTACTTATTTATTTATTTTAAAATATATATTTATCGTTTGTCGTAAATGTAAGTATAATGTCAATTTTGTTCTTTAATGCACTTTAAAAAGCCTCAGGAGCTCATTTCTGATGAGAAGGTACGTGTTTGACGCCTACGGGGCTAACCGAGCTGAGACTGGCTGACATTGCTTTCACTCAGACTCATTTATTTTTACTATCCAGCCTTTTTTGGCTAAATCTTGTTTTTTTCGACCCCGACACTATTAGATCTTCATTCTTCACCATCTATTCTCTTTTCTTCAGTCATCAATCCGCCTGGCAAGCATTGTGACTTATTGCCAACCCCTTTCACCAAATGGAATAAATGTCGAGTTTCAAAACACAATTACCCCAGGAAAGTAAAGCACAAAGTTAGAAATCTTGCACTGATTCGTCAGTCTGCCTCGTGGATTCTGGGGAGGCAAGAATTCGATGTCGAAGAGAGCTGTAATCGGCAAGAATTGTAGAACAGTCACCTATACAAAGAAACATATAACATTTGCACCATGCGTTTGGATGACCATCTAGAAGAACTCGAACAGGAGCATACAAGATATTAAATGGAATATTAGATTCTGCGAGCCACCTTTGAAAGGAGAGGTTAAGACTGTGGTCAAATCAGGACACTTGCTAAAAAAATGAAATTGATTATATCCTCACGAATAACCGAGAGATGTGCACAGACGTCACGGCCCTCAACCGATTCCCCCTGCAAGCGACCACCGACTTGTGAGAGCAAAGATCCCGATTGACACTAAGGTATATGAATCCTGCATGCTGCCAGTGACAACTTATGGCACAGAAACACTAGAACTTACACAGGCAAAATCCAACCAACTAAGAACATGCCAAAGATCCATAGAGAGAGCAATGATGATGATTAGTCTTCGGGACAAGGCTATGAAGCCATTTTATTTTTAATTAGAAAAATTAATGGTTTCTTATTTTTATTGATCAATATATATTATAGAACTAATCTAACTCATAAATTCGCTAAATTCCCTAACTATAGCGGAAACGCAAAAAACCTTAGCCGCTGGCCATCAGAGTTCTATCGTAAGCTATACTTAAATATTAAAATATTATTCATATTATTTTTATTAAATATCAAGAGAATATAAGTTAATTAGGCAAAAATTATCAATAACATTTTAAATTGATAATTGATAGGGCAGAAAAACGAATGAGAACAATTATTAATATTGTTAAATTAAATATATATTGAACATTTTAACGATATAATACAAGCGTTGATTGGATGCCGTGGGCGGTACTCTATAATATATAGGTATAGGTATATATACAATTATTTAAAAAAGAGAGAGGGTTTAATAAAAAATGCGACGAGAAGTGGAACAAAAAGAATGTGTGTAATTATTGTTATATATAGATATAGGATATTAAAGTAGGGTTAATATTTTGTATTAATGGGAGCCATTTCTACCCTCTTTTCCGCAATTTCTTTTTTGTCGTTAAATTGCTAGAAGAGATACATTATTCAGGGAAAAAATAAAAACAGAGCAAGTTACTATTTGAGATGATAAATTTATGTAGAACTTTAAATTCAAAAGAAGGAGACAATTAAATTAATTAATTGTAATTAGTTAGAAATAATGAATGGCGGAGTAATATTAAAAGTAATATTTTCACATAATATTATTCTTTTTACGGTTCTGTTCAAAAGTAAAATGGGGCAATAGAACAACAATGTCTCTCTGTCCGTCCGTCTATTAGATCAAGGGTCCCCAAATTACGGGCCGCGGGCCAAATCCGGCCCTTGAAACTTTTATATCCGGCCCGCAGCTACTATAGAATTAATTCACAAATATTTAATATTAATCTCATATAATAGCGTATTATTAATATAATTTCTGTATAATATGTTGTATCCGGCCCGTCCATAGTTTTCAATGTTCACATGTGGCCCTATCTCTAAAAAGTTTTGGAACCCCTGTATTAGATCATCGTAGCTCATAAACTTCCTAAAGAATTCCTTAAATATATATTTAAGTAGAATTTGGTTTAATTTTTTAAACTTTATTTCTGTTTAAAATATCGATGTGAGAGGGCTCCTAAATAGCTGTTTTTATGTGGTTTTTCTATCTGTCAGTGTTTAGATACTCCTTAACTTAAAATTATGAAAAAATTCCACAAATTCAGAAATTCCCTTCTTATCAACTGCAAATAAGAATAAATTTCATATTTCAAGTATTTTAAGAGTTATAAGGTATGGAACCTTCGAGATACAGTCCGCCTCGCACTTGAAATAATCTCAAGGTTGAAGACGCAATAAAAGAGTGTGTCTTCTGCTGAAATTATAAATTTTATTTATTTATAACGAGACTATAGTTTCGTTATAAATAAATAAAATTTATAATTACAGCAGAAGACACACCCTTTTACTGTCTCCTTCAATATATAAAAATTCTGCTACTCTCGGCACAAAAACTTTCAATTTAATCTCAAGGTTGATATCTAATTTGTTTTTTCAACATACTGGTTATGAGAGATTTCAAGTTGCCGATCGTAATAGATTTAAATTTTCTTAGAAAATTATAGTAGAGTGTCATCTATTAGATCCGATGGAATCGATTATTTTTAATTATATGCCAGAAGGGTTGTTTTTCACCCCCTCGGGAATCGAACCCGAGTGCCAGTAACAGCAATCTGGGCTATTTGGCTGCCCTGTGAGCCTGTGACCTATAATTAAAAATAATCCATTCCATCGCATCTAATCAATGACACTCTCGTTTAATTTTCTAAGAACATACTGGTTTTTCGAGTTTGAACGTTGCGTTGGCCGCTCTGGTTGATGTGTGAACAACTTTCGAGTTTGAAAAGTTGAATAACTCAGTCGATTTGCCCAGCACTAAGGGACAAAACGTCGTGCATTCTGATGAACTTATTTCATTAAAAATGTAGTCTACGTAGTTTCTGTGAAATCTTTTTTCATAAATTCCATTTGAAGTTTGTCAATACTAAATTTTTGCCATATAATAATTTAAAGGTTCTTTTATAAAATGTTAATCGCTAATTTCATGATTCATTAGATGGAATCATATTTAAAAAAAAGGTTCATTAAAGGATCATACTAAGCTAATTAAATTTTTCTTTTTTTTCATGAAAAAGGATTGTTGTTGTTTTTGCCGTGGGTGGTCATGGTGGTGGCGGAATAAAAACTCTATTTGTATTTTGCTATTAATTAAAACTGTTATCCTGATGATTGGATAGCAATTAAATGATATGCGAAGCTTTGAATAGGATTTTGCACATGTGGCCAGGATCATGTAAATTTGTTCTTTCATTGTGTTCCATTCAACTGAGAGCCAGGGAAAGGGGGATCGCCCCCTTTATGGCCCCTTTCGTCCCTCCAGCCCAATCGATGGATTTAAACGGTCCCCTCTATTCCCTTCCCATTCAGAAAAGAAATACAAGAGGCAAGCCAAAACGTGAATATTAATATGAAAAAAAAGTCAATAGATAAATATACAGATAACATGTTTTATATACGTCCGCATATATATTTATATAAAAAAACAACAAACGTAAATCATTAGTGGATAGGAAACGTTGCTTATCAATATCAAAGGGATAATGAAAATAAAACATGATCCTATTAAAGATTATAATAGAAAAATTTCAAAAAAAAAAAAAAAAAATGACATTTGATTTTGAAGAATTCTTCACAAAAATAAATAAATAATTTCACTGAAATCCGAATAAATAAGGATTAAAAATAGAGAAAAAAGTGAATACTTTATCAAGAATTGTTACTCTAACTACAAATTTTGATGATTTTGCAATTTTTAAACGACTTATATCAGAATGATGAAACTTCGCAAACAGGTGCAGCTTAGTAATACAAACTTCGATGACAGATTTCAACTCATTAGCTATATGCTATGACCATTAAAGTAATGGTTCACTCAGCCTTTTTGTATTTGCGTCCCCCTTTTCCAATTTATTTCAGCTTAATCTTAGTTATTTCCGATCTTATATATTGAGAGTTCTTAGAAATAGATTAGTCTAAAGATGCTCGAATCATATTTATTTATTCATTTTTTGTATTATTACTATTTTAATATTTCCTTAGGGAGAACAATTTTTATTCGACTAAAGCTCGCCTGGACTTGTCTTTGACATGCTTGAACTGAATGATATACCTACCAGGCTGGGAGTTCAAACATTCTATCCGCACTCTTTTCGGAAAATCATTCATTTTAACTACCCCTTGAAACTATGCAACAATTTTATTTGATTTTGAGAACCAACATAGGTTCTTTTCAACACAAAAAAATATTTTTTATAGAAATATTTGAAATAAAGGATAATATTACCGCACGCCACTGGTACACAAAAATACAATAATTTTTAAGTCTATAAAAATGTTCAATTTTAAATTTAATAATTTAAAAAGTCTGAAAGGTTTAATGAGAAACTAGAAAAATTAAAATAAAAAAAAGTAGTTTTAATATATTTATTTTTATGTAAGTATTTTAGAATAAACATTCCTTATTAAATTATTAAAGTTGTTATCGGGAAATAAGGACTATATTTTTTATGCAGATAATTTATATTTTAATGTCAACGTTTCATCAATTTTGTTGACTTCTTCAAATAGTTATCACCCTGCATATTTCTCATTTTTATAATTATTCTTTCTTAGTTAACATAACAAGGCAAGTCATTAACATCAATCAGATTCCTTATTAAATACATTTTTACTTTTAACTTTTTTTTAATATTCACCAAAAATTGTCGCTAGCTACCAAAAATGACGCCGCGAGCTATCGGTAGCTCGCGAGCGAGGGGTTGGCGACCACTAATTTAGAGAATAAATAACAAAATTATAGGCAAAAAGAAAGCCTCGGGTTTGAGCGATGTAACCGATGCGAAGCTCCAATTAACCGTGTACCAGTGTTAGCACATTTGTTTAGAGCTTTGCACCTTGGGGTACCAAGTTTAAAAACCGGCCGGTTCTTATGTTTATAAAGTTTTTCTTTATAAAATTTTAAAATAGCTGATGTATTGTCATCCCAAATGCGAATGTATACAATGTTTCAAGAACAACTACTCAGTACAAATGGATCAAAATTGAATACAAGATTCTACCAAGCTGACAGTTTAAAGGAATCAAGTTGAATAAAA
This sequence comes from Forficula auricularia, assembly GCA_024734495.1. Taxonomy (NCBI): domain Eukaryota; kingdom Metazoa; phylum Arthropoda; class Insecta; order Dermaptera; family Forficulidae; genus Forficula; species Forficula auricularia. The sequence goes on along the minus strand of JALMQS010000778.1, from coordinate 2,018,409 downwards.
GTATATAAAAATAATTAAGATGAATTATAAATCGTTAGCTTAAGGAAGTCCTTTCGCTCCAGTTGAGTCAAAAGAAGTATAGTATCTAATATTTAATAAAATAAGTTGAAATACAAATGAAAAATAATAGAATTAAAAAATATATAGTATGAAAGCCGTAAATGTTTGAAATAAAAACAATTATAAAAAAATAATTAAATACAAAAGATAGTTTGATTTATTCAAATCAGCTGATAATAAGTCTTGTATGATTTGGCAATGCGTTGTATTAATACTGATTATGTTTACATCCAAACATAGCATTTATGTGATTTTTTAAAGTAAATATCTAAGTAAATTCGACGGTCAATCATATAATTTATTGCAAAAAAAGAAACCTGCATGTTTTAAAAAGCTAATTTTAAGTTTTTTTTTAACTTTATCTATTCAACTAATAGTTGTATAATTCAAGAGAAAGTGTCAAGATCTTAATTTTCCATAAAATTCTAAGAAAATGTTTACATTTAAAAAAAATTGCTCGGTAATGTCTGATTCAAACTTCGCCAAAGCATAGATAGAGACTTAAACTATTATAAAAAATTAAGTTATAGTTATAATCTAATATTTTTTATTTAACATTGGCGGCGAAAGGACCTCCTTAAATAAATTTCTTGTATATAGTCTTTAATTGGAACATAAATAAGAAATAACTCTTTGAGATGATAAAAGAGAAAAGATCACAAAACGTCTCTTGAAAATTAATTCAATTTATGTTAAGTTTAATTTAATTTAATCTCCGTTTTATAGAAATATAATAAAATAGAATAAAAAATGAATCCGCCGGCACATAGAAGAAATCGCTTGTCGTTTTATAGCGAAGCGGAAGGCATTCCTTTTTAACGGCCCTTTTGCATCTAAACCGCTCTGATCTCTATCACCCCCCTTTGCCGCCCCCCACTTTGCCACCCCTTCTTCAACCCTTGACTACTTTCTTTCTGACTTTTCCTCACCAACCGGAAAACTCTATTCTTTCATTCCACTTGTGCTTGCGATTTTTTTTCTTACCACTTTTTCCTATTTAAGTTACAGAGGCCCTATTATACATTCAAAAGTATAAAAAACTAGTTAAACCATTGAGAAATTATTATATTTACATTCATGTAGAGAGATATAGAGTTAATAATGGTTAAAGGGGTAAAAGAAATGAATTTAATGAATAGAAATTATAAAAAAAAGCATCAAAGAAAGGAATGAATAATGAGTAGAGAATAAAGAGGTGCTGAAAAAAGTAACGAAGATATGATTTATTTATTGTTATCAAAATTCTTTGAATTAAGGAACATATATAAGAGAAATAGGTAAAGTAGAGAATACATGATCTTCTCTTTTATAATAAAGCAGCAAATTATTTGTCTTTCAAATTAATAACCAGCCATTTTATTTTAATTTTTAATTAAATCAAAACATATATTATGTGTTTTTTAGGCAATTTTTATTTATTTTAACAATAATATTTCCTTTTATTTATTTTTTAATTTTTAATCAAATCTTTTGGAATAGTTTCAAAAAAATATATTGGAAAAAAAATCTTAAAAAAATAAATAAATATTGATTCAACCGGTAGCCCGCGAAAGGTTTTTTGCCACCGGAAGCTATTTGTCAAATATCTTGAAAAAATCTCTTTTTGCTCCTTTTGTTAAGGAAGAAAATCTTATAACGGTTCCCCCCATATGAATAATTTTTTGATTGTGATAAGAAAATAAATTTCTCTTCCATTGTACGATCCCTTCTCCTAAACCCTATATTTGAAAAACATATATTTGTCCCCCCCCTTAAGACCTCCTGTGAATCAATTGTAATAGACTGATGAAGAGGGCAAAGCCCTTGAAATTATAGTCTCGTTATAAATAAATAAATAAAAAAAAAATATTTTTCCAGCAGAAGACAAACTTTTTATTGTGTTCTTTAATTTATAAAATTTCTGATACTCTAGGCAAAAAGAAACGTTCAATTTAATAAATAAACTGCAACACATCGTTGCTATACTTTATCCATAGCCATTTGAAAGATTAATATGCTTATTCCTTTATTAGTAATCAAATATCACTGGCTATTTGAAGTCCATGTAGTCTTTACCTGAGAACCCTTTGAAGCCACTCTTGGCCGAGACCGATTCATGCATTGGATAAAGTAAAAAAGCAAAATCACATTAATAAAATGGAACTGAGTCAGCAAATCAGGAAAACTCGAATGTTTATATGGTAAAATCTACCTTTTCTATTCTCTACCTAATTAAAGCTTATGTAAATACAATATTATACTTTCATACATATTTTATGACTTATGTACAATTTAGAGATGTTACGGAGGTGGGTTTATCGGAACCGGAGATTTTAAATTTGATTTATCAGAGCCGGAGACGAAGTCGAAGTAAAATAGAGATGTATTTAACTAACTGTTAAGGGCAGGCATAATCAAATAATAGAAATATAATTCAGTAATCAATCTCTTTAATCAGTCAAGTATAAATAATAATACACATACATAAGTAACATGCAACAATAGAAAAATATGCTGGTGTAAGGGGATTCCCCGGCAGACAAGTCAAAACTTGTAGATGCGCGCTCTGACTGGCCGCGGTCGAATCTTTCGTTCTTCGTTACAACCTCCGATTCAAAATCATCGAAGTCGGAGTCGGAGATGTAAAATCAATCAGAAGTTCCGAACCTTCGGAGTCGGAGTTGAAGCTCCGTAACATCCCTAGTACAATATTGTACATGCCATAGTTCGGGAGCATTCCATCGATGACTGGACTCGCCTAGCTCATACGCAGCTTTCATTCTTCTGCGCCCAATCTGTTGCCTAAATACAGGCGCACCAACGTCATAAAGCAAGTTCCAAAAAGAAACAAAACTTTCATATCTTAAGCACATCATATAATTATCATACATTTTACATTAAAGAAAACAATAAAAGAGTGTGTCTTATGCTGGAAAAATAATTTTTTTTAATTTATTTATAACGAGATTATAGTTTCGAGAGCTTTTTTCAGGAGAAGACACACTCATTTATTGTCTCCTTTAATTTATCAAAATTCTGTTACTCTCGGAAAAAACAAAATTTCAATTTAATCCATTTTACAAATCTAGTATACTTATTAAATAAGTAGGTCATAATGAAAGGCAGTCCATAAATTATTTAAATTGTATTCAAATCCGACGTTTTGGAGACTTTTTCTCTCCTTCTTCAGGGTATTGAATAGTTATTGATGGGTGAGTATAACTCGGTTCACATTTGTCTCTCCTTTCAGTGATAGTAACAATATTACAAAAATTTTCAACATATAACTCATTACACTTATGATATAATGTTGAAAATTTTTGTGTGTTACTATCACGAAAGAGTCAAACCGAGTTATACTCACCTATCAAAACTATTCATCTCTGAAGGGGAAAAAAGTCTCGAAATGTTGGTTTTAATACAATTTAAATATTTATAAAATTTTGGCTGGCTTGGTGTGTACTGGATATATTAATTTTGTATTGTTCAAAGGATAAATAAACTGAATTTGCTTCTTTCCAGTAATTTATTTTGTTTTTCAAATGGTTATTCCAAATATTTTGAGAGCGTTCTCAGCATCTCTTCCTCAGTGGAAACCACTCCCCCACCAATGTGCCGACCCCAACATTGAAAAAAAGCTCGATCACACAACACACACATACATACTTATACAAATTTAAAATGAGATAACATACGAATATATAATTATTTACATCTCTTTAAAGAGGGGTCGGCACATTGGTGGGGGAGTGGCTTTCCACTGAGGAAGAGATGCTGAGAACGCTTTCTCGATATATTTGGAATAACCATTTGAAAAACAAAAATAAATTACTGGAAAGAAGCAAATTCAGTTTATTTATCCTTAACAATAAAAAACAATTTAAATAATTTATGGACTGCCTCTCATTATAACCTACTTATTTCGCTTAACAGTCAGTCTTTCTAAGAAAATAAATAAAATTATATACTTATTAAATTTTATTTCTCTTATATTTTTGTTGGAATATAATTTTTTCAAAATTTACTATTTATAGCTTTTTTGTAGGCCTTAGGTTTCGCTTAAATTTTTCTTCCCTCTGGATTTTGTCTTTAATCACGATGCTTATATAAAGATATTTATCAATTATTTCTTGAACTTATCATTGCCAGTTTATTAAACGTAAGACTAGTTTAGTCTTTAGTAGAAATTTACCTTCATGTGATTTTATCCCAAGCCAATTATTCTTTTACCTCTCTAAAAGTTTCACATTCTATTCCCATCATTATCTGGAGAGAAAATATTCTAATCTAGGTCTTCTCATTCTTGTTCCTACCTCATTTAGTAAAATATATTATCTCTTTTCATATCAAAAGGTTAAAAAAAATCAAATTATTTTTAAGACTATTAAATTTGATGATCTATAGTGAAAGAAGTTAAGTGTCTCCTATTCTATAGAGTTCTGCTTTTTATGGAAGATAAAATCGAAATGGCGTTTAGATTATTAAAATCCACTTATTTTTCCATTATATTTTCATATAAAGGTTTATATACAGATTGGTACCTTTGGAAATATAATTAGAAGAATACAATTTACACTTAATATGAATATTCCAATATATAAATGGAAATTTTAAAATATGCTTGCTCATGATTAAATTCAATCGGGTGTAAATTAATATGATGTTGAATTAATATATTGATATTAATGATTCATTTAAATTCAAAAATATAATAAATTAATTCTACTTCTTCGATTTATAATCATTATTCTCTTTCTCTCTCTAAATGCACATATATTTTATATTATTAAAGCAGATGTCAGTTTATTAAATGCTTATTTACTAATAAAATGTTTGTTAAAAGTTTACTTTGAACTTTTAGGTACTAGCTTTTCGTGTGTGCCTTCGGCACGCCCTCGAAGCTCGGCCCTCCGGGCTGGTGCCCTGGCGGGCGGCGTCTCGGTACAAAAATTGTTATTCCTCTTAAAAAACCACACTCCAAATGTATACCTGTAAACTCCCGAAAATACATAGTCTCTTAAAAGTTTCTCCTCATTTTCGTCCTGACACAGCTACAGAAATGAGGCTCTAGATATGAATCTGGAAGTATTTTTATTCTATAATCTACAGCATTGCGATTTTTTTTTGTGTGGAAATAGATTTATTTAAATAAGTGGGATCGTGTGAGGAGGAGAATTATATTATATCATTTTTTTAAAATTTGGGATCGATAATCGATTTAAGGCTCTAAATATTTAAAAGAGATCAGGTATAGTTTGTATGACAGGCTACTCCAGTATTGCCATGAGAAACTCGGGCATGCGTGTCTTAAGTCGTTCAATTTTGTAAAAATCAAAAAATAAGAATAACAAAATTTCGATTTTTAAAAAATTATAAAAAAGTGGCAAATTATTAAAAAATAAACAAATAATAAATAAAATATAAATCAAATAAGATGTGATTAATTTCTTCTTCTGTGCGCAAAAAAAGCAAATTGAATATTTAATTTTTTAGTGGGAAAGGGGGGGGAGGAATAATTATCAATATATTTAATGTTTCTTAATTTAAAATCAATTGGAGTCTTTCATTTCAAAATTCGAGTTCAAATTACAATTATATTTCAAATTTGTTGCAAATATACCGACGGCATCAGCAGCATTACGTTAGCGTTGCTGCAAATTAATCTGAGCTATTATATATATAATTAGTGCCCTTCGAGTTTTGAAGAAATACAAAATTTGAACGACTCAGTAGTCTTTATTTAAATTATATGGATATGTTTTAAATTTATAATTACTATTCAGTGAAATTTTAAAAATAAAGATTTAATCTTTCAGTCAAATATTTAGTGTGATATTTAAGTCAAAGTGGTTTGCCTCGGAGAATAATCAATTGCATTTTTGACACTCTGGTTTGATATAATCCTTCTACATATGTAATAAAAACTATTCAAAACAGATCAGATTTATTAGAAGGAAATACAAGAGAATAAAAATTACAAGAGTTCAACCATTTTAATTTTCTTAATTACACTCTTCCTGGTCTAAAAATATTTTGTAAAACAATTTTAATTTTTCAAAAGCCTTTTAATTTATATTTTGTTGAAAATTAATACATCACAAATAAATCAAATTTATAGGCAGGTTTTATATATAATACCTACATACTATGGTGAAAAATATTTACCAAGTTAATAATTTATTATATTAGTACACGCAATGTTTGTTAGTAATATAAATTATTTAAATTCTTCTTGCGAGCGAAAATAAATCTCGCTGATTCACTAAAAGGATTAAGAAAAAAAAATATTCAATGACTATCTTAGAAGGAATCCCATTTTGTGCAATTCATTCAATTCATACATAACTCTTCTTCTATAAATAAAAATAAGCAATGGATAAGTATTATGGAGTAATCTGAAATAAGAAATCTATGCAGAATATTATCATCGAAGTTAGTTAAATATTTGGCATAATAAGCTGTTTTCAAGCAGTGTGGTTCGCCTACCTCACTAGCACTATGCGGGGGATCTCTAGTGGTAATACAGAAATGGATAATCTTTGGGTCATTTTCATTTGATACTATAGTTTCGAAAGGCTTGCCTTTATCATCAGTTTAATATATAAAAAATATTATATAAATTAGTATTTGTTTATATTTTTTCCTGGCTGAGATAATTAATATAAAATTCTAATAAATAGACAATATTCAATTTTTCTTTCAGATCAGTATCTAATTGTTGTCATAGAACATTCAATCAGAAAGTTTGCAAGTAGAAAATTTATTTCTAATGAAAATGGATTAGAAAATAGACCAAAACGATGATTATTTTTTCGGAAATCTTGAAACCTAGTTCCATATTCAAAATTTAATATTAGCACTTTTATTTTTCGAAAACTTTACAGTAAATTTTCAGATTTCTTATTTTAGAGAAAAAAAATTATCAAGCCAAATTGTTGTGTATTTTCTAGTATCTACATATAAATCTCAATATTTTGAGGAATTTTATGACTTTAAATTGGGCCACGGGTTGGACAGCCTTGGTTTAAATCGAAATCGAATGGGATTAAAGAAGTATATTAGGAATCATAATTTATTTTTTAAAATGATCACGGATATAATAATCCCTGACTATTCATTATCTATTGACATGTAAGAACATGCAAAGATCTAAAAGACAAGTCCTGACAAGTTTACTCCAGGAGAGAAATTATCAATTAATTGTGATTGTTCTAGAAAACCCCAATTCCTTGTCCCCGTGTAATAGAATTATGATAACGATAGACTTGATTAGTATCGTAGCATATAAATTACTGAAATAATAAATATTTTAGAAAATGAAAATATGAGAAGAAGAATTTTTAAATATTCGAAACTTCATAGTTTTTTTTTTATCTTATAGTGTTGGGCTTATAATTTTGCTTTTAGTCTTGAAATTTTTCTTGCAATTTCTTATTTTATAAATTTCTCTTATTATTTTTATATATTTTATAATGAAAATGAGAAAAATATATCAGGGAAATATTTCATTTTTGATAATAATCGAATGTTACGCCTTGGAATCTATTATTTGTTTTCCATTAAATAAACGAAACAGGTGAAGGCCATAAACAAAGTGCATGGTTGGTTCTGTTGAGACGTTTGTTTGTCTGTCTCAAAAGCCCTTTAGAAAATCATGAAAACGAGATAGAAAGGGAAGGCGAGAGCCAACATCCAGCAAACGTTTTTCAAATATTATTCTACGCCTTCTTGTATCAATTTGTGCCGTCTTTCGATCGAAACCAATAGCACACTCTCTTTCTCCTTCTTTATTAGAAAACTCAAAAGAAATATTTGCGCCGGTTAAATTCGATCTCAATCCAACACCAAGGTAATGCTTGAAACTATAGATAGAAATATATAGATAGAATTATATTGCAAAACTAATATTATTCGAAAATTGACATGCTTAAAATGGCTATTAAGACTTTTTCGTGAAGCTATATTAGGGTTCCGTACAATCGAAAAACGGAACCTTTTATTATTAGGGTTATTATATAGTACAATGTCAACTCACAAAGTTCGCTCACTCTAGATAGTCTTATTCAGTTCTTTTCTGGTCTTGTGGTTTTAATATCTCACCCAATGCTGCCGTGAGCTTCTATTCGAATATACTATTCATTTTAGTAAAATGTACTGTAATGGGTTGGGAAGTCGGGTTAGCCGAGCCGGCTAACGCGCTGGCCCCGCTTCGGCATCGATCGATTATGACGATGTTGGAGCGGAAGGCCGGGGTTCGATCCTGGCTGGCAAATAAACATTTCTACCGGCTCCCTCACTAACCCTACTAACACTTTACTTATGTGCTGTCTAAATGGGCTTTGTTCCCGGTGACAATAAATAAATTAAAAAAAAAAAAAAAAAAAACTGTATTGGGTTAAAAAATCGAGCCGCTTTATTTAAACTAAACAACCTCTTAAAACTTAATAAATATCCACGACAGAACTACCATTATCTTAATTCATACTAATCCTAAAATAAATCACATACTTTTTTGGTTTCGGATGAATAATATCTTAACAATATAGCTAAGTATTTTTTAGTAGACACGTCCGTTGTTTCGTCTATGATTATTGAGAAAAACTGTATACTCTTGACAAGTCCTAAAATTTTTTTCGTAACATATGGACCTATTTGTTTCATTTTTTATTTTTGAAGTTTTCGTTCTATGTACTTGCTTTATTTATATTGATACTTTTGAAGCTTATATTTTGTTAGGATTAGTAATGTATCTTAAATGTACTTCCTTTGAGACATTTTATGGAAAGTAATAGAAACTAAATTATTTTAATGCTAGATTTTCGTTGACTACTGTACATTTTTCAATGGAATCATTTACTGCTATTATGCTACATTCTCTTACCACTGTCCGTCTTACATTGGAGCACATGATTCTTTCACCTGCTTCGTCTTTTCTGTTCTTAGATCTTCTTCGGTCGTCAGATCAGTTGCAGTCTTTCGTACTGTTCCCCATGGCTATCTTAAAGTATCGATTTTTCTTATGATGATACGAAGGACTTCGTTGGCTGTTTCGGTCAGGCTTGATTTCATAGTCATTCCATTCAATTGTTTTACTCAAATTTTGTTTATCTTCATCTTTTTGACCTACTTTCACTGGCCCGTTTTTTTTTTTTTTTTTTTAATTTTATTATACATATGTATTTCTACTGACACTGTAATATTCTATTAAATTTCAGTTGACTCCCCCAAGATTTTTAATACTACACCTTCCCCCTTCGAATTCTAACATTGACAGTCAATCAGCCAAATGTTATTAGTACTTAAATGGATTCAAAATTAAAATACGGTTAATAAAAGCAAGAATAATGTCTTATAAGGATAAATCAATGAGGTTGTTCTCTGCTTGATGCAAATAAACTTAGTATTTATATATGTTTTAACTTCATCACCAATATTTTTAATTAGACATATTTTAGCTGTTATTTCTGATGGGTTCAAATACCCGATTGGGTAGGTATAGTTAAAATTGGTTTATTGAGTGTCCACCTTACTATTACAACAAAACGAATTTACCTAGATCAAATCGGGTAATTGAACTGATGAGAAATAACAGATAGAACCTTTCTAATTAAACAAACTGATAATGAAGGTTAAACCTACTATAGCCTCTAGCAAATAAATTATATCTATGTATATATTCATTTTATATGTGTAGATACGTTTATTTGCATCAAACAGATGACAACCTCACTGATTTCTCGTCTTGAATACACTCGGCAAACTAAATCTTTTCAACTACGGGCTTGTACAAAAGAAAGAACAAACAAAAAATTGGTGTAAAGTAAGGAGAATTTTGAAAATTTTTAGAAACTTTTTAAAATTTAAAACATAAAATACTAGGTAGGTTTCACAAAAATAAGTTTCCTCTGTGAAGTGCTGAAGATGGGCGTATACCCCGAAATAGACTATATAGAGTCGTGCTAAACAAGCATCCTTTCCTTTATTTTTGTGAAACCTACCTAGTATTTTATATTTTAAATTTTAAAAGGGTTCTAAAATTTTTCAAAATTTTCTTTATTTAAAATGTTTCACCAAGAACCCACACCATTCTCCCTTAACAAAAGAGAAATTGGTGTATGAAATAAACAGAGAGAACTTAGAGCTAGCTAAGGAATTTCACAGTGGCACACATTAAGACCCTAAGGAGGGTAAGAGATGGATTGGAGTGTTTTCCTCTGATAACGTTACATATGGGATATTAGACTTTTGAAAGTGAAAGAAAAAGTTAGATTCAAATAGAGTTGAGTGGAGACGGGTACTTGCCTCACATCAGTCCTAGGAGGACTGTATACTCGATTGTGATGTTAATTTTCTAAATCTCACTTTTAAGAGGAGTGAGGAAATTCAAGTGTAAACAATTCCTTTAATCTAATTCACACTGGAGCGAATTGAGATCGAAATCTAGGTAGGTATCCTATAAATAAGTTCAGCGAAGGTAATGAAGTAAGGGCAAAAAGAACAAAGTATTTCGATGTGTATATTTGAAAACAGACTGACTGTAAAGAGATATGGTGAGTGGGGTATATGATAACCGGAAGAAATTCTATCGCGACCTTTTCACCCAAGAGTCGAAGCTCACTACAAATATCAGATTACAAATACTGGCATTTCTTGTATCAAGTAAATAACATTTCAGCCTTCTATATACCATATATTGATATTGTTTTAGATAGATAAATAATTATTAATTATTATTAAATTTAAAAATTTTCGAAAAATGTAATACAAAATTGAATCGATCGCCTCCAGCAAGAGACAAATGTCCAATTTCAGATAAATTGTCATGTTAATGTTTTTGATAAAGTAAAGAAAACTTTGAAAAATTTTAGAAACTTTTTTAAAATCTATATATATAAAATTAAGGTTTTGTCTTTTCATTGATCCAAATCACGCCAAATTTTGGTTGCACACGTTTCAAGCAAAGTTATGAACGAAAACACCCTCAACAAAATTCCTGTCTGTATGTATGTCTGTCTGTTTCAGTGGTTTCCGAAAAGTTGCCCACGATTCACGTAAAAAACGGCTTAAGGGGTTATTATTAAATTTCATATTTACATCATATGTCATCTAACTTACGTTTTTAGCTATATAAGGTTTTGATATTTTGACCCCAGAAGGGGGTTTGGGGGGGGGGGGGGCGCACGAATGAAAATTATTTAATAACTCCTAAACTATTAACCCTACGGCAAATTTTATAATAGACAAATTTGTAGGGGATGTGATTTCTGGCAACTTTTGTTTAAAAAAATTTCCGCAAAAAACCACCCAAAAAGGGGGGAGGGTGAAAAAATGTAAATTCTTGCCCTTGGAGAAAACCCAACCAAATTTTCTACACATAATCTCTGGGCCTCTAGAGAGCTAGAAATTCAAAAGCTAACCACCCAAAATGGGGGGGGGATGGTCAAAAAATGAAAATTCTTTCTCTTGGGCCAAACTCAACCAAATTTTGTATACATAATCTGTGGGTCACTAGAAGGCTAGAAATGCAAAAACTGGGTGCGGAGGGTGGGTGCGGGGTTGGAATGTGGTGGGGTGAGGAGTGAGGCGGAGTAGGGCGGGGGTGCGGGATGGAGTCCAGGGGGCTAGGCGGGGGTGTGGTGCGCAAGGTTGTAGGCCACGGGGTGGGGTCCGGATTGGATGGGGTGCGGATGGGGGTTGGGAATAGGTGCGGGGGTGGGGGTGCTGGATGGGTTTTTGGGGGGAGGGGTCGAGGGATGGGGGCCCAGGAGGTGTGCCCTCTGGCTAGCAAGAGGACCGCCGAAGGCGGGCCTTGCAGCTAGTTTAAAATATAAAATACTAGGTAGATTTCATAAAAATAAAATATAAGATGCATATTTAGCTAAAAAAGCATCTTATCTTTGATTTTTTGTGAAATCTACCTAGTATTTTATATTTTAAATTTTAAAAAGTTTCTAATATTTTTCAGAATTTTCTTTACTTTATTTAAAATGTTTCTTCAAGAACCCACACCATTCTCCTTTAACAAAATTAATGTTTTTGATTGGAACCTTTTATATTTTACATAATTTAATGAATATAGGTCTTTTATCTGTGTAATAAACAGCTAAACACACTCAGCAGAAGTATTTGTGGGAGGAGCCGAAACGTCAGGGAGACCTGATATGGCACTTAAAAGAAGAAGGGCTTTTTAGAATCAATGTCATGAGTGAGTTCTCATATTGATTTCTTTTTCTAATGTAAAATATAATCAACTTCATCACCAATAATTAATATTAAAAAAATGATATTACGCAACTTATACGATTTTGATGAAAAAATACGAGCTTCTTAAGATTTATTGCAAAATAATGAGCCTTTTACTTCTGCGTGTTTAAATATCAATCACAATTAATACCACTAGATGGCTTTTTTTCCATCATATATAGATCTGGGACTTCACCTTGCCCCAGTGACTTTGGACAGAGCAGTGATGTCACATTATTTTGCTTAGTACTTATTCGCAAGCAAGTAGAAAGCTTTTAGTGTTATAATGTTGGTATAAAAGAAAAACCTAACGCTTTGAGGGAAAAATATATTGGGTTCTTGAGGGAATATGAAACACTAGCCTTAGGATATGAAATACGTTTAGTACTTTGTCGGAGGGCAAAAATTATTTGATAAAATTCTGATAATGAATATATTTTTTCATATTAGATAACATTTGAGATGGTTTAGTTATTAGACAATAACAAATGTGGCATGGTTGAGAAACTTAATTTATATAAGAAAAAGGAATGTCTGAAATGATATATTCTATACTAGAGTGGGTCGAAAAAATTGAAATTTTTTTTGAAAACAATTTAGTGCAGAGAATTCGCCTATTGTAATATGAAGAACAACGGCATAAAAAAAATTAAAATCGGTTAACATCTTCCGCTCGCGCATCGATCTTGAAACTTATGAAAAATTGAAAGAATCACGATATTTTTTGTAATTTTTTTCTATTACTCAAAATGTTTAAAATAAACACACTAGTTTTTACTTTGTTATACAGGGTATGGTCAAGTATTGTAATCGTGCATGAAAAAAGTGTTTTTTTTCTTCTTTTTTTCGAAATATCTCAAAAACAGCTGAAACTATTTTGATTAGAAAAATTGAGCGAAACCATGGCAACGTAAATAAATTGACACGTTCTGATGTGGCCACCCACTTGACTTTACCATACACTTTTGGTTGAGTTTGGTACAAGGGCCTAGATTTTCATTTTTTTGACCATACAACCCCCCCCCCCCCCTTTTTTTTGGACAGTTAGTTTTTGGACTTTTAGACTTCTAAGGGCTCACTGATTATGTGTACAAAATTTAGTTGAGTTTGCTCAAATAGCCTAGATTTTTATTTTTTGATCCCCCTAATTTTGGCTGCAGAAAAAAAAACATTTTCCTTATTATAGGTTCATTTTATAGTATATTTCATTTTTCTTGTTTTTTAGTTTGAAAATATTATAATTTTAATTTTTAGGAGTGATACACACTATAGAATTAGATAATTTTCACTAAGAAAATAATAATTTTAAAATTCACCTGCGAAGTAATTTTTAAAGCCATACTCTTCCAACTACTAAGTATTGGTAAATGGAAGTAAAAAAGCAATGATTTTGTTTTAACAACGGATGTTGTTTTTATTCTCTACCTAGAAACTTTATTGGCCAGGATTTTTTTTATCCATGACAGGTTCTCGAATGATTTAATGAACTACTTAAAACAAACATCGCCTGTCCGATTGTCTAATGGATATGTTTCACTTGTCGCTGAAATCTGAAGAGAAATGCCCGGAATGGTAGAAATTTGTGGCCAGTGGATGAGGAGATAAATTCAGCACTCGCCCTTTTGCTGTTGGGTGGAGGGTGAGTCTGCAGAGGGATGGAGTAAGGGTGAATTTATCTGCTAGTGGCCGACCAAAGTGTTTATCTCTATCTCAAGTCTAGGTGTTTGTTTTTGGGATCTATCTCTATTCGTTTCATGGTTTTTCTTTTCTTTTTCACTCGCACTTCCACTCGTTGTCTTCTACACTTGCATCACCTGGCAATGGTTTTATCCTCCGCGAAGGCACTTTTCCTCTTTCTTATTTTTACACTTTTTTCAATTGTAAGAGAAAATAGAAAGAAAACGTTTCATATAAATTTTAATATTTAAGAAAAAAAAAATTGTTTTAAAAAACACTTTTTGTGTATTTGCCTCTGTAGTAGCCAATTATTCGGATTATTTTTATTTTTTAACCGACTTCAAAAAAGGAGGTTCACAATTCGACTGATTTTTTTTTTGTGTCTATGTTACCTGATATCTTCGCTATCAGACTGATAGGCGATTCTACATTAAGTGACACTCTCGACTCCCTGGCCCATCGTAGATCTGTCTCCGCCCTTTCCCTTTTTTATAGATATTACCATGGATTTTGTTCTGACGAAATAAAATCGATAATCCCACCAAGGGCTTCATTTGCGCGAAATACACGACTTTCTAAAATGCAACACCCCTACGCGCTTAAACTGGAAACTAATCGTACAAACGCATTCGCCAATTCATTTATCCCTATGACATCTAGAGACTGGAACTCTCTTCCCCCGATCGTCTTTCCAGCAACTTATAACCTTCAATCTTTCAAGACCAGCATCCATAGATACCTTCTACTGCTACCCAATCCCTAAATCTCCTCTTATCTTCACGTTACAAGGGTCCACCACGGACTAAAGAGGTTGTAACTTCTTGGTGCAACTTCTTCTTGTATCAATATCATTATAAAAAAAAATTGTGAACCGATTTTGATGATTTTTTTGAATTGGGTTCGAGTCTCCTTTCCGATTAGTCCCGATTTTTTTCATTGGTATTGGACCGTTTTTGCTATGCTTGTTTAGGCATAACTCCTTTGTCTATGAACCGATTTCGATGATTCTTTTTATATTTGAAAGAGGGTACCTTAGGGGCGGTCCCATATTAATTTAGTCAAGTTCTGATGACATGATCAATGACGAATTAACATAAATATCCAATTTTTATGAGCAAATAATCAAAATTAAAATAAATAAAATATTTTATAAAAAAAAAATCAATCTAAAACGATCATTTAAAACCCGCAAACGTTTCTAGAGAATTTTTTATTTATGAATTTAATTTTATTATCATTTTCTGATTCATTCGCCCGACCCTTTCTCTTACGAGATGCATGCAAGGTATTATATTAAGTCACTATTAATAACATCACTAAAAAGAGAAATATAAAAATAATTTGTATAAAAAAAATAAAACCGACTTCAAAAAAATTAAATAATAAAACTAATCGTACTAAGTAAAATCCGTCGAGTTTGATTCATAAAATGAATATGTTTGGCACCGACTTCAAAAAGTGATTTCATGTTAATATTTCGTCGTTTAGTTGTAACTAAATTAGATAATTATTTTATACCTTTTAGTGTATTTTATTTTATTTTTGAGTTTTATTATTTTATTTGTTGCATTTAATTTTTTTGAAGTCGGTTTTATTTATTTTTTTTATAAAAATTATTGCTTATTCATGTTTAGAAATTTATGAAAAGTGGAGAAAAGTTATTTTATGGTAGTTGTTTCACCATATGGGTTTTCTTAGGATTTTTTTGAAATTTAGACAGATTATTCTTTAAATACTTATGCATCAATTGGTGGCAAAATGAAATTTATGAACAATATAGTTCCGGAGATATTAAATTCCAAAGATAGAGTTTTTCAGTGCACTATACAGGAATCGAAAAGTTTGCATACATATTTAATTATAATTAAGAAACTATTCTTACTATTCTTATAAAAAACTAAAACAACTTTAAACAATAACTAATACATTTTTTAAGAAAATTTTAATTCATAATTACAACACAGTTTCTGAGATAATACTGAATAAATAATGAAAAATGTCTAATGAAAAATTTACACTAAAAACACGCTGGTAACAACGCATGTATTTAACCTAAAAAGCGTGTAACTTTAGTACTTTTTTGACGTTTTTTCACTTCACCCATTGTCGCAACAGCTTTCAATCACTTATTAAGAACTTTTTGTTTTATAATCTTTATAATGTGCTTTATTTGACATTTTTATGATATAAACTCGGACAGTGTTGCCAGATTTTTCAAACGAGAACGGGATTGGCTAGAAGTGGCACATAAACAGCGAAAAGTTTTGGGCTTATTAATTACGAATCCTAATTGTCTGTTCTATATACTCTAGCATTAATTTTTTGCTAATATTTTCGCGAAATTACGACCTTAAACCATTGTTTTTTGCCTGTCTGTATATGCTCTGAAACTTCTTAAGGAGAAATCAATGAGATTGTCCTATGTTTGATGCAAATAAGTTATATATTCTAACTACCCTCTTCTTCCCTCCTTGTGTCTAGCGACTTTCGCTGACACAGCAACAGTAAAATAGGTATAAAAGCCAGCCGCTCGGCTAGGCAAATCAGTTCAGCGCTCATTTGGAAATACTGCCCGGTGACTCTACCCTAACAGGTGCACCCCTCGGCCCCAGCTAAATTTCGGTGGTCCTAGTCCAAACAGTGACTCAGGCACGAACGGTTAACCCGTGAAGAAACTACATCACTATCACCTTAGCGCAGCTCCCGGTAATTATACTAACTTTTCGGAACTTTAAAACCGGTTATAAAAATTTATGTTTTCAACTTACTACAAGCGTGTGTCTCCTTAATATATATTTTCTCACGACAATTTAACTTTGTAACTCCAAGTGTAATAAACATTGTAAAACATTTAATTTTCAAATAAATAAATCAATAAAAAAATATAAAAGAAAAGGAATCGTATCTTAAAAGACTATAAACATTCTATTTCATTTTGAACTTAAAACCGTACCACTATATTTTCCAGTAAAACCCGTCAAAAGTCTAAAATCTAAATTCAAACTATCCAGCGCATAACAAACCCAGCTCTGCCAAATTCCTCAAATATTTTGCGTGTTTGTCTAGAAACGATTTCTTTTTTTTAAAAAGAGTCCGGACACGTAAAATATAACATACATACTAGTATATGTACATGACAATTTCATTGATTTCTCCTTATGAATCAATAGCTCTGCTATTGTTAAACGAATTGTTTTTATTTAGTGGTGAATCTTGGCACAAGTTTGAAGTTATTTAAACATACTTGTGTGTCTAATTTTTTATTATATATATAGGTATCTATTTATGGGCTTGTGTCCTTTTTTACAATATATGACATATATATAATTTATAATATATAATATAATTTATAATATGTTGCCCAAACTGAAGAGGTAAACTCGATACTCGAACTAGATGACGACCTTACTGTCACCGTTTAACAGATCAGTTCGATTTTTAAGAATTTATAAAAAAAAATTTGTTTCCGAATTTCCAGAAGATATAATTCATTTTACACCCTGGAACGTAATATAAACAAATAAATAAGTCATAATTTTTAGGAGACAAAATAAATTACACTCTCTTTCCAAAAAGCACAATTTCAATATCTGAAAAAATTAAAAATTTCAAATTGTTCTTTAGTTAAATTCTCCATAGTAACAAAATTTAATAATAATAAAAAAGAAAAAAACAAATTTAAGAGATTTTTGACTAACATTCTTCAACTTTTAAATACCTACCTATAATAAAATTCTATAGATCCTCTACGATCTCAACGTGAAAATAAAATAAAATTGGATCATTTTTTGTTATTTTTCGTTATAGCTCAAATTTAGAATAAAAAATAATACCACTAATAGGGGATGAATAAAAATCTAAAATCTAAATTCAAACTATCCAGCGCATAACAAACCCAGCTCTGCCAAATTCCTCAAATATTTTGCGTGTTTGTCTAGAAACGATTTCTTTTTTTTAAAAAGAGTCCGGACACGTAAAATATAACTGGCTTCCGAACACAGGGACGAGAAACTGCCAGAAAATCTGGAAAATAAAGTGCGAAAATTATACACGGTTTTTGGCGCCCAGCAAATTCCCATTCGAAAAAAAAAAACATTTAAAACCCGTGAGAAAATCTCTTCCAGTCAATTCTCAACGAAAAACATTACCTCAGCGAAGTGCTCAATTTTATCAAAGTGATAAGTGTTATCTGTGCTCCTGTGCTCAACAAGTGCCGTATTACTATCGCTCGCCCACGCTAAAGATGAATCATCTCCATCTATTGTAAGTAAGACATTGAACTTGAACTTATAATAATAAATAAAAGAATAATTAAGATAAAAAATATTGAAGATAAAGAAATAAATACTAATATTAATATTTATGATAAGCTGAATAAATTCAAAACGTATAAGCTTAGATAAATACTAATTAAAATTAAAAACCTTAATTAGTTAAATATATGTAATAAACGAATAAGACTAATTAAGAATTTTTAATATTGCGCAATTAAAAATAATAATCATAAAGATAAAAATACTAATGAATTAATAAAAGATATAAAGTAATAAATGAAATAAATATAAATACAGTAATAAAGCACTATTGAATGAAATAAATATAGAGATAAATACATAAATAACTTAAAATAATTAAATATTTTAACTATAAATATATATTCTATTACCTTTTAAAATAATATATTCTATGTCTAGATATAATCAACAAAAGATCGATAAATATTTTTTAGAATAATTAGACAGATCAAACAACATAAATTAAAATTAAGATATATCGAAATATTCGGCGAAGATCTGACGTACGTTAACTTAAAAAGAAAAATAATTATCTATCTTACCATTAACATAATATTTTAATAATCTAATAATATTTTTTAGTATATATAATATATATAATATATTTTTTATAATAACAAATTTGTAAACAATGTCTACCACTACGCAAACTACACCCTCCAATACTATGCCCGTTTCAAGTATAGCTCCCTCGCAACTAATAAACCCCCACCCCTTGCCATCACAAAATACATTTTCGATTCCCGGCTCAAGCCAAAATATGTCCCCCATCCCCGTAACACATCATGACAACCCCCCTATTTTAGAACAAGGTTTACGCACATCTAGTATCCACGAAATTAAGGAATACCTAGAAATAATCCCCACTTTTAATGGAGAAATAGAAAACCTAACGCCGTTTATTTTACAAACGGAAAAGGTAATTAAATTATTTTACAATGATAACCGCAACGGATTTCATGATTATATTATCGGCCGCATAAAAAACAAAATCTCCGGGGAAGCAGCCTTATATATAAACACCCAAAATATAGATACATGGGACGAGCTAAAAAATTGCCTCATAAATAGCTACGCTGACAAACGCGATGACAGTACTCTGATAATCGAACTCACACATTGCAGGCAGACAGGGGACGACCCCTTAGAATTTTACAAATACATTCACACTAAATTAAATATATTATATAACTATTATGTTCTTAATTACGAATCAGAACCAGAATTAATAAATTTAGCACAGCGATTAGCCCTTAAAACCTTCC
Source organism: Forficula auricularia (assembly GCA_024734495.1). Taxonomy (NCBI): domain Eukaryota; kingdom Metazoa; phylum Arthropoda; class Insecta; order Dermaptera; family Forficulidae; genus Forficula; species Forficula auricularia. The sequence continues at coordinate 1,998,890 of JALMQS010000778.1, read as the reverse complement.
TGGTGGGATTAAAAGATCCTCTTGGTTCTCTAATTAGAACGAAAGATCCAAAATCTCTCGAGGAGGCTTTATCGGTAATGAAAAATTGTTATTCAAAAGAATTAAGAATAAATAAAAGCCCACATGCACCAAATGCGTTTACACACAAAAATTTGCAAAATTTCAACCCCCGCCCCAATTTTCAACAACGCCCTAATTTTTTCCCTCCCCGACAAAATTTCCAGCAACAATCCTTTACACCACAATATAATTTCAACCCCCAACAAAATTCCACACCCCGTCAAAATTTTTCATATTCTAATAATTCTACTCCTCATCGCCCTAACCACTTCGATAGGAGACAGCAAAATTACAACAGAGGAAGAAATAATAGACACCCACCCCCCGGACGAGGCTTTGTACAAAGCATGATTAACCAGTCAAATAGATCACAAAATTTAAATTATAACGAAATAGATTATTCTGACCCTAACCAACAAAATTTTTTAGACCAACACGCCTCGATATACCAAGACCCAAATACAGAAAATTACACCGAAGACTCCCAGACTTACCCCCAAGACCCTCAAACAAAAAATTAAATACAAATTTTCAAAATTTCTTTAAAAATGAAAATTTACCTTCAAAAAATTTAGAAACTAAAACCCCTCCCGAACTACCTTATATAATCCACCCTAAACTAAAAATTAAAATATTTATTGATACTGGCAGCACGAATTCCTATATTACCCCTAAATTAGCAAATAAAATTTATAAAAATTATATTAGTTTTGACCCCATCCTAGTAACTTCAGCCCACGGCTCTAGTAAGCAAAATTTCGCCGTAAAACGTTCATTTTTCGAAATTTTTCATACAAATTCCCCTCTTACATTTTATTTGTATGATTTTCATTCTAAGTTCGATATGCTTTTAGGCCTTGACAATATTCGAAAACTTCAGGCTAAATTCGATTTCGTAAATGACACTTTAGTCACGACAAAGCGAACTTTTAAAATTTATTATTTGAATGTCAAATCGAAGGTTTCAACAATCAACAATCTCAAAGTTGATCTCTCGGCTTTTCGAGTTGAACATTTAAATGACGAAGAAAAGTTCGGTCTCGCGAAAGTTATCCAAAAATTTAAAAATATAATTTATGACGAAAATTCTCCACTCACTTTTACTAATCAGATTAAACATTTCATTCGGACCACAGATGATATCCCGGTGTATACAAAGCAATTTAGGCTTCCCGAGATTCATCGAGCAGAAATTGAAAATCAAATCTCAAATCTTTTGGCACAAAATATTATTGAGCCCTCGTATAGTCCATGGAGCTCACCCCTGTGGCTAGTCAGCAAAAAGCCCGACGCCTCAGGTAAACCCAAGTGGCGCCTCGTTACCGATTTCCGCAAGGTTAACTTAAAAACGATTAACGATAAATATCCTATACCCAACATAAATGAAATACTTTATAAATTAGGCAAATGCAATTATTTTTCGACCATAGATCTGGCAAGTGGATTTCATCAGATTGAGATGAATCCGGCCGATAAAGAAAAAACTGCATTCAACACGGACCACGGCCATTACCAATACCGCAGAATGCCTTTCGGTTTAAAAAATGCCCCTAGCACCTTTCAACGTGTTATGGACAACATTCTAAGAGGATTGCTAAATAAAATATGCCTCGTCTACTTAGACGATATCATAGTTTTCGCCAGCAACCTTAAAGAACATTTGGATAGATTAAATTTAGTATTCGATAGGCTCAATCGAGCAAATTTTAAAATTCAACTAGATAAATGCGAATTCTTAAAACGGGAAGTTGCTTTCCTGGGTCACATCGTGACTCCTGAAGGTGTAAAGCCAAACCCCGACAAAATTAAAGCCATAAAAAATTTCCCCATTCCGACTACGGCCAAACAAATTAAATCTTTCCTCGGTCTCCTAGGGTACTATCGGAAATTTATCGCTAACTTCGCCAAACTCACAAAGCCACTAACAAAATTAACGAAAAAACATGCAAAAATTAACATTTCGGATATAGAATACAAAAACTGCTTCGAGGATTGTAAGAAGCTCTTAACTAATGAACCTCTCCTACAATACCCCGACTATTCTAAAAAGTTTAATATCACGACAGACGCTTCGGATTATGCTATAGGAGCAGTGTTGTCACAAGGACCAATGGGTCAAGACAAACCTATCGCATACGCGAGTCGGACATTAAACCCAGCAGAAATTAACTATAGTACGATAGAGAAGGAGCTTCTAGCTATAGTCTACGCCACGAAGTACTTCAGACCGTACATTTTCGGCAGAAAATTCGACATATTCAGCGACCACAAACCTCTCCAGTGGTTGTTTAATATGAAAGATCCCAACTCAAAATTCATTAGATGGAGAACAAAACTAAGTGAGTATGACTTCGACATCAATTATAAGAAAGGCTCGACAAATTACGTAGCCGATTCTTTATCTCGGAACCCCGCAGAAATCAATGTAAATGTTCGGAAAACCATTGATCTCTACGAGTGGATTAATAATCCTCAAAATTTAACAAATCCAATAGATCCTATGGAAATACAAAACTTGGAACGAGAACTACAAACACAAAATCCACCCACGGCCTCACCATCAACTTCAACCCTAGATCCCATTGAACTCCTTAATCAAAATTATGAGTCACCAGTATCAATCGACCCCGACCTTCTAGACGAATTAGACCAACAATTAGCACAAAATCTTCCGTCAAACTCCACCATAAAATTAACCAATAAACCTCTAAATTACTTCCAGAACCAAATTCATCTCAAAATTATTTCACTTCCGACTACTTCAATTCAAATTAAAAAATTATTCAACAAAAAACTTCAAAGATTCATTGTTAACGTATCCGAACAAAATTTCGAATCCGATATAATAACTTTCTTAAAACAATATACCGTGCCTTCGTGTAACTATTATATTTACTCGGACGCACGCGTTCTAGAAAAAATTAGAACCAATTATCCTTACGCACTTCACAGGTCTAAAAATCTTTAAAACAAATAAACTATTGAAAGATATCGAGGATCCTGAGGAAAGGACCGAGATATTAGAAAATTACCACTCTGGTAAAACAAATCATCGTGGGATATCGGAAACCCACGAGAAATTAAAAGATAAATACTTTTGGCCCAAGTTGAAGGAGGATATCACAGAATATGTAAATAACTGTGATATATGTCAAAAATCTAAATACGATAGACACCCCTGAAACTAGAATTAAATTTAGTCCCTACGGCAAAACGCCCGTTCGAAATTATACATCTGGACAGCCTCGCGATGGAAAACCAGAAATTTCTAACTATAGTGGACTCATTTTCAAAATTCGCCCAAGCCTATCCACTAAAATCACTTCAACCGACCGAAATCGTCGATAAACTATTAGAATACTTTTCGCTAAATAATATACCTAAATTAATCATTTCGGATAACGGTGGAGAGTTCAAGAACAACCTCCTCCAAGAGTTCCTCAAACTCCACAAAATTGATATTAGATTCACTTGCCCACAAAACCCATCTTCTAACGGAATTGTGGAGCGTTTTCACTCTACTCTTATTGAACATATTCGACTGTTCAATAACAGAGAGAACTTTAAAAATCAACCTATAGCAACTAAAGTCTTATACGCTTTAATAGCTTATAACAATACAAAACATTCGGCTACCAAACTCACCCCTTTCGAAATCAAAAGCGGACACATCGATGATGATACCCCGCTAGAAATTCTCTCCAACGAACCCCTTATTTCCGATTACTGTCAAGTGCATAAAGAAAATTCCAAATTAATGTATGAAAATATTCATAAAACTTTAGACACCGGCAAAGCGAAAGTAATTTCCACTTTCAACGAAAAACGCGAAAAATTACCAGAAATCCCAGAAAAAGTATTCGTAAGGAACAAACAAAAATGTATTAAAACGAAAAATCAGTACGACCATGAAACTTTGAGAGTAGTGGACACTAAATTAAAAACAGGCAAAATTGTTCCACGCACCCAAAACAAAACTGAGAAAATTCATCTTTCGAACATCAAAAGACCTCGAAAATTAAGAACTCCCGAAAAAACTGCCCCCATTCATTCGACTAACATTTTAACTTCAGAACAAGACAAAATTATTACGTATGAACGAGGCAACTTATTTAACGCACCCCCTAACTATTCCCTAGCTCACTGTGTCGCAGCCGACCTGAAAATGAGTGCAGGAATAGCGGTAACTTTTAGGCAAAAGTTCAATAATATAGAAATATTACGAAAACAAAAAATTGAAGTAGGTGGTATTGGAATCCTCAAACAAAATAAAAATTTTACCTATTACCTTGTAACTAAACAAGTTAGCCACGATAAACCAAAGGTAGAAGATCTAAAATCATGCCTAATTAAATTGAAAAGACACTGCATGACTAATAATATTACTAAATTAGCCATCCCAAAAATTGGTTGTGGACTTGACAAACTAAATTGGTACGACGTAGAGCAACTTATTAATACTATCTTTAGAAACACAAAAATTAAATTCCTTGTCTACTCTCCAAATGACTGACTTTTTCAGCTTGACCTTAGCCTTGGCAATTGGGTCAACACACGCAGACAACCTCGAAGACATAACTGACAACGCCGGCTTCCTCTTGACAAAATTCAAAACTCCCTTTCTTTTTTCAGATAACTATTATATCCATTACTATTATAACCTAAATTTTACCCACCAAACGCATTTCGACATTAATAATGCCGTAAACAAATTAATAGCTATCATTCCCCCCGGTTCCAAATTCAATAAAGAACATAATACTTATTTTCGATTACTTAACTTCACTCTAGAAACACAAAATGAAAAAATAAATAACCTGGCTACCCATAAACGAAACAAAAGAGGGTTAGTGAATGGTTTAGGTTCGGTATTAAAATTTATCACTGGGACAATGGATGATGAAGACCGTGACAAATATGATCATCTTCTCAACCAACTCTCCCAGAATCAGAGAAAACTTCAAAGTCAAAATCAAATAATTTCTCGAACTCACGATGAGTTAATCAACAAAATTAACCACCAATTAGAGAATATACAAATAAATGAACAAAATTTGGCCAGCAGTCTTTCGGCCATGAAACACGAAGTTGCGAAAAACTCTGAAACTCTACTTATTCAAAATTTGGCCCAACTAACCTTATTATCAAATTCGTTCACCAATATTTTAGAAAACATTGAAAATTCACTCACTTTCTGTAATTTAAACATACTTCACGAGAGTATCATCTCAATGAAGGAATTGATAAAATTATTTAAAATAAACAATTTAGAAATTAATTTTGAAAATTATTGGGAAGCCACTTTATTCATTAAACCAATCTGCCGAGTTCATTATGGGTACATCGACATCGTTTTAGAAATTGCTAATTACAAACCATCAAATTTAACTATCGTTCAGTTCATTCCACTTCCCGTATCTAATAAATTAAATCAACAAATTATATTAGACGAAACATTCCAAAGTTTAATAGTAGTGAACAGTAGCATTGTAAAAATCGACTATTGTTTTAATATTAATCATAAATTCTTTTGCAAAACAAGCAATGTAATAGCATCAAATTGCATAAATAACTTAATGTTAAATAAAGAAAACAATTATTGTAAATTTAATGATCTAATCCAGTATCCTGTAATTATAAGAATTCCTAATACAGATACTACTATTATAAATATTAAACAAAACAATGTATTACTGTATAAATGCGGAGACACCCATAAATACCTAAGAGTAGGACTGTATAAAATTGAAAACATAAATAACTGTTACTTAAATAATAGGTTAATGGTTTCAAACTTCAACTATTCTTTAAATATTCCTTTACTAGCCAACAAAGATTTTAAATATATATTAAGTAATAAGGCTACCATAATACACTCATTAAGTAAAATAGATGTGAATAACATAAAAGGGAGCGAAATAAGTGAAATAAACTGGTATCCGACCCCTGTAAAAAACTATTTAAACACTTTAATCATTATAATATTACTAATTGTAACATGTGCCTTTGTGGCCTATATCATAAATAAATATCGGAACCAATATAATTTTCGACTCCCTACTAAGTTAAGGAAAACTAATAATAAAAAAGGAAACTAAATTTGAACTTGAAACCACTAGCTTACCGGTCCCAAATGTTGAGGCTCAGCCGGAAAATTCCATTTCTCCGGATGAACCTCAATCTTAAGGGGAGGAGTTATATATTCTAACTACCCTCTTCTTCCCTCCTTGTGTCTAGCGACTTTCGCTGACACAGCAACAGTAAAATAGGTATAAAAGCCAGCCGCTCGGCTAGGCAAATCAGTTCAGCGCTCATTTGGAAATACTGCCCGGTGACTCTACCCTAACAGGTGCACCCCTCGGCCCCAGCTAAATTTCGGTGGTCCTAGTCCAAACAGTGACTCAGGCACGAACGGTTAACCCGTGAAGAAACTACATCACTATCACCTTAGCGCAGCTCCCGGTAATTATACTAACTTTTCGGAACTTTAAAACCGGTTATAAAAATTTATGTTTTCAACTTACTACAAGCGTGTGTCTCCTTAATATATATTTTCTCACGACAATTTAACTTTGTAACTCCAAGTGTAATAAACATTGTAAAACATTTAATTTTCAAATAAATAAATCAATAAAAAAAAAAAATATAAAAGAAAAGGAATCGTATCTTAAAAGACTATAAACATTCTATTTCATTTTGAACTTAAAACCGTACCACTATATTTTCCAGTAAAACCCGTTAAAAGTCTAAAATCTAAATTCAAACTATCCAGCGCATAACAAACCCAGCTCTGCCAAATTCCTCAAATATTTTGCGTGTTTGTCTAGAAACGATTTCTTTTTTTTTAAAAAGAGTCCGGACACGTAAAATATAACATACATACTAGTATATGTACATGACAATTTCATTGATTTCTCCTTATGAATCAATAGCTCTGCTATTGTTAAACGAATTGTTTTTATTTAGTGGTGAATCTTGGCACAAGTTTGAAGTTATTTAAACATACTTGTGTGTCTAATTTTTTATTATATATATAGGTATCTATTTATGGGCTTGTGTCCTTTTTACAATATATGACATATATATAATTTATAATATATAATATAATTTATAATATGTTGCCCAAACTGAAGAGGTAAACTCGATACTCGAACTAGATGACGACCTTACTGTCACCGTTTAACAGATCAGTTCGATTTTTAAGAATTTATAAAAAAAATTTGTTTCCGAATTTCCAGAAGATATAATTCATTTTACACCCTGGAACGTAATATAAACAAATAAATAAGTCATAATTTTTAGGAGACAAAATAAATTACACTCTCTTTCCAAAAGCACAATTTCAATATCTGAAAAAATTAAAAATTTCAAATTGTTCTTTAGTTAAATTCTCCATAGTAACAAAATTTAATAATAATAAAAAAGAAAAAAACAAATTTAAGAGATTTTTGACAACATTCTTCAACTTTTAAATACCTACCTATAATAAAATTCTATAGATCCTCTACGATCTCAACGTGAAAATAAAATAAAATTGGATCATTTTTTGTTATTTTTCGTTATAGCTCAAATTTAGAATAAAAATAATACCACTAATAGGGGATGAATAAAAAAATATTCGGAAATAAACGAGACACCATCTCCCGGAAGAAACTACTATCCTATTAATTAATAGCAGAACATTAGATAAAAACAAAAAAGATAATCATAATAATTAAGAGCAAAGGGGATTAAATTTTATTATTTTTGAAAGTGCAGGTGTTAATAAAGTTATACATAAAGGAAGTTACAATTAGGTCAAAATATGTGTTCTTTTGCAGCGGTATTACCTAGATACTAACCACAACCACTGAGTTGGATGTTTTGACAACAAAGCGGCATCAGTGAATTATATTTAATATAAAAAGCGTGTCGTATAATGAAAAATGTTCTTTTAATGAGGAGATTATACTCTTGATTTAAAGATATTGATAAATTAACAATATCCCAATTCCAGTACTTCTTACTAATACAAAATATATGTATTAAATTTTTAGTTTTTAACCAATTATATTAAAAATCCAAATGTCGGGATGGTGAATTTGAAAACATATTTTTTCGACAAAACTTTTAAATCATTAAGTTCCCAGTAATTTCAATTTTTAGTTATAATAGATAAATGTTTTAATATTAATTATATGATTTCTTCTGTAGAAGATGAAGACCGTTTCAATTTATCCTGGGAGTGTGGAATTTCTTTTCGAATGGGTAGAAAAATAAAACAAAAGGGAAAATTGATTTTTTTTTATTAATTTGTGTTAAGTTTATTATTGTTATTTTGTGTTATAGCTCTCTTCTCTGGTACTAGGTACGTACCCCACTAATTTTGGTCATTTGGTAATCATTTGACCATATCTCATTTGAGCTAGAATTTTGAAAAACTCTCCTCTGTGGCGAAATCTGCAGCAAAGAATATTGGCTACCTATTCAGGTCCAAACAATTTTTCACACCTCTACATCTTCTCACCATCTACAAGGCCCAAATCCGCCCCTGTCTCAAATACGGCTCTCATCTATGGAGAGGAACCTCTAAATATTCTCTTGCTACCCTGGATGCAATTCAGAAACGAGCCGTCAGGCTAATTGACGATACTACCCTCACTGACTCCCTCGACTCGCTAGCTCATCGAAGAAATGTCTCTGCCCTTTCCCTTTTTTATAGATACTATCACGGCAGGTGCTCTGATGAAATAAAATCAGTAATTCCCTCCCAAAGCATGCTTTGCGCGTAGCACGCGTTTTGCCGACTCTCAACACTTTTTCGCAGTCAAATTAGAAAAGTGCCGGACCACTTCATTCACCAATACGTATATCCCCATAACTTCAAGGAACTGGAACTCTATCCCATTCTTCATCTTTCCCAGCACTTATAATCCTCAAACCTTCAAAACCCGAGTGCTTAAACACCTACGTCTCCACCCTCTCACTTAATCAACTTTCCCTTCTCTTTGGTAATGCAAGGGTCTTTCGAGAACTATAGGGACTGCATCTTTACTGGTCCGTCCCTTCTTGCATTCGATTGCATTAAAAAAATGGTTGCCTGTAAAGTCGGTATACGGGCGAAAGTTTTACGTGACAACGACTTTGAGTGGTAAAATAATTTTAATGTGAATATTCATTCGTATAGTAGGAAGAAGGATGAAATAATAGTAACAATTTAAAACATTTATTTATACAAAGAATTATATTTAAAACATTAATTTATACAAAGAATCTCGCACTGAATTTCATATTAACAAAATTTTATTTTTACCTTTACACATACATACGTATTTATATACAAATATACATACAATAACTTGCAATACATTTGCGTACAATGAAACAGCGTTTACTACAACTTAACTTGTTCCTATCTGAGTGATTTTGTTGAGGATAGGGCGATGATAGGAGAAATATGAAATGAAAGGAAGTGTTTCTGCTGTAATGTGCCTAGAAAATGTCAAGTCAATGGTTGTTCCTTTTAACGTAGTAGACTTAGACATATCTGATACGCAATCAAGATTAAACGTATCTTTAATGAATTTGAGAAACTTGTCATCAGACTTCACGTTTTGGTTGAAGTCACCGCATAGAAGAATCGGCATATTAGGATCAACTTGCAGGAACGGTGGCGTGCCTTTCACTTTTTATGTCTGTCTCTCTCGCTCTTAGGCGGGCTAACCATGCCCGAGTGGAAGGGACGCGTGCCTCTCACTCGCTCTCATTGTGAGCGCATAACGTGAGCGGAGCGTAACGCAGTTTCTTGAAGTGTCACCCGGCAAACCAATTTATAAGACGTTGTCACGTCAAAAGTTAATTAATATAAAAATGTATTCCAAATTTCACCTAGTTTTTATTTTCTCAATATTTATTATAAATCCATGGATTTTTTTTAATTTACTTACCATCTATAAGAAAAACAATTGTTCAAATTTCCGTTCGATACTAGAAACTGCATGATAGTTTGAAAAAGTTGGCAACTTTTGTAGAAACAATTTTTAACGCATTGGAGTGAATACTTCAAGATTAACTAGACCAGAAAGAGAATTTGAGGTTTAATTTAACAAATAGATAAATCCAAACGTTAATTAAAATGAAAACTAACTTCTCGACTAAGCATTAATAACCTACGTGAAAAGCCAGGAGGATAGAGATCTATGAGACCCCTTTTGAGTCGTTAAAGCATCGGGGGCCTTTTTCAATAGATTATGTTTAGTAATATTAGTCAATAGTACTTGACGTAACGGCACAAGTGGAAAAAGTTTCAAATTTATTATAATTTAGTGGAGTTGAGATAGAATTTCATTTCCAGTTAATTTTAAACCCCTGTAATAATAAAATAGTGGTTATGATCTAATAAGTGCAAAAATCCAAGATAAAACCTTGTGGTCTTATGTAGCATTTGAATTTGATTAAATCTTTGACGGGCTATAATCTGATCCATACAGATTTACACACACTTCCTCATACACAAACACAGCTGTGACAATTGGTTAAAACGGGTATTTAGTTTGCAAAGGTATTAATTAAAAAAAAAAAAACATACAAGGAATCTCCCCGATTACAAGATCTATCTCTAGTGATAATAAGACGATTAGTGTTATAAGTTTTCAACGAAAGAGCCCGAACATTAGCGAGAATGCAGAGTAGGCACTTTAACATATTATTATTATTATATATAACCATTTCCAGCCCGGAGACATTTTGACACGCTCCCCGCATGTACTAGATGCATCTGGGTTGAAGTAAGTACCCGACATTAAATAAGTAAACAAGTATTTTCTATATCTTAATATTCTTTGATATGTATTAAGCTGTTGACCCCCACCCCCAAGGTTAAGATGTAAAACTTGCAAATATTATAGGCTCTACAACATTTAAAATAATAAACTTAGAAAAACAACTCTTGAAATGCAATAAAAAAGTAGAAAATACGTTTTTCTTTATTACATGAAAAAGGCCCATGGACACATGACGAAAAAATAAAATCATGTACGTTTTAGACAATTAATTTTATTAAAATAATGGCTTTTAATTTTAGTTGTATGTGCAGGGCCAGATTTAAGCACAGGCTACGCAGGCTGCAGCCTATGAGCCCGCAACAAATAGGCTCTACATTTTTTGTAATATATTATATTTAACAAGGTTTCAATAAAGAGTCATGCACGTTTATTTTTAAGTTTTTAATTGGACAATTGCTGAAAATGCGGTTTTTATAGGTTAATTAAAAAAAATATTTTCTCCGATAGGCCACGCGCCACAGGTCCAGCCTAGGGGCCCATAGATCCTAAATCCGGCCCTGTGTATATGTTGGAATTGTTTATCATACTGAGGAAAAATTTATATATATATTCAGCTTTTTAGTGCATTTTGAAATAAAAGCTTTGTTAAGTAAACCACTGAAGGCTGTCATCTACTAGAATTGAGATAGAAGGGATAATTTTTTACTTTATGTTAGATGATTATGATCACCCCTTAGGGAATCAAATTCTACCTGAAGTTATTTGGCCTGGATCGCTAATTTTGGCACTCGGGTTCGATTCCCGACTAGGTGAACACAACCCTTCTAACATATATTTAAAAATAATAAATCCTATCTCGGATCTAGTAGATGACGTCTTCTCTTGATTTTATCAGAAATTTAAAGATTACTACTATAGGCAATTTGAGCTCTTATATTCAAAGGCCCCTATAAGGGTCCAAGGGTCAGATCCGATTGGTACTGAATATATAAAAGTGTATACAGTTATATTTTCTTTATGCTTTCTTTAAAATACAATCTAAATAAGCAGGGTGCCAGTCGGATTTATTCTTTTCTGTGAAAAAGAAAATCGGTGAATTTGTGAAATTTATTAATAATTTTAAGTTAAGCCAATAGGTATAAAAATCACCTAAAAGTTCCACACTGTGACTCTCTCATCCCATCATTTTAAAACAAAAATATATATCTAATTCTACTTATTGATCTATGTATTGAAGGAGACAATAAAAGAGCGTGTCTTCTGCTGGAATTATACATTTTTAAATTATTTATAACGAGACTATAGTTTCGAGAGCTTTGCCCTCTTCATCAGTCTATTACAATTGATTCATAGGAATTAATGTATATAGGTATGTGAATCAATTTTAATAGACTGATGAAGAGGGCAAATAGTATCGTTATAATTAAATTAAACATTTATAGTTCCAGCAAAAGACACACTCTTTTATTGGCTCCTTCAATTTATAAAAATTCTGCTACTCTCTGTAAATAATTTTCAATTTGAAAATGTATTTATTCTTTACGAAAAATTTCTATTTTCCCAAAATAATTATTCAATTAAAATTTTAATACAATTTTTAATTTCGGAGAAAAAAATACCTACATAAATTATAAATTTAAAGTTTGAATCTTATTTGATTTAGGTGCTACAATGATCTGACACAGGGAAGAACAAACAGACATACATTGCAGCAAGTCCAATAGGGTCTCGTTTTACTTTTTAATCGGAACCCTAAAAATATAAAAATTTGACCCCTATTCACTGAAGTAAAGAGTGCAAAAATAGGTCCTTTTTCACACCCGGTGCTATTTTTAGTAGTCTTTATAGAGGGCAGGAAAAATAACTTATTTAATCGAAAATCTTATTAAATATTTAAAAATTTAATTTTCCCCCTTTCTTTAAAAATACCTAACATCTTGTTGGATTTCTTACAGCTTCCTAATTCTATTTATATTTTATTAACTTTAAAATATAAATCAAGGTGTGTATACCTAATCTATATATACCTATATATAGAAAGTGTGTAGTATGATTTTCGCTTCTTCTCTGTTTGTATATTCATCGTGAACAGAGAAAGTTTTCGTTGAAATTTTAACAGTAGGTACATATTAATTTATAATATGAAAATACTGTAAAGGCTTAAGAAAGTTTTAGTGGATGACGTTTTAATCTTTATAGACAGGTGAATGTGCTAAAACCTCAAGACGCCATTTTCTCAATATATATATATATATATATATATATATATATATATATTAATAAGATAAGGGTATATTACGTATATACAGTTTAATATATAGAGCTTGATTGTTAATTCGTTAATTAACCCATCAGTCAAGGCGAAGATCTTGAGCTAATTACATGAAAGGCACGCCCTGAATTCTCTCTGAATCCAGAATCTTCTTACCTCATCCCCAGTCTATATCCTTTCGCTAACATTTCAAAATTTCCATTCTCTCTTCTCAAGGGAAAATATATGTTAATTATTTTCAAATGAAATAGATGAATATATATATAAGTGTTAAATGAAACTTTAATACCCTAATAGTTTACATATTTCAAACTTATAATTAGAGGAAAAATTGAAAACGTTTTAAGTTTTTCTTTGGAGAAGGACTGGTGGATTTATAGTTGAGGATTGAATGGAAGGCAGCACAGAAATAAATAAAAAGATTTTTCCAATAAAGAAGTATCTATTGAAATGTTTTACTTTTATAATTTTTTGAAAAGGAGGTTTCGGAGAATTTTCCCTCCTTATTCAGGATTCAAAAGGGTCAATGAAGGAAGCATGTGGTATTTTTGTGGAAAATTGAGAATGTGAACTGGAGGGGAGGGTGGGGGATCATTACTTAAGGCTTAAGCAATGATATTCTCCACCTTGATCCCCCCACCCTCCCCTCCATCTCGGATTCTCAATTTTACACAAAAATACCACATGCTTCCTTCATTGACCCTTTTGAATCCTGAATAAGGAGGAAAATTCTCAACCTCCGTTTCAAAAATTGTAAAAGTAAAACATTCAATAAACACTTCTTTATTGGATTTATAGTTGAGGATTGGATGGAAGGCAGCCCAGAAATAAATAAAAATAATTATTTCCAATAAAGAAGTATTTATTGAAATGTTTTACTTTTACAATTTTTTGAAACGGACGTTTCGAAGAATCTTCCCTCCTTATTCGGGATTCAATAGGGTCAATGAAAGAAGCATGTGGTATTTTTGTGGAAAATTGAGAATCTGAGCTGGAGGAGAGAGTGGGGGGATCAAGTTGGAGAATATCATTGCTTAAAGGGGTGGGATATTAAAATAAAATTCCAAATAAAATTCCAACTTCTTATGGTATAATAAATATGAAGCTCATAAATCCATATCCAGGAGTGTAAAAAATACCCCCATAGAGCATGCTGTGTATGGTGTGTATTAGGTGGTGGGGGGTAGGGGAGGGAGCTATGTACAGAACTCATAAGCCAAAAATAATATTTTAAAATATAGGGGTTTGGGAGAGAGGAGAGCAGGTGACTTTAGTTACGCATAACACTGTCAATACCTACTATATTAAAATATTAAAATTATTATTATCATTTCCGTCCATAATGTGTATTAATTTGAAAGCTTATAATGGGAAATGAGGACAAGATTTTTGGGTGATTTTTTTATTTTTCAACCAACGTTTCGTCGATTTTGCCGACTTCATCAAGGTTTCTACAATTATAAGAGCATATACTATTGCAACTAGATATTAATAATGTTCTTATAATTGTAGAAACCCTGAAGAAGTCGGCAAAGTTGACGAAACGTTTGTTGAAAAGTAAAAAAAATCATATACAAAATTTGTCCTTATTTCCCATTATAAACTTTCAAACTATACTAAAAGTTTTTATTCGTAGACAGACTGGTGGATTCATAGTTGAGGATTGGGTGGAAGGCAGTTCAGAAATAAATAAACAGAATTATTTCCAATAATAAAATATTTATTGGAATGTTTTACTTTTACAATTTTTTGAAACGGATGTTTCGGATGATCTTATCTCCTTACTCAGGGTTCAAAAGGATCAATGAAAGAAGGATGTGGTATTTTTCATGTGCTCGTTGGTATAGAGAGAATATTTTTAAACTTTCCATCATCAATAGAATAAAGTTCTAGTATATCTGGACTGCCTTCCATCCAATCTTCACCTATAAAATTGAAAATTTTTCCAAGGTTTTGTATAAAGGCTCTGAAAAATTTTATTGACTTGGGAATTTTTTCTTCGGCAAACGGTTTTGGCTAAATGTTTGAAACTTAACCAAGGGGCAGCTTTTTAATACTAACTTTAATAACAAATTTCACTTCATTAGCTCTTATAATTCAAGAGCTCTTTATTTAACGATTGATTCTATTTTTATTCGGTATGCCCGGGGGCGGACTTAATCTGTCTCCCGGTTGGATCTAATATTGAATTCACTAAAACAAATTTGTTTTTTGCTCATTCTGGATAAAAATGTCTGAAACGGGGAGATAACATCAATTGAAACTATTATTTTTTCTGGTTGTGCGTCTGCATTCCAAATGACAAGATAAATTATGAAAGTAAAAGTAGTTGAAAGCTCGTTCTGGTAAAAAGATGTTTTTATTTTTAATGCAGGGGAACTTATTAAATTTTGAGCTCTTTAACTTCAGAACTTCCCGTTTGAAAATGGAGAAATATTTTATTTTGAATGGATTCACATTGATAGTTTAAGGCAGAGATTCCCAAACTTTTTTGTCTAGTAGACGTCTGGCCATGTTTTTCTGTTTTGGGTAGACCCCCTTAAGAAAATAAAGTTTTACTTTTCAAGTAATTTTAATCTATTCTAATAGTATATTACTAGCTGCAAGGGCCGCCATCCATCTCCAGCCTCTCCCCATCCCACCGACCCTCTCTACACAACCCCTGAACTTTTCCCCCTCCTCTGATCACAATCCACCACAGTAAACCTACCCCATGTACTCCACACCCCTAGACCCCACCTCCAAATCTCTGGACCCCAAAGGGACACCCCATACCTCTCATTTTCTGATTTTTTTAAGAAACTAATGTTTTAGTTTTCAAGAAATTTTAATTTATTCTAATAGTATATTATATAAATAGCTCGACCTCCATTTACCTCTCATAGACCTCCAATTTGTTTTTCATTAGCATGGACTCCATGCAGGTCATCGTGGACGCAAGGCGGTTCATGTGGACCACTTTGGGAAACCACTGGTTTAAGGCTTTGTTGTGATAATAAATAAAATAAAGAAATTAAGAGGTGATTTTTTTAATTTCACTATATCTGTTGAACACGTTCCCACCCGCTCATAATAATTCACCCAATTCACCAGCATAAACACAACTACAGTCAACGCATACAGCTTAGTTCACCACAGGGATTATCTGAGGCACAAAGAAATGCCATCGAACTGGCAAATTTAGCTTGACAAGCTAATATTATCTATTTAATTAATTTCTTCGTTAAGGGTGTTCATGTGGTTATTTTTTATTTATTTATTATTATTAATATTTTTTGTTATAATGATATTGATGCAAAAAATGTTGTTATTAATTAAACATTTTATTTATTTTAAAACCTGCTAATAGGCTAATTACAAAGAAAATTAAGAAATTGAACTTTATTTGCATCAATCAAAGGAAAACCTCATTGATTTCTCCTTATAAAAAATTTAATTAATTTATCTTTCTGTCCATTAACAAATCTATCCTTTAAGTATTTAAAGCATACTTCTATTTCAGAAATATATTTTCCGCATTTACATTCCATTTGTGATTGACTCTACTCTTAAATAGTAATAAATCATTCATTAGGAATATTCTGAATTTATAAGATATCAATTATCTAGATGAGTTGGGTAGGCATTGAATGTATAGTGAATTTAATGATTTATTCAATGGCAGTGACTATTCTCCGTGCAAATATGACCAAAAGGGCCGTCGGATGATATGAGGGTGTGTGGAAACGAGCGAGGGTTGTTGGCTCAGTGGCAGAAGACGATTCAGCAAATTTACTTGAGTACCTCTCCATATCTACCGAGCTCCATGTTTGGTTTCAGAGGCTGATTGAATTATATTGCTTTAGAATGAGTCTCGACCCTCGACATTCATCCACCCCCTATACTCAACCCCCTCTTCTACAAGAACCCCACAAGTCAGAAAAATCTTACTTATGGAGAAAAATTCCATAAGAAAATGTAAATACGATCGTAGTACCTACTTCTCAACTGATATTGGATGTATTTAATTCAATGGTCAAGTTCCTGAATCCAAGAAGATCGGTATAAAAAAGAACAAAAATATTCTGCGCATGATTTTATAAACCAAGTGTTTTTAAAATACGATGTTTTAATCTTCTATTAAAAAGCACTTATGGTGTCCGTCGAGAACCACTCATTTAAAATGCACAAATAGTTTATCTCAAATTTATTAAAATTAGAAAATTTAAATTATTATTTTAAAATCCTCGAATGTTCAGGGTCAAAAAATCAAAAAGCCTCTCGGACAGCAAGATGTCCGCCGAAGGCGGACTTCGCAGCTTGTAATTAAAAGCCGTCTATCTTTAAAATTATTATTATTATTGTATAAATAAGCCTTTTTCATGTTTCAGACATGTTTGAGCAAAAAAAGCCAAAAAAAACTTGAAAATTTTTCAGTGAATATAATACGACTACCTATAGGCTTAAGGTAGTTCGAGACAGCTTATCTATCTGGTTGATCTTCGAAAAAATCTTTTGTTCTTCTACAGAGTGACAACTTCTGCCTACTAATTTTTTTAATTAAAAAAATTGTTAATAATGAGGTTAATTTCGAAAACAAATCTTTGTTTTGATAATATTAATAAAAAGAATATTGAGATAAATTTTTTCTCATTATAAAAACATTTAACACAAAAACGATTTCAAGAAATAGAGTTGGAATTCTACCTAGTGTTTTTATTATATTCTGTAGTTGCAAATAACTTTTTATTTTTACATTTATGAATAACTAATTAACTAGACTGTCAAATCTATTGAAAAATTTATTACTCGATTCATAAAAGTTTGAATTATTGATCTGTATAAATTTGTTGAAATTGGTATAATTTGTATAGAAGTTATAGCCCTTTTAAAAGCTTGGTCCATTTACTTCCATGTTAAAAGGACAATTTTCAATAATTATTTCTTGGTAATGGGACAGACGATCAACTTCAAATTTTGGGAATAAATATTTAATACATCAATGATTCGATGGTAAAAATTTGAGAATTTTCTTATAAAAATGATAAATAGTTCCGAACCCCCTTAAACGCCGAAAACTTCAGAGTTCATGGAGCCCGATGCTAAATTTTATAGCGCTCCCCCTCTACCCTACTCTTATTAAATATTTATTATATAGGTACCTATCAGTGGCTTGCGGTGACTTTTCAACCAGGGGATTCTGTCCAAAAAACGTACAATTCATTTTTTTTTAATTTTATTTTTTCTTCGCTCAATTTGACAAAATTCATCGATAACCGCATCATATAAGTAATAATTAGTAATTTACCTCGAAATAAGCTTGATTTTTTCTTCCATAGGTTGGATTCTATAAAACACTTTCAAATCAAATACAATTATATAAAACAACAAAAATAAGCTAAAGGGTTGAAAATATTTGCAAGTATACTAGTTAATTTATGAAGGGGTTAAAATAAGAGACATGTAGCTTTTATTTATTTCTTTTTTATTTATGAACTCCCGCTAACGTTTCGGCTATTGGTTGTAGCCATCTTCAGAGCTAAACAATGACAAACAATGTTAACAATATTAAATCGGCCTTGTCCGAGTACATCAATCAATTATAATTTGGTTTTTCTACTCATCGAGAATTTGTCAATATTTATATAAAAAATTTATTTTGGATACACCAGTCACCAGATAAAACTATATACAAGAAATATACATGTATATGCATATGATATATACAAAACTATATACAGGGTGTTCGTCAAAAGATGTAATACTTTTAAGACTATTATTGTCTTTTTCCGTTTAAGATGAAATGCAAAGTGCGAGAGAGTTTTTATGTTACAATTAAATATAAGATAATTATCATTCATTAATTGGTTCATCAAAACAAATTCCACATAGATATACAGCTATATACATATATATATATATACATAGACATAATATTTATTTAATTATCCATTAATCAAGTTCGTCAAATTAATCTTCAATTAGTATGTTACGATATGATAAAATAGTGTAATTAAAAGCTCTTTTGAAATTAACAGTCTTATTTACAAAAATATACATAGATTCCAAAATCTGCCTTTTCCATATATTATTTTTCAAAGTGCAGAATTTTGGTATTTTCAAAATCAAATATATGGCCTTCATAAGGACTACAGCTATAAAGAATTCCTAAAATAAATAAAAACATCCTAAAAGAGCTCAGGATACACACCAACTTGAAGACAAGTATTACTTGAGATATACTAGTTGTTGCGTGGGTGACCGGTGCCCGAATGGACGCAAACTAATTGGCGTCTCTCGGAATTCAAGTGGGGGAAAGGAGGAGAGAGGGGGATTGCCCGGTCAAAGTCTATTTTTTTGATTTTCGGGAAGGGTGGGGAGAGTCGACAGGTCTTAACCTGTATTTGTGGCGATGACAGGTTTTGACGTGTATTTGTAGCGGTAACGTCACAGACTAGCTCTTATAAAAATATAATCAAATAATTTAATATAATTAAACGTGTATATCAGTGGTGGGCGGTGACATTTCAACCAGAGGATCCTGTCCATTTTTCGCTCCTTTGAATAAAATTCATTGATAAACGCAGAATTTTTCGTTATTTTTCAAATTTAACATTACATTTTTATGACATTGTATGAAAATACTATATTGACTCTTTGAAATTTTAGGGATGCGCAGCATCCACACCATCCATGTACCACACGCCACTGGTACCTACATATATTTTAACAATGATATTTAATGTAAACTAAAAATTTAAAATACTAAACATAAAGAATTCAGGATTGATTATTATTTTTATTTTTTTTATAATAGGTGCTGATGATGATGTTTTTTCGGCGAAACAAATTGTATAGGTACATTGTCCATCTAAAATTTCGCTGACATTAAAATACTAATTCGCAATTAGTGTTATATTATTTTTAATACACCCACAAAAGTTCCCCTCCTAATTATTACCAAAAATATTATATACTAAATATAAATTAAATTAGGAAACGAGGAGGCGTTTGAATATAGTTTAATAATAGTCCGGCCACTACAGAGCTGCAAAAATGAACGAGGAAGAGATTAAAGATTAAATAAAAATGAAATTCCAAATTCATATAGACATTAGGTATTAGCTTGAGTTCGGGGATCTGTGGGCAAGTGGATAAGAACTAAGGCTCTTATGACGGCATCACAGCGCATATGCGAAGATCCCGGGTTCTAATTTCGGTTGATCCTTTTGTCTATAATAAAAAAATATTTTCGTCGTTTCATAATTTAATTTAATTCTTTCAACGCGGCCTCGTTGTGATTTCTCCGGGGGTATAGAAAAAATTATTTTCGACCTTTGGGTTAGTTACTGGTCGATTGGGAGGCGTTTAAATATTCTAAGTATAAAGTTTAACACCAGTCTACAGTTGTGAGAAGAAAATATCTAATTTACTAGACAGACTCAAGGATAGAATTAAAACAGCGGATTTAACGGATTTGGTATATTTGTATAAGTGTGATTGTGATGAACTGTATGTTGGTAATACAAAACAAAGACTAAAAAACAGAATATATCAACATAAATACGCCAAGAAAAATAATAACATATTTCCCTCTGGCATGACAAAACATGCTATTGAATTTGGACATGATATAAGGGAAGAAAACTTCAAAATCATTCAACGGGAGAGTAACACCTATAAACGTTTTATATTAGAGAGTCTATACATAAATAAATATGACTCCAATCTAAACACCCAATTTGATTTTAAACTTAGCAACCAATATAGAGATTATATCTAGGATTGAATTTTTCTGAGTTTTCATTTTTATTTTGTTTTTTCAAGGTTTAATTGCCTTTCTCTTTGTTCATCAGAGTTGATAAATATGTGTGAAGTGTATATATAGAGGAATGTCTAAATTCAATTTTAATTAACTGAGGATGGGTTCAGTGCTGTATTTCCGCCTAGGCCCACAAGGCCCGGGCCTAGGGGCCCAGCCGGCCTGGAGGCCCCGGTTACGGAATCTTTTTTTTTCAACCTAAAAAGATCACAAGGGATCTACAACAGGCATTAAAAATATCATACAAGTATGCAATCACAATCTCTGGCTAAACAAATATCGCTTAACATTCTCATTAAAATTACTAAGAGTTTTTACGTTGGATTGCTGCTCCATTTACATAAGCACATTTATCCAAACTTGTAGAATTGGCGTTCCGAATTGCTGTTGTGTACACCAGCGTCAAACGGCTCAGCAGAACGGTTGTTTTCAGCGCTAAAGAGATTAAAGAATTACTTAAGATCTAACATAGGAGAAAACAGGCTCAATTCACTCTCTGTAATGTACATAGAGTCAGAATTAATGCAGTCAATTGACTATGAAGTCCTCATTCGTTCTTTCGCACAGAAGAAAGTTCGCCGTAAAATTGTATAAATTTTATAAAATAACGTAGCTATATAGTAACATAGACTGTATTATTCTGATATTTATTAAACTCATTAAAGTCGATTAAAAAATTTATTTTTCCTCTCTTCTTTTGTCTATATCCTATATATATTGTCATTTTTTAGTTTTATTCTTTTCTCTATATTCAGTATATTTATTGTTTTGTTCCATTTAATTGTTGTTTCCCTTTTTTAATTTTTTTTTCTCTTGCTTGATCTGTTTGTATCATATTGTTTATTTTCTTTGTAATTAAATTGGCCTAATATTGTACATTAAAAAGGCTAGATGCCCTTACAAATACAATGCTCTTGAATAAATAAATAAAAAAAAAATGTTCTGTACTAGTGCATTTAATTTGCTAAATTTCCAAAATAGCTCCGAAATGGTGGGGTGGGGTGGGGGGGGGGCAAATGTCAAGTGCCTAGGGGCCCTGGGTCTCTTAAATCCGCCCTTGGATGGGTTCGATTAGACCCGAAACATGTATTAACTACAATAAAAATTATAAATGATTCAACCTGTATGTGTGTTTTGTTTTTTATTTTTGATGGTACATTGATTGTTTGTGAGAATAGGAGATTTAGTGGATAAAGTTTAAAATAATTTATTTGGTGACCCCGCCTTCCCACCTAGTTCCTTACAGTGGCCGGGCCCCATTGCTACAGTCTCACCCTATTCCACCCCTCGACTTGACTCTCAATATAGGGGGTACCTCTGTGAAAATTTATAATTATTTCTTATTTTACTAATTAATAAGTTTTTTGTTCTATATTCTCTAATATATCTATACATATAATTCGACTTTCGATTAATTATTCTATTCAAGTGGTAAAAGTCAATTAAGTATTTTACCTCCTCTATCGATTCCTCATAAATTATTTTTACTTTTTACTTTCTCTTTCTCTCTTTCACCCTTCTATGTTTGTATCGCTTTTATCAAACATTCTATAATATATTTATTTAGGGACACGATTCAAAAGAACGTGAAAAAAAACAAGAAATACAAAAAGAAAAAAACAAATCGTCCGAGAATATATAAAACCATTTGAGAATATTTTAATTAGCGAAGATCAAAAAAATAAAAAATAAATAAATAAAAAATATAAAAATTAAGAAGAAAAAAGCGAAAGAGGGTGGAGAGATAGATGGATACCAAAAAAAGTTTTTCATTGGTCCAGCCGCAAAGCAACCCTCTCAAGAGGGTTGAAAGAACCAACTTCTCTTTATCTGCAGTAGTGATAGTAGTATTATAGGCCTGAATATATACATATATATATATATATATATATATATATATTTAAGGTACATATAGAGATACCCATCTGTAGGTGAATTTGTTGTTAATTATACAGGGAGGCCCCCCGGGGGAGTCAAGTAGAATTTCTCGTTTATCTGCTGCCATTTGCCTCGCTAACTGCCTCGCTAGTGCCATTATTCAAATAGCCAACCAACCCGTTTGAAATTTTCAGGCGAATTGGAAGATAATCGCAAAATTAAACGGATTTAATTGGCTCGAGCACCTCTTCGGATTCTGCAACCATACTATTGCTCCTCTAAAACCCACCCCAGCTTATGCAATCACAGTCACCATCATGAATTCACCCCCCCCCCTCCCCACCTAGCTCGTTTTCGACCCAAAGAGATGTAGGGATTCTCAATTTTCTAAACACACTTAGCGAAATTTATTAATATTTAATTTTTAATAAAGCTTAAATTGCGTGTATATTTTGTTTTTTTGAAACCACTTAAAATGAATTAAAACTTCCAAATTTAATATGATTTGATTTTCCATTGGTGGCTTATTTTTAACCGACTTCATAAAGAAGGAGATCCTCGACTCTTCGACTGAATTTTTTTTGTGTCTATGTTACTCGATTTCTACGCCAATTGTGAACCGATTTTGATGGGTTTTTTGCATTGGGTTCAGTATAGTTTCCGATTGGTACCACATTAAATTAATCAAGTTCTGATGATATGATCAATGACAAAATAGCGGAAATATCCAAATCTTATGAGGAAATAATCGAAATTATGATAAAATATCTTTTATATAAAAAAAAACAATCTTAATATGTTAATTTAAAACCCGCTAAAGTTTCTAGAGAATTTCTCTATTTAAGAATTGAATTTTATTATCATTTATTAATGAAACAGGAATGAGGAAGGGAGAGGAAGGATACCAATCGATTTGATTGGGGAATAATGGAATTTAAATAATTATCGGAAAAGAGGTTTTTTTATCTAATTAGATTTTTCCTCTTATTAAAAACAAGGACTAAAGATAAATAAGGACACTCGATGGTGGAGAAGTTATCTCCGGAATCGAAGCAAAAAATACAATGTATACATTAATTAATGTAAAATAATTGGTTTAATAAAATTTATATATATATCATTTATTAATGGTGAAGGTGGAGGATTGGATATTTAATCACTCGACTTGATTGGGGAATAATGGAATTGAAATAATTATCGGAAAAGAGGTTTTTTATCTAATTAGATTTTTCCTCTTATTAAAAACAAGGACTAAAGATGAATAAGGACACTCGATGGTGGAGAATTTATCTCCGGAATCGAAGCAAAAAATACAATGTATACATTAATTAATGTAAAATAATTGGTTTAATAAAATTTATATATATATCATTTATTAATGGTGAAGGTGGAGGATTGGATATTTAATCACTCGACTTGATTGGGGAATAATGGAATTGAAATAATTATCGGAAAAAGAGGTTTTTTATCTAATTAGATTTTTCCTCTTATTAAAAACAAGGACTAAAGATGAATAAGGACACTCGATGGTGGAGAAGTTATCTCCGGAATCGAAGCAAAAAAATGCAATGCATACATTAATTAATGTAAAATAATTGGTTTAATAAAATTTATAAAAAAAAAAATATATCATTTATTAATGGGATTTTTAAGGATAGGATTGGAGGATTGGGAACCAGTCGACTTGATTGGGGAATAATGGAATTGAAATAATTATCGGAAAAGAGGTTTTTTATCTAATTAGATTTTTCCTCTTATTAAAAACAAGGACTAAAGATGAATAAGGACACTCGATGGTGGAGAAGTAATCTCCGGAATCGAAGCAAAAATACAAGGTATACACTAATTAATGTAAAATAATTGGTTTAATAAATTTATCATTTATTAATATTGAGAGATTGAATTGAAGGAGGATTAATTGGATGGATTAATTTCCGCAATATGGTATTGGAATAATTATCGGAAAAGAGGTTTTTTTCTTTAATTAGTTTTTTCCTCTTACTAAAAACAAGGACTAAAGATGATCAAGGACACTCGATGGTGGAGAAATAATCTCCGGAGTCGAAGCTAAAATACAATGTATACATTATTTCATGTAAAATAATTGGTTTAATAATAAATTTATCATTTATTAATAATTGCATAAATAAAGTAAGAAAAAATATCATTTATTAAGAATTGAAAGAAAATTTAGGAAAAATTATGTGAATTGGATTATCGGAAAAGAGGTTGTTTTTTTTATTTAATATCATTTATTGATTCATTCGCACGAATCTTTCTCTTAGGAGAATCATGCAAGGTATTATCTTAAGACTCACAATTGTCAAAGTCACTAATAATTTTTATAAAAAAAAATAAAACCCACTTAAAAAAAAATTAAATGTAAAAAATAAAATAATAATAACTTAGAAATAAAATAAAATATACTAAAAGGTATAAAATAATTATCTTATTTAGTTACAATTAAACGACGAAATATCAAGATGAAATCACTTTTTGAAGTCGGTACCAAACAAACTATATAAGCGAGCGTACCCGGCAAACGTACTAAGTAAGATCCGTCGAGTGCGATTCATAAAATGTATATGTTTGGCACCGACTTCAAAAAGTAATTTCATGTTAATATTTCGTCGTTTATTTGTAACTAAATAAGATAAAATTATTTTATACCTTTTAGTGCATTTTATTTGATTTTTAAGTTATTATTATTTTTAACCGACTTCAAAAAGGAGGAGGTTCTCTATTCGACTGAATTTTTTTTTGTGCCTACGTTACCTCATATCTCCGCCAATTGTCGATTTTGAAAATTTTTTTGCATTGGGTCCAGTCTAGCTTCCGATTGGTCCCATTTTTTTCGATTTTTTTTCATAGGTATTAGACCTTTTTTATTAGGTTTGTTTAGACCTAACCTCTTTGTTTATGAACCGATTTCGATGGTTCTTTTTTATCCGAAAGGGGGTGTCTTAGGGATGGTGTCATATTAATTTGGTCAAGTTCTGATGATATGATCACTATTAATAACATCACTAAAAAGAGAAAAATAAAAATTTTTAAGAAAAAATAAAAACCGACTTCAAAAAATTAAATGCAACAAATAAAATACACTAAAAGGTATAAAATAATTATTATCTTATTTAGTTACAACTAAACGACGAAATATTAACACGAAATTACTTTTTGAATTCTGTACCAAACAAACTATACCTATAAGAGAGCATATCCTCCAAAAGTACTAAGTAAGATCCGTCGAGTGCGATTCATAAAAGGTATATGTTTGGCACCGACTTCAAAAAGTAATTTCGTGTTAATATTTCGTCGTTTAGTTGTAACTAAATAAGATAATAATTATTTTATACCTTTTAGTGTATTTTATTTGTTGCATTAATTTTTGAAGTCGGTTTTTATTTTTTCTTAAAAATTTTTATATTTGTTGCATTTAATTTTTTTGACGTCAGTTTTTTTTTTAAATTAATTTTATTTTTCTCTTTTTAGTGATGTTTTTATTAATAGTGACTTAATATAATACCTTGCATGCATCTCGTAAGAGAAAGCGTCGGGGGAATGTATCAGAAAATGATAATAAAATTAAATTCATAAATACAGAAATTCTCTCGAAACGTTTGCGGGTTGTAAATGAATGTTTTAAGATTTTTTAAAAAAAGATTTTATTTATTATAATTTCGATTATTTGGTCATAAGAATTGGAGATTTACGTTATTTCGTCATTGATGATATCTTCAGAACTTGACCAAATTAATATAGTACCAGCCCTAAGATACCCGCTTTCCAATAAAAAAAATCATTAAAATCGGTTCATAAACAAAGAAGTTATGCCTGAACAAACATATAAAAAATGCCCAATATCAATGAAAAAAAACGGGACCAATCGGAAACTAGACTGAACCCAATGCAAAAAGAATAATCAAAATCGGTTCACAATTGGAGAAGATATGAGGTAACATAGACACAAAAAAATCAGTCGAATTGAGAACCTCCTCCTTTTTCGAAGTCGGTTAAAAAGAGAAAATAAAAATAATTTTTAGAAAAAAATAAAACCGACTTCAAAAAAATTAAATACAACAAATAAATAGAGTTGACTAAGTATACTTATGATATAATGGTGAAAAGTATTGTAATATAGTTGTTATCACTGAAAAGAGAGACAAATGGAAGCCGAGTTATACTCACCCATCAATAACTATTCATTACCCCGAAGAGTTACAAGGGAATATGGAATTGGAATAATTATCGGAAAAGAGGTTTTTTATTTAATTAGTTTTTTTCCTCTTATTAAAAACAAGGACTAAAAAGATGATCAAGGACAGTCGATGGTGGAGAAGTAATCTCCGGAGTCGAAGCTCAAATACAATGTATACATTAATTAATGTAAAATAATTGGTTTAATAAAATTAAAAAAAAAAAAAATACCCCGGAGAAGGAGAGAAAAAGTTTCCGCAACGTCGCTATTTGAATAAAAAATTTAAATAATTTGGACTGCCTTTCTTTATAACCTACTTATTTATGCAACAAATAAAATAATTAAACTAAAAATAAAATAAAATGCACTAAAATGTATAAAATAATTATATAATTTAGTTACAACTAAACGAAGAAATTTTTACATGAAATCACTTTTTGAAGTCGGTGCTAAATAAACTATATAAGCGAGCTTACGCGATGTTGTTTTCATTACCTGGCAAACGTACTAAGTAAGATCCGTCGAGTGTGATTCATAAAATGTATATGTTTAGCACCGACTTCAAAAAGTGATTTCATGTAAAAATTTCTTCGTTTAGTTGTAACTAAATTATATACATTACGAGCTTGTCGTGCCTTCGGCACGCCCTCGAAGCTCGGCCCTCGAGCTGGTGCCTGGCGGGCAGCATCTCGGTCCAAAAATTCTATTCCTCTTAAAAAACCACGTTTAAAATAAAATGAGAAAAATGTACTTGCTTTTGTATAATGGTGTATTAAATTATTTGACCACGGCAATGTAGTTATAACTCTTGATTATTAATGAGTAAATATATGATAGGGATCCCCAAATCCAGATGGTAAAAATCAGAGTCGCCAAGACTTGATTTTTTTGCTTAGGTTATTTTGTGTGTCATTTAATATAAAAAATTAAATAATTGTGCAAATTATTAAAAAATAAACAAATAATATATAAAATATAAATCAAATAAGATGTGAATAATTTCTTCTGTGCGCAAAGAAAAGCGAATTGAATATTAAATTTTTGAGTGGCGAGGCGGGGGGGGAGGGTGAGGAATAATTATCGATATATTTAATGTTTCTTAATTAAAAGTCTTTTAGAGTCTTTCATCTCAAAATTTTAGTGCAAATTAAAATTATATTTCAAATTTGCCTGGTTAATGAAAATCAACTGGAGCTGTCAGTTTAAAATCCTAGCTGCCAATTATATTTCAAATTTGCCTTGTTAATTAATATATATTCAATGTTTTTTAATTTAAAATCAATTGGTGTTTTTTCATTTTCATTCGAGTTCAAATGAATACAATATTATCTCGACACAAAGTCTAAATCAAAAATATATAGTTTTAGTAACAGAAATCAAGATATAAATATTAATGTTGCTTTGGTGTAATGGCTAGAGCTGATGTCCTTAGTTCAAGAGTTCGTCGGTTCGATTCTAGGCAAGAGGGTAATTTTTTTAAAGAAAATTCTCTCAGCGTTGTTACAAATTAATCTAGATCAATTATATAATTATTTTATACCTTTTAGTGCCTTTTATTTTTATTTTCAGTTTTATTATTTTATTTGTTGCATTCAATTTTTTTGAAGTCGGTTTTATTTTTCTAAAAATTACCATATATTATTAACAAACGATTTGAATATTTTTGTTTATTCAACCCATGCCAAAAATTGGTCATTCGGGTTTGTTCTTGTACACAAAAAAATGTCTTTCGTTATCTAGCGAGACAAAGTCCTATATTGAAACGCTAACCAAATATGGTAACAATGACAGAGTCAATAAAAGGTGGCACTTCATTCCTCTCTCGGAATAAATAATTAAAAAGATTTTGTTTTTCCTAGACGAGCAGAGTTGTTGATTTATAAAAAAGAAATGGAGTTGTCCTCGGTTTGATGCAAATAAACTTATACATACTACAAAACAAATATAAATATATATATATATGTAGGTATATTTTAATCAAGCCGAGGACAAACTCATTGCTTTCTTATTAAAAAATAAATAAATTCACAAATTATGTTCAATACTCTTATATTAATATAGTTCCACGTTAAAATGAATATTAAATTTCTAAAAGGTGTGGGAATCAGTGACGATCGGTCCATGGATGCTGTGGATGCGGCGCATCCCTAAAACTTCAAACATATAGAGTATTTTCATAAATTCAGGTGGATCTTTAAATTTTCAAATTATTATCCGTTTTGCATTATTTCAAGGGGCAATTAAAATCAATGATTTTTCCGAAAATGGTTTGAATAGAAGGTTTGAAGTCCCTGCATAGTATATCTTCCAGTTCAAGAATGTCACAGACAAGTCCAGACGAGTTTTAGTCAAATAAAAAGTGTTCTCGCTGAGGAACTATTAAAATAATAATAATAAAAATAAAATCTCTTAAAAAGGAGTAAATAAAGATAATTCAAGAATCTTTGGACTAATCCATTTCTAAGAATTCTCAATATTTAAGTTCGGAAATAACAAAGTGTGCTATAAGCAAGTCATAACTTGCTTATAGCAATAGAATTAGGAGAAATTTTTAAATTTTCTTATAGGTTCTTATATGGTCGATTTCCATCTCAGGGACTGTAGAGTTTGAGTTAGAAGATTTAATTTCTGACTCCTACCATAACTTACACAAAGCACTATCCGTTTGGGGCGAAGGTCCCAATAAAGATTTTTAAAAATTCTAATGTTAAATTTGAAAATAACGAAAATGATGCCGTATTCGATGAAATTTGCAAAAAAAGCGAAGATTAAAATAAAATTTCAAAAAATGAGGGGTACTTTTTACAGGATCCAATGGTTTAAAATTCACCAACCGCTACTGGAATGGTATTATTATTATTTGAGTTATGACACTTACTCAGCACAAGTGCTGGTAAAATTTCACCTACCCCTGTTGTTCTTATGGGGTTAGGCTCAGACGCTGTGGAAAGGAATTCACCCTGGCCCTCAGTTACTCTTCTTTTGTTCATTTAATCGTTAGGAATCTTCTTACTATATAGCAGGTCTGTAAAACGACAGCCTTTTGCACGAGAGGTGTTATTTCGTCTGATATCCCTAGCGATCTGATGTTCTTTTTTAAGTTGTTGCTGGACACACCCTCCACAGACATCACAATCGGAATTTATAATTATTATTATTATTATTATTTCCCCCCACAATGTGTATTATTTCGAAAGGTTATAATGGGAATTAAGGACAAGTTTTTGTGTGATTTTTTTCCAACAACGTTTTTACGACTTTGCCGACTTCTTCAGGGCTTCAAATAGTTACATCACATATGTTACATTATTTTTCTTTACCTCTGATACCAATGAAGAACCATCAGAAACCTAAAACTTCAAAAAATTATGCACATTCACACATACGATTTTTCTTTTTTCTATTTTTACTAACAATTATATTAAATAAACAGTTTTTAGAAATACATGATATAAACAGAATCAGACAAAACAGTTTTATAACAATAGAACGGAATCATTTTACATCTTCACATATAGAAATATCAAATTAAAATAATATTATTATTATTTTTTTAAATATTTTAAATTAATATAGTTTTTCATTCGAAAGGAAAAAAAATCTTGACATTAAGGTAGTTGTTTCGCGACAAAAATATTAAAAAGTTAATCCTAGAGTTTATAGAACAGACAATAAGGATTCATAATTCATAAGCCCAAAACTTTTTGCTGTTTATGTACCGATTCTAGCCAATCCCATGCTCGTTTGACAAATCTAGCACCATTGTAAGAGATTGAATATTTTTTTTTATTAAAATGACAGATAAAATACATTTTAAAGGTCGATTTATTTCTATAAAAATCATTTTATTTTTTACCAAATATAATCAACGCCTACGTTACACCTTATGAAAATTATAATTTTGAAAATATCTAGTGGATTCACGCTTTATACATCTTTCGCTGGTTTAATAGATGCGCTGTTGCCAAATTGTTTTTAGCGTAAATTTTTTTTAAACATTTTTCATTATTTATTCACTATTATCTCAGAAAGTGTGTTGTAACTATGAATCAAAATTGTCGTAAAATATGTATTGGTTATTGTTTAATGTTGGTTTAGTTTTTTATAAAAATGGTAAGAAGGGTTTCTTAATTATAATTAAATATGTATGTAAATTTTCTGATATCCCGTATAGTGCAATGTATAAGAGTCGGAAAAACTCTATTTTTGAAATTTAATATCTCCGGAACTATATTGTTCATAAATTTCATTTTGCCACCAATCGATGCACAAGTATTTAAATAATAATCTCTCTAAATTTCAAAAAATCCTAAGAAAACCCATTTGGCGGAACAACTACCTTAAGTGAAGCTCGTTCCCGTGATTTCTCGTTAACTAAACAACTGCATTAACGGCCTGTCTATTCTGGTTTTATTAGTAGTTAATTATTAGACAGCCAATTAGATTTAAAATAATTTTAATATTAGTAGATATTTTGATGATTTTTTCTCATCTTCACAAAATCGACCATGGTTACAGTCGTAAAACCCTCCGAATGTGATCTGGATTAGACATCCGAGTGTAAGCTAGCGTTCATAGCTGAAAGAATATTTCCAATAAAAGGCTTTTTATTGGAAATATTCTTTTTATTTATTCCTGGACTGCCTTCCATTAAATTCTCACTTATAAAATCTACCAGACTGTCTCCGAATAAAAACTTTTAATATAATATTATCAGTATCGTAACTAAAGTCACCTGCGCTCCTCTCTCCCAAACCCCTATATTTTAAAATATAATTTTTGGGTTAAAAGTTCTGTATATAGCTCCCCCCCCCACACACACAAATTCACATCACACACAGCATGGTCTATGGGAGTATTATTTACGCCCCTGGATATGGATTTTTTTTTAATGATATTGATGTGAGAAGGAGATACACCAGAAGGTGCATCCCCCAAAGGCCTGTATGGGATTACCCCTTCATCGTGAAAAGAACAGAGTAGAAGGAAAGAAGCCGGGATCACGAGCCAAATCAGAAAGTTAGATACAATCCAATTTATTAAGTTTTTTAAGGGCTTCGAGCAGTGGTAAATTCTCCATGCGATAAATTAGGTTAAATTTATCTCCCACTTAATTGATTGATTTATGAGCTTTATATTTAATATAAAAAGTTTGAATTTTATTTTAATCTCCCACCCCCTTTAAGCAATGATATTCTCTATATTGATCCCACCCCCATTCCCCCAGCTTCTATTCTCAATTTTGCAAACTCATTTTATTAATTCTTTATTTTTAATATAACAGTTATGTATTTGTTTTTTTGTTTTTTCAAAAAACCACTTAGAATGAGAAAAAATCTTCCAAAGTTAATTTGATTTGATTTTCCATTAATGTCTTGACAAATGATACGAATAATTTTTTGCCAAAACATGCTATACTCTTTGTTATATTAATTTCAAATAAATTCTATAGATTCTAAAAAAAAAATGATTTACAATTTTTTTTATAATTAATATTTTTATTCAAGAGAATAATTGACTTGTTTCGATTTTTTATATTTTGAAAAAGAATTCAAAAGATATTTGTTATCATATATCATCTCTTCGTCCATCAATGAAATTTCATTAATCTATAATATTCATTTGAATTACGGTCTATGGATCTTTAAGAGTAACTGTTATATGCTCGAATTAAAAAAATATTTACAAAATAATAGAAAATAAATTTCTAAAGATTTAATTTTAACAATAAAATGAAATAAAAGTGATTAAAAATGAAGCTACTTTTAGATAAATTATATCAATATTAATTTTCATATATGTTAAAGTTTCGATAGTTTATTTTCATCTTCATTAGGAAAAATTAAGTTGGTAGGCTTATTTTTAGGCAGGTGTGCCCCCTCTAACTTCATAAATCAGCATAGGGCAGGGGTGCCCCCCAGTTTTAAGAAAAGTCCCCCCTCCCCCCACCCTGAATTAGGCTAAATTTTTTTATATTTTATTCACTTTAAAATTACTGCAAAAAGTCATCAAAACATTTCTCATTTTTACACTATTTTTGTACCTAATATGATTCTCAAACTATTATAACTAGAAATTATCGAGAAAAAATCTACAAAATACTTTTATTCTCTCCTTCTCAACAATAAATAAGAAAGTTTTTTTTTCGATACCTAAGTATTTTTTAAGATATTCATTGTTCTTATCTATGAGAGGATCTTTATTTTATAAACATTTTAACAAGATTAAGTTTGGTCTAATGGATTAGTCGTCTGGCTTGGGGGGGGGGGGGGGGGTAACTAAGGTCCTTGGACTGAGTGAAAACAATATATTTTTCTGAATATAATAATTTAAAAAAAGGGTCGAAAATAATTTTTTCTCTTTGCCCCGGGGCAATCACAATGAGGCCTCGTCGAAAGACAATTATTAATTAAATTAAATTAGGGAACGAAGAAAAGATTTTTATATTATAGACAGCGCACATGCGAAGATCCCGGGTTCGAATCCCGGCTGATCCTTTTGTCTATAATATAAAAATCTTTTCTTGGTTCCCTAATGTAATTTAATTTAATTAAATATTTAACATATTTTTTATTAATTTATTTTTATTTTAATAATTGCTCAAATAATAATTATAATATTAAATTAGGTATTTTGTAGAGAAAAAACAATTTCTGAAAAATTCCATGTTCATGTTCACTTAGCTTAAAAACCTTAATTAGACTTAATTTTCGTTTATATACCTATACATTAGGTAAGAAACCGTTATTCTATTCATACACACACTTGGCCACTTTATTGTAAAGATAAAACTTGCTCCATGGCTAGTACGCTTTATTTATTTAATAATTTTACGCACAACAAGTAGCGAGAAAAAACTGAAACTTAGCAAACGTAAATTTAACACTTAAGCCAACGTTTCGGCACATACTTTGTGCCTTCTTCAGGGCGAGTGATTTATGACTTAACATTACTCGCCCTGAAGAAGGCACAACGTGTGTGCCGAAACGTTGGCTTTTAGTAGTTTAACTGAATAAATACACTGACTGCAATTCGGACTATCTTTACTGCTCCACTATCACTATTATTATTATTGGTGTTAACAAAATTCCCTTGGGTGTATTATTTATAACTATACCCGATGAAATAAAACTGTCACTTTCTTCCCTTTTTATACCGACATAACTATTATTATTCTATTTTCTTTGACTGAAAAAAAGTATAAAATGAAATACATATAAAATATATAAATATATAGTAAAATACTAAAAAAAAATTGTTGTTAAAACCAATTTTGGACGGTTTTAACCACTATTGACAAGTGCTCGTCAAAATCTAAAAAAACTGTTTTTTAACAACGCTGTTCAGAATACGGTCCGATTCGCACTTGTCCGGCTTATTTTATTTCTATTAGGTTTACATTTTTATTGACTTTAGAATTATAAAGCAGTGAGTATAATAATAACGAGAAAGGTTTTAAATAAACCAACCATTTTGATAGAGATCTATCCATAGCTTGAGGTCAATGTACTTATTAGTGTAATTGAATATTATTTCATTCTATAACATGAACCGGATAATAAATAATTTAATTTAATTAAAATTGGTTTCAAAGCACTTGAAACTCAGCCTTCTAAAATTATACCTTTAAATTTAAAAAATAATACTTTATAATGGGATTTCTAATCCGATTGTCTGAAATTTTGTCAAGAAAAATATTCATACTTTATTTAAAGAAAGAAAACATTGAAAAAAGAAAAAGTGCGAGAGAAAGGGGGATCGGGGTGTTTTTTTATCTCTCACTTCACTTTTTTTCTTTATTTTCTTTCTTTCCAACTCCTAACGTCATTTATTTTAAGATAAGACCGTCTGTCATCTCTTGTATAAGTTAAATAGTAAATAGGGTATATAATAAATTACAACAGGGTGTTATTGAGAACAAAGAATAGTCGAGAAAAAAATACCAAAGATAATAACCGAGAGATCGAAATAATAATCTGTGTATCAATCTCGACCTTGATTCATTTGTCACTTAGTGATTGAGGATCATTTTAATTCAGGATTATATTTAAATGAAAAATACATGAAAATAAGCTGACGTGTTCTGATGTCGCCATCCATTTGACTTTACCATACAACCTGGCCCCTCACTTAATTAATATTTAATAAAATTATTTATAATCATGTAGGGGGGCGGGGTTAGTTTTTGCATTTTTAGACTCCTGGGACCCACTGATTATGTATACAAAATTTGGTTGAGTTTGGTAAATGGAAAAGATTTTCATTTTTTGACCCTCCCCCCCCATTTTGGGCAGTTAGATTTTGCATTTTTAGACTTATGGGGGTCCACTGATTATGTATACAAAATTTGGTTGAGTTTGCTCAAACGGCCTAGATTTTTAATTTTTAACCCCTCCTCGACCCCTCTTAATTTTAGGTCGATATGCACCAAAATCTAATCAGCTCTTAATCTCAATGGACCAAAACTACGTGTGAAATTTGGTTTCGATATTCACACTAGTTTTTGAGCTAGCTCGTCCACAATTTTGGTAACGCACAGACTAGCTAACAGACAACCAGACAAACTAACAGACATTTTGACAAAACAATTATTATCTCGAAAAATATAATTTTTTCAATGTTCACTTATTAGAGCTTTTTTGTAGACAGAAACGCCATGGTTTCGATCAATTTTTTTAATCGAAATAGTTTCAGCTGTTTTTTAGATATTTTGAAAAAAAAGAAGGAAAAAACCACTTTTTCATGCACGATTACCCTGTATGGTAAAGTAAAAAGTATAGACAGAAACGAATATTATCAACATACAGTCGACTCTCGATAATTCGAAATTCAAGGGATTACAAGAAAAATTCGAATTATCGAGACTTCGAATTATCAAATTATCCAGTTTGAATTATCAAGAGGAAAGAAAAAAAATCGAATTTTTAAGAGTTTTTATTATATTTTTAAAAATATGTATGAGCTTATATACATTTTATATAGCCTCAAGTAAGAAAGTAAAAATGATGAAAACGACAAAAAGACAAAAAATTATTTATGTATTAACATTGCAATAGAAAGGATGTAATCATTACGCGGAAAATGAGGAGTAAATATTGTTAGGATAAATTCGAATTATAAAGAGGGGAAGTGGCCTAGGTCGAAATATAGAACGTTCTCTCCCCCTCTTGTTACTAAAAGGATTTCGAATTATCGAGCGTATCAAAATAGACACCATTTTTTCGATTTATCGAAATTAACAGCGAAGAGTTCGAATTATCGAGAGTCGGCTGTATTTTATTTTTAAATGCTTTTTAATTTCAATGTGTCCAAGTAAAACTTCTAATTATGTACACTGTAATACCATCCTTCATTAATAACGATTGGCGAAATCAGCAGCCGCTGAGATAACTGGTTTAATAAATTCTTAATTAATTACAAGAAAAATAATTAATTCGAGGTATTGAAGATGAAGTGGTAGAAGAGAGAGAATAAATATTTTTTTAATAAGAGGAAGAATGTATCAGTATTTTTTTTTTGTTTTTAAAGAAGAGAGAGAATGTAATATTTTTCGTTATATTATAATTTTTATATTCGCTGTTTAGGAATTGTTTTCTTAAAACTAATAATAATAATTAAATTAATATTAATATTAAATAATTAATATTTTTCAATTTTAATTAAGGAATCTATATATATAAAATTAAGGTTTTGTCTGTACATTGCTCCAAATCACGCCAAATTTTGGTTGCACACGTTTTAAGCAAAGTTATGAACGAAAACATCCTCAACAAAATTCCTATCTGTCTGTCTGTCTGTCTGTCTGTCTGTTTCAGTGGTTTCCGCGAAAAGTTGCAAACGATTCACATCAAAACGGCTGAATGGATTATTATGAAATTTCATATTTGTATCAGAGGCCTTCTAACTTACGTTTTTAGCTATATAACGTTTTGATATTTTGACCCCAGAAGGGGGTTTGGGGGGGGGCGCACGAATTAAAATGATCAAATAACTCCTATACTATTAACCTTATGGCAAATTTTATAATAAACAAAGTTGTAAGGCATGTGATTTCTGTCAACTTTTGTTTAAAAAATTTCCCCAAAAACCCACTCAAAAAGGGGGTGGGGGTGAAAAAATATAAATTCTTGCCCTTGGAGCAAACTCAACCAAATTTTCTATACATAATCTCTGGGCCTCTAGAGAGCTAGAAATGCAAAAACTAACTACCCCAAAATGTGTGGGGGGGGGGTCAAAAAATGAAAATTCTTACTCTTGGTCCAAACTCAACCAAATTTTGTATACATAATCTGTGGGTCACTAGAAGGCTAGAAATGCAAAAACTGGGTGCGGAGGGTGGAATGGGGGTGGGGTGAGAAGTGAGGCGGAGTAGGGTGGGGGTGAAGAGGGTGGTTCGGGGTGGAGTCCAGTGGGCTAGGTGGGGGTGTGGTGCGCAGGGTTGGAGGGCACGGGGTGGATGGGGTGCGGGATCCGAGGTGGATGGGGGTGCGGGTTGTGGTGTGGGGCGGGGGGTTGGGAACGGGTGCGGGGTGGGGGTGCTGGAGGGGGTTTTAGGGGTGGGGGTAGTGAGTTAGGGTGCAGAATGGAGTGTTGGGGTGGTGGTGTGGGGGCGGGGGTTGGCCATGGTGCGGGGTGGGGGTGCGGGGGTGCTAGGTGGGTTTCGGGGGGTGTGGTGGGTGGGAGTAGGGGGATCGGGGGGTCGAGGGCTGGGGGTCCAGGGGGCGCGTCCCCTGGCTAGCAAGAGGGCCGCCCAAGGCGGGCCTTGCAGCTAGTTATTTATATAAGTCTCTATTTTACTCTATATTCAGCCAAATCGAAATCATCGACCAATTACTTCTTTTCTCGATTTATACTTTTTTTAGATAGATTCTCTGTTTTTTTTTTTAATTTATCTACCCAGGACCGGCGTGACCTTTTGTGGAGCCTGAATACATATTCAAATTCTGCACTTAAATTTTACAACGAGGAATTATTTATTTACAAATTATATTTATTTATAAGATGAATATTAAATAATAATCCTTGCCACGCGTCGAGAGATTGAATAAGGCTCAGCATCGAAGACCGTAGCAATGCAATACCTTGATGCGTTTTTGTTTAAATCATTGAACTTCAAGACGGCAACTGATAGACCACTAATCTATATAATAAAAATGAATTTCTGTTTCTTCGTAAGCGCAGATCTCTCAAATGCCTGGACCGATTTGGCTATTTTTTTTTTAATGTTCGTAATATTCCGATTCACGTTAATACGTAAAAAAAAAAAAAATTAGAAAAGTTGCGCGGAAAATTGGAAAATTCAGGAAAAACTAAAAAAAATTCAGGTTAGCCAACATAGCTTGCCAAACAATAAAAGAACTAAACTAGCAAAAAAACAAGTGTTGGTGGCCCTGTTTGTAAGATTTTTGAGTGTCATTCATTCTCAATAGTTCTAACCACATTATCGTTGAAGAAGAATTTAATACTGCATTTTTACAAAAGTATTTATTTAGTAACATTTTTATTGTATAGATTATTTTATTTTATTTTATTTTCTCAAATTATAAATATTTATTTTTTCCAAATAATAAATACAATATGATAATTATTTTGTCAAAGTTTTTTTATGAGAAAAAAAAATTAAAGTAATCATCGAGTAATTTATCGTTTTTTGCGAAAAAAACTAATTGAAAATAGGTTTGAAAAATGTTTATCTATTTTTTTTAAAGTACATTTAAATTGCAGTTAATAGAATCTTAAATTATATCTATTTAAGACTTATAATAAAACAATTATATTTATTCTCTGTAACTAATAAAACATCAATAAAGCAGCCACGTGGGGGTCCAAAGGCGGGCCTTGAAGCTAGTAATAAATAATTGTCATGCGTTGTTATGCCCAGTTCCTATGCAAGCTCGTAGGAGCTGCGACTCGTCGACAGACTTCCAAAAATTGGGGATTCTTATCTCTATTTTTTGAAGCAGTTTTTTTAAAGAAATCCAAGTAATATTTTTTTAGCATCCATAATTCGCTTTCGAGGCGAAACAAATTCAATGAAAGTACAAAATCTGTAATCATGTATGACTTTTGCAAAAAGCTATTGATGTAGTTTAATTTCTCTAAAAAGTACATTTCTCTGAAAGTATCTGGATTTTTTTATTTATATAAAGTAGTTTTTCAGGATATGAGGTCTTTATGTAGTTATACTGAACTTTGATGATTTTTATCACTCAATTAAACTGAATAATCGCTACTAACAAAATGTCTAGCATCTGTTAATGGTATCATCATTCTCTAAAAAGTTCATCAAAATCTGTGTTTTTAATTAATCATCATTGAGTGTACAGTCCTAAGACTGGTTTGACCCAACCAACCGTCTCCACTCGACTCTGTCCCCCGCCAGCTTGACCTCTCTAAATGTCTCGGATCCCATATCCTCAATTATTTGGTTGAAATATTCTAATCTGGGCCTTCCCCTTCCACTTTTCTTTCTCCCCTCCCCCCTCCAAGATATCCCTAAGCAGTCCCCCATGTCTCAGTCTGTGGCCCATCATCTGACCCCTTCTCTTCTTCAGACTCTTCCACAAGGTTTCTTCTTTCTCCGATTCTTCCAAGAACTTCTTCATTTGTAATTTTATCCATCCATTTTGTTTTTGTTTTTAATTGGGTAATTTTTGTAGACCGCTGGGCCTCTCCGGCGAACTCGCTGAACCCTCCTTGAGCCGTCCCTGTTTATATTCATATAAAATCCCAATTATAGTGGGAAAGAGAGGGAGATAAAATGCTTTCCTCTCTCTTCTAACTTTATTACCAAATAAACTGTAAATACGCTTAATAATTAAAAGAAGCCATCGAAGGGTATTTTTATATCTTAATATATATAAATAAATAAATAAAGTCAATTTGGTCAAGAAGTCAACCATTAGCTAGTATCAGTATTCAATTGCTCTAGAATTGCCCGTTTTGCTTATTTCCAACTATAAATATTTAATAGATATTAAATGATGAAAACTTGGGACTATTTCAAACGAATCGTGCCATGCATGGACAAGTTGACACGTGTTGGCGGATTAGATTGCAAAAAAATGTTTTCTCGAATATGAAAATCTAGGCTTTTGGAAAGAGTTTATAATTACAATTTTCTCAATTTCTTTTTAATGATTAATATGTATGGTAAACTATACCTTTTTAAAACTTATGTAAAAATGATCCTTTCATACATACTTGATGGCTTTACATGCCATATTAAGCTCTGAAGCATTCTATCAACGACTGGACTCGCCTAACTTTTACGCAGCTTTCATTCTTCTGAGTGACAATTGTTGCCTACATACAGGCGCACCAACGTTATAAATCAAGCTTAAATTCAGACTACATTTTGAAGATTTTAATTAGTACAGTTGTTTATTTATATTTTATAATTCAATATTTTTCTTATACTTGCACAAAAATGGAATTAGTTAAAAAGCTCTAAATAAAAAAATAATTCAAATTAAAGTTCAATTTCAGGCAAGAGCTACAATATTCAATTATTTCTTCACTCGTGATTGTAAAAGAGAAAAGAATTTACTATTGGCTGATAAAATCAAATGGACAATTATGAAAAATTATTATTTTTTCCTCTGAACAATGTATGAAGTTCGTCTAGGCGGCCGGAATATTGAATTTACTCAAAAATTCAATAGAAATTTATTTTAATCGTATACTACTAATATTTTTGTTCAAAATTATACATTTTAATTATTTAAAAAAATTACCTATCATATTACCTACATCATTGTTAAAGCCTAAATATACTTAAATAGGTTAGTAGTACATATTATATATAACAGCGTTTTAATGCGTTTTCGCACAAAGCAGCCGACATTTGAAGCAAGCGCCAACTACCCCGCTCAGTGCGACTCGTATGTACTTTAATTAATCTATCTCCTCAAATAATGTAATCCCCCCCTTAAACTTTTATTTATTTTATTATTTATATACTTTAAGCTATATTTTTGAAATTAACATTATCTAAAATAAGTGTTTAAATTATTAAAATTCTGATTTGAAATGTTTACTTCCGGTTTTGTACATGAAAAAATCCAATAAAGAATCTGATTTCATAATTAAAAAACAGTAAATTTTCTATACGCCATGTTTAATATTTTATTGTAAATTTATTTAATTCGAAAAATTGCTTCCAAAAAAATCTGAAATTCAATTAAGTCAATTCTCTAAAAGCCCATAACTTGACAACTAAACCTCATACCAAAAGAAATTGTGTGTTCACATTCCTTACCTTCTAGAAGTACAATTAGGCCGAATATGAACACAATTTCAGAATCTCACATATTTCTCGTTGTCCGCTTCACGTGAAATGCCCCATTTTTACAAATTCAGATTTTTGTTCAGTGACCTAAACAAAAAAAAATATTTAAGTCATAAATGAAAACGTTTTTCTCAAAAAGGTCCAAATATGCAAGAAAACAATGTTATTCCCATTTGAAATTTCAACTATATAATATAAAAGTGTATGCTTATTAAGCACAGGATATCCTCATTTATTTTCTTTTAAAAACCAACTGCTATTCTCGTCAAGGAAATCTTGTCAATTTTAATTTCATTTTATTCATCGATTAATAAACAATGAATTATTTATTTCTAGAGGATTCTAAAACAGTAATGAATAATTTAAAGGGAATATCATATTATCTTTACAATTACATTGAAATATCTATTTAAATTTGCTAATACTTGTCTTGAACAGTATTTAACAGCTTTATATAAGCAAGAGATATTTGTAGAAAGATCTATTAAAGTGGCTAGAATATTTAATATGACTGGAAAGAGAGGGTTTCCACCTTGGATGGCTTTATCTTTCTGCCTTAGGGGGATTACGATGCCTCCGGGGTCTCCGTCAGCAGAGAAGAGCGCCCTCATAAGTTTGACAACAAGATCACTTGTCTAAACCGGCTGACACCGATGATGTTGATGACGACAACAAGTCGACAGTTTCAAATTATCTCCCAATCCCTATAGCAATATATATGCATAAACTTTATTGAAAAACATTGGTAGGGGGAAGCTGGTAAAATGCCCCCTGCTGTTAATGATGTATAAATCATCGGTGAGCCGTGCTCAATACGATATAGTGGAAGGAGGCCCACATTAACATCATGGGCCATATTACCACCTTCTTTTCTATAAATGTTTATGTATATGGGTCATTCCATGTCAATTTAACGACGCGACGTTTTGTCGATGAACCTGTTCGATTATTTTGATTTTCTGATATGTTATTGTATATGTTGAAAGAAGTATCCACGTAAATTTTTAGCTTTCTATCTTAATCCATAACGAAATTTCGATTTTTGAAGAAAATAGATTAAAGTATTATTAAAATATTCATAACTTTGACAAGAATAAAGATATTCGAATGTAATAGGGGATTATTTTTTCGTTTTTCAATGTACTTTTTGAAAAATTTTAATTCTTTTTTTTTGGATTTTTTACTCAAAAAATTGGATTTTGGATGGGACACTTTCGATTTTTTTCAAAATAAATTCACAAAATTGAACTTTGCAAAACAAAATTTTTGAATTATTAACTAAGAAAGGATTCAAATAACTTCTAATTAAAAAAAAGCGATTTTTTTTTGTTTGTAATTTCTGTTGTCTTACTTTTGTTCTGAGATCACGATAGTAACAATAAAGAATTTTATCCCTTGAAGTACTTACACTGAAAAATATAATAATTTACACCAAAATTGATATGAAGTGATTGAATAAAGTGCAAAGACTTCTTGAATGAAAAATTCTGGTGTAAATTATTATATTTTTCTGTGAAGTACTTCGAAGTAGGGACGGCGGAACCGTGGGGTCAGGGGGGTCAGCTGACCTCCCTGGGAATTCGTCTACGTATTCCATACCCCCCAGACCCTCCGGTAGGCCTACATCACTTTCCAAGTTTTGACCCCCATAGCCTAAGATCGTTCCGCCGTGCCTATTCGAAGGGATAAATTCTTTACGAATATTTTATTAATTTGATCTATTTTCTTCAAAAATGGAAATTTCGTTATAGGTTAAGATAGAAAGTTAAAAATTTACCTGAATAATTATTTCTACAAATATAATAATTAATAACATATCAGATAATCAAATAAGCTGACGTGTTCTGATGTGGCCATCCACTTGACTTTACCATACAAACTGGCCCCTCACTTATATTTAATAAAATTATTTATATTCATGTAGGGGGGGGTTAGTTTTTTGCATTTTTAGACTTCTGGGGGTCCACTGATTATGTATACAAAATTTGGTTGAGTTTTCTCAAATGGCCTAGATTTTTCATTTTTAACCCCCTCCCCCTCCACCCCCCTTAATTTTGGGTCGATATGCACCAAAATCTAATCAGCTCTTAATCTCAATGGACCAAAACTACGTGTGAAATTTGGTTTCGATATTCAAACTAGTTTTTGAGCTAGCTCGTCCACAAAAATTTGGTAACGCACAGACTAACGGACAACCAGACAACCAGACAGACTAACTAACAGACATTTTGACAAAACAATTATTATCTCGAAAAATATAATTTTTTCGATGTTCACTTATTAAAGCTTTTTTCGTAGAGCGAAATGCCATGGTTTCGCTCAATTTTTTTAATCAAAATAATTTCAGCCGTTTTTGAGATATTTCGAAAAAGAGAATGAAAAAACCGACTTTTTTCATGCACGATTACAATACTTGACCATACCCTGTATGGTAAAGTAAAAAAATTGAAGAGGGTCATCGACAAAACATCGTTGAATTGACATGGAATGGCCCATATATTTTAGTGGAAATCGAAATCACTTAAACCTTGATTTTCCTAATGAGAATTAGTCTTAAGAGAGGCATTTTATGAATAGGTACAGACACATCTTGGTCTTCATTTTCTTCCCTTGGCCATCCTTTTTTTCTTCGGTAATGTAAGGAAGCGTCAGTCAATCAAGACTTTTTTTGACCTCATCGGGAACCACCAAAGCCTCATATTAGTTATGCGTATCGGTGTGAAGTGTGTAATCGGTGTAGGAACCAGATGATAGCCGGTCAAAAATCAAGACATATGATGGTCTTCTCGACTTACCCATTCTTGCATTCAATTGCATAAAAAATAGAAAATAAACATGATTTTTATTTTATATCCTCAATTTATTTTAGATCCTCTATAAATGCCAAAGCGACTGTGTGAGTATGTTTGTGTGTGTTCTTTTAATCTTGAAGAAATTATTGAGAGTGGTTTTGTTTTTAAATATTTAGGTTTTTGAAAGTTTTAATTAAATAACGATAAAACTAATTAAAAATAAATTACTCACAGCGATATAATTATTAACACATGAAGTAGAACATAAAATAAAAAAATTAAAAAAAGAAGATAAAAATTTAATTTTAAGGAAAATTCTATTCATTCAACTTATATTCTGACTATAATTAACGTTTGTAAAAGTTTCATAAATTTTATGAAACGCAAATTTTTCCGAAAGCCTGAAGCCTATACTCTATCAACATTAAATAAATCAAAGTCATCTTAATTTTCTTAATTCACCTAAAATCTTACACTGAATTAGTATATCAAATATCTCATCTTATCAAAAGAGAAGTTTCGGATTAATCTAACTAGGTTGCTCAATTTTAATTTTAATTTTATCAGAATGCACGATGTTTCGATGCCTATTTTAGGAGTCGTTTTCAAGTGCTTTAGGAGAAGTCTTTTGAAAGACTCACTGAAATTTCCTCATTAAAAATGTGGTTTAAGCCGAAACTTCCACCAAAGCAACAAATCTACAATCGCTTTATATTTTTATCTATCATCAATAATAATTAATTTACTTTCACCATTGTAAATCTAAATGTAAGTAAACGACTAAAAATAACAATCTAAA
This sequence comes from Forficula auricularia, assembly GCA_024734495.1. Lineage (NCBI taxonomy): Eukaryota > Metazoa > Arthropoda > Insecta > Dermaptera > Forficulidae > Forficula > Forficula auricularia. The sequence continues at coordinate 1,954,037 of JALMQS010000778.1, read as the reverse complement.
TGATATTTCCTATTAAACCTTTCATTTATTTATTTAATTGTTGGACAAACACATGGACTAGTAGCCCACTTAGCAAAAATAAATACATGGTTACTTCCAAAACAATCTAACTCCATAATTTAAACTTTTGAGAAATCGTCGTTTGAAAATTTAAATTGAAATGAAAAATCGTCACAGCTTCAAAATGATTTATTGATTGAAAAAAATCAAAGTAAGTAAGTTGTTTGGTTTTTTGTCAGTATGTTTTTCGAACATTTTTTAATCTAATGGAGTACTTAACTCCGAATTGAGTAAAAGTGGAGTTAGCTTGTTTTGGCAGTAACCCGACGACAATCACAAGACAAAAAAAAATACATTCATAAATCACATAAAAATAATTATCAAATAAAATTAATAAACCAACACACTGACTAGCTTAGTAATTCCAAAGTAAAACAATCATTCTCCTCAAACAATAACAAACTTCCTGAAAAAATGATTTTTAATTTTATCCTTTGAATTGTGTTAAATATGTCTGTGTTGCAGTAAAAACACGTTTTTAGTAAGAACGGGTTCTTACTAGTTAAAACACGATTCACTGAATAACTTTGTGGCAACTAGAATTTACTGATGTTGGTTGAATTTGGTTCAAATGTCTGGATTCTTCATTTTTGAACTTCCGCTTCATTTTAGGTGTTTATTTTCAAAAAATTTTAAACGAAAATATCAAAAATTACATCCTCTACAACTTTGCTTCTAATGAACCAAACTCAATCAACTCAATTCTAATTGCCACAGAGGTATTCAGTGAAAAGCTTTTTAACTAGTAAGAACCCATTCTTACTTTAAAAAACGGGTTTTACTGCAACATCTACATTATTATTATTATTATTATCAGTTTCTAAAATACGATTTGTACCGGAATATTTCAGATATCAAAATCTCTGACAAGGAGTAAAACATAATAGTGGATTTTGTGTCCTGTGAGTATTGACACTGAAAGTGACTACTTCAGAAGTTGAGAGCTATTTATTCCACAATTGATAAGACTATGGAGAAACAGGAAATCATGACTTAATTCTATCTATAAATGTGGTGTCTGAAAAAAAACTTGTCCTGACTACTCGTATATATAATTTGCGTAATAAAGAATCATCATCTTCATTTAACCATCTTCGTTCCCAGCAGAAATAGAGCTGAATGATTCTCACAATGTAAGTTTTCACAAAAGTCGACTAACACTTAAATAAACAATTTTAAAACTTGATTTGGATGAAAATTGATCATCTCTTTTCCAATCTCCCTTTCTATTGGTCAGTTTAGGGCTAAAACTTTATCTTAACCCTGAATTACTCTAAATAAGTTACATGCAAATTTACATTTAGTTGACTTGCATGTTGTAATTCATGGTCAAATTAGGATTTTTAGGCGTAAACTGACCAGTATATTTAAGTAGGTAATTCCTGGTACTCCAAGTTGGGGGTTTAGCGCAAGATTAACAACCTTACCTTAGAAAAAATAAATGATGTTTTGAAAACTCGCGAAGCCTCGGAAAATAAAAATGCACAAATTAAACGTACACGGACTGGCAAACGAAATAAGGACATGATAATTGGATCTTGGAATATTCGGACACTATATGCGGCAGGACCGGCCCAAATTCTGGAAAAAGAATGTAAGAGATACCAACTAGATATATGTGCACTGCAAGAAATTAGATGGTTGGATGATGGTTCTGTACTGATTGAAGATAGTACGTTATACTATAGCGGGCATCCTAACGAACATAAATTTGGGGTCAGATTTATGGTGAATAGCAGAACTATGAGTAGTGTAATCGACTTCCGCCAGTTTAATTAAAGAATATGTATGTTAAGGATTAAAGGAAAATTCTATAACATATCCTTTGTTAATATATATGCTCATACGGAAGATAAGACAGAAGAAGATAAGGAAGCCTTTTATCAAGATCTAGAATTGCTATACAATCAACTTCCTCAGTATGATCTTAAGGTTATACTTGGAGATGCAGATGCGAAAATATGTAGAAAAGAAATATTGAGACCCACAATCGAAAGGAAAGTCTCCACCTTGATAGAATTTACGTAATAAAGAATCCTCATCTTTATTTAACCATCTTCGTTCCCAGCTGAAATAGAGCTGAATGATTCTCACAATGTATGTTTCATTAAGTTTTCACAAAAGTCGACTAACACCTAAATAAACAATTTTAAAACTTGAAGTCAGATTTGGATGACAATTTATCATCTTTCCAATCTCCCTTTCTACTGGTCAGTTTAGGACTAAAACTTTAGCTTTAACCCTGCGCTAAATAAGTTACATTCACATTTACATTTAGTTGACTTGCATGTTGTAATTCATGTTCAAATTAGGATTTTTAGGCTTAAACTGACCAGTATATTTAGGTAGAGTAGGGAAAGATATAAGAAGAGGATATTAGAAAAGGAATTGGTAAAATGGATGGCAGAACTGGTGGCCTCGAGCGTGTCAAGCTTGTTTTTAAGATGGGATTGATTTAGAGTTGCTGGAAGATAAAGATAATAATAATATATAATATTTATTTTTGGTCGATTCGCCCTCAGCAAATGGAATTGGAAAAAAATGAACAACTATATAAGAGTAGAAGCAATGCCACACCCTCTGGGTCAATAGTCGCTAATTGTGATTCTTTTTAATGATTTTTCTATTATTAAAGTAGTACTTATTAAAAAAATCTGACGTGACTTAATTAAGCACATCACGTGAATACCATAGACTTGTCTCTTCGTGTTCATATAAATTAGATGTTTTGGCTACTATTTAAATAGTCCTTTTTTTAAATTTTTAATAATAGTACTTTATTCTATACTTTTCTAAAAAAAGATAAACAAATTTTATACAGATACTCGCTGTGATTTTAAGTGAGTGATTGTTGTCGGGTTAATTGAAGTTATATATATATATATATAAAATTAAGGTTTTGTCTGTACATTGCTCCAAATCACGCCAAATTTTGGCTGCACACGTTTCAAGCAAAGTTATGAATGAAAACACCCTCAACAAAATTCCTGTCTGTCTGTATGTATGTCTGTTTCCGTCGTTTCCGAAAAGTTGCTCACGATTCACGCAAATAAAACGGCTGAAGGGATTGTTATGAAATTTCATATTTACATCAGATGTCTTCTAACTTACGTTTTTAGCTATATAACGTTTTGATATTTTGACCCCAGAAAGGGGTTTGGGGGGGTGCACGAATGAAATTATCAAATAACTCCTAAACTATTAACCCTACGGCAAATTTTATGATAAACAAAGTTGTAGGGGATGTGATTTCTGACAACTTTTGTTTAAAAAAATTTCCCAAAAAACTACCCAAAAAGGGGGGGGGGGGAGGGTGAAAAATGTAAATTCTTGCTCCTTGGAGCAAACTCAACCAAATTTTGTATACATAATCTCTGGTCTCTAGAGAACTAGAAAATGCAAAAACTAACCACCCAAAATGGGGGGGGGTCAAAAGTGAACATGGGAGTGGGGCGAGGAGTGAGGCGGGAGTAGCGGGGTGCATGGGGTGGAGTCCAGGAGGCATAGTGGGGGCGGGGTCCAGGGGGCTAGGCGGGGTGTGGTGCTCAGGGTTGGAGGGCACGGGGTGGGGTCCGGGGTCTGAGGTGGGTGGGGTGCTGGTGGTGGGTGGGGGCGGGGTGCATGGTGGTGGGGGTTGGGGGCGGGTGCATGCGCGGGGGGGTGGGGGGGTTAGTGGGCTAGGTGAGGAATGGAGTGTTGGGGTGGTGGTGTGGGGGCGGGGGGTTGGGCATGGTGCGGGGGATGGGGGTGCTGGGTGTGGTTGGTGGGACTGGGGGGTGAGGGTGGAGTTCGAGGGTTGGGGGTCCAGGGGGTGTGCCTCCAGGCTAGCAAGAGGGCCTTGCAGCTAGTATATAATATAACTAGATTAATCTCTTCTTGTCCTGAAATATACCGTATATACCAAACAGTGCGCCGTGGCCTTTCTCTACAGGTGCACGTGTGTGTATGTGTGTGTGACTAATTTAATGGCTTGCATTGAATCGCTTTGAAAGCTACTTTTTTACTAAAAAATTATTTCATACGTGTATAACCTTTAACGATAAATTGAGAGTAGAATTCTTTTTCATGTGTTTTTATGTTGCAATTTTTTAACATATTTCAACTCTTTATAATAGACTTTATAATAGCATGCAATTTTATTATTAGCATTGAAATAGTTAGCTTGTGTTAAGGAGAAGTAGACGCTATTGATAAAACTCGTTTAATAGAAAATTATTTATTTCATGTCTGAGCTTGTTTCAATGCCTCCAATGGATATGGACTTGTATCGACATGTATCCGGGATTATTATAAATTGCCCAAGTTTATATTTCGCACCCTTTACTTTCTATACCAGAGAGAGACATTCTATCCCAATTGCATTTCAGAGATTATATTGTTTTTTTAAATATTTTTATCTTTAATTGTTTTTAAAATATTTTCAATGAATTAAGAGAATTATTTTTTTCAAAATTTCCGTAGATTGTTTTCATTTGTTTTTAAGGAATGAAAAGATTTATCGAATACATTTTTTTCATTAAATAATTATATTCAATGAATTTATTTTTATAAGGTAGATTTTTTAATCAAATAAATAGATATTATATATTATATATAACATATATTTATTATGGAGTGTTCATTTTAGAAAATCAATTCATACGAAATTTGTTTTTAATAAAATTAATAATTTTATAATTGAATGTAATGAGAAGCGCAGCCCAGAGGTAGTGAGGAAAGAAAAATTAACACATAAGGTGTAATTTATTGGAATCCTTCCTTCTTTCCTTTCAAACCGACGTTTCGGAGGATTCTTCCTCCTTCTTCAAGGTTTCAAGGGGTCAATGAATGAGGAAGGAAGAATCCTCCGAAACGTCGGTTTGAAAGGAAAAGAGGAAGGATTCCAATAAATTACACCTTATTTGATATGTGTTAATTTTTTCTTTCTTCACTACCTCTGGGCTGCCTTCCATTACCTTCAATTAAAAGTTCCACCAGTCCGTCTCTCTCCAGAGAAAAATTCGTTGCAAAAAAATTAATAATTTATTTTTTCTAATAAAATATCCTCGGTATGCTTGCAAGCTAAAGCCTGCTGGGCGTGTTTAATAAATGACAATAAAATTTCCAAATCAAAATGATATTTTTATTTTCGTAAAAAAATTCGAATTCGATTTTTTTTTCCAATTTTTCAGGTACCTTAAATCCAAAAAATTGAAAATCTCTCTCTATATATATCTGCGTGTGTGATCAAATAAAATACAAATTTTTCGGCCCTAGAATGAACTGATCGATTCTGAGTTTTTGACTAGTGATAAGAATGGGGAATCCGGACAGAAAAAAACATTATGACTTTACGTTTTTGAATTATCGTGGATTATGGGAATCTAGACAGATCGACATTAGATATTATTATGGGACCTGGATGAACTTTCTACGACCTTTCGTTTTTACGCTATCGTGGGTTTAGAAATCCGAATTAACATACATGAACGAATGAACATTTCTCAGTTTCAGACATTTCTCAAACCATAACACAAACACTAAAGAAAGCAAAATATTAATTACTACTTAAAAAAAAATAATAATAATAATAACTCTTACACATATTTATTTTTATTTCAAATTATTTATGTCCACTAATGAAATTGTTGAAGCTTTTACTTTTGTGATAATTTTATCAAGATCTTATTTATTTATTGGCCATCTAGACAATAACCAAAGTGAGAAGCTAAAAATGTATTTATTATTTATTTTTATCTCTTACTTTTACGATTAGACATACTATAAATTAGAGTAGGGCGCCATGGAAAAATTGTAATTGAAAAAAGGCGCCGCTACTCGGAAAAGTTAGGGATGTATGCTATATCTACTATTAGAAAATTAGATTATTCAATAGGGTATATGCATAGATTTGGTTTTTCCATTTTTTCGAACTAATTAGTTTGTTAATTATGATAATTGGTGGAAAAATGGAATGAATATTGAGATAATACGAATAGACTGAATATTAAGAGATTAGATAATTTGTTAGATATCACATTTGATGATTTGGTGGTTGAGCTTTTTATTAGTAAGACTAATATTTTAGTGTAATTACTAGCTGCAGGGCCCCCTGGACCCCACCCCCACAAACCCCACTCCCCCCCGAAACCAACCCAGCACACCCACCCACACCAACACCCCAATGTACAGACAAAACCTTAATTTTATATATATAGATAATTTCATTTAAATTGGTAACCATGACGACTGTTTTTGTTGGAGGACGGACATAGGTACATACATACATACAGAGGCAGGCACAAATGCGCTTTAGTAGTATAGGATTAGTTATTCTTAGATAAAACTCAAGGATAATTGCCAAAAATGTGGAAGCCAAATTCCATCAAATTTAATAAACTCTTACGTTTTGAAAAAAATAATTTATATCCCTAAAAACATAGCTTTTTTAAGCCGCTCATAATATAAAGTCTTAAAGACGTTATACTTAATTTTTTATGAAAAATGTTTTAGCTTTTTTCCGAATTCCCCAAAAACTAAGTTATAAACAGCATATTTTACACAATTACAAAACAATCCCATTCTACCCCATGGTAAAGTAAAAAGCAGCAAATTTAGAAATTAAATACTTGTCTCTATCTTCTCTTAGTTTTAATATTTCTTAGGGGTAAAAGAGCTCCCCAAGTATAACTCTGCCTTTTACTACAATTACGAAAATATTTGTGGACGCCGCTCTGTGTAATTAAACGAGGAAATAAGTTTAAGGCCGGTTAATGGAAATCCGAAGCGTTCGAAATCTGGTCAATAAACTATATAGTTAGATAGGCGAAGGGCATTAGAATAATTCACTGATCCTATGTTGCGAGATGCACAACGTTAGCGTTAATATTGACCCTCCTCCCCTCGAGCTACCCCTAAGCCACCCCCTCCCTAGTATATCCACTCTCGCTTTGTAGTTTAATGGAATTTTAAACAGCGTTTAAGGGTTGCTTGAAAATCACCTCCGACCCACACTCAGTTTATGAACTTAAGGAATTATTGTTATCAAGTTTGAATATTTCGAAATACATTCTAAGTGGAGGTAGTAATTGAGGATTTTTACATTTTTATTAATTTATATAGATATATATACATATATTAAAAAATAATTTTTGTCAGATCAAGCCAAAAAAGTTAAATTTTTACATATTCTGGCATAGTATACCATCAAACGTATGGGGAAATCGAAAATTTTAGTTTAAGACTAAAAATTTTGGAAGGGAATGTGCAATATACTTTTATTTACAATGAAGGTAGTCAAATCCCAAAAATAGTATATCTAAAGATTCTAAAATTTCTGATTTTCACGAAAAAATTGAAATATCCAAATGATAGAAATTTTAGTATATTTGTGATCAGGGGGTCCTAGAAAGTTGAAAAATTATATTTTATTTGAAATATCTCGAAAAAAAAATTTTGTCGAAAAAAGAAAAAATGGCAAAGCCTTGTGAAATTTCTGATTTTGATGAAAAAATTGAAATATCCAAATGATAGAAATTTTAGTATATTTGTCATCAGGAGGTCCTAAAGAATTGAAAAAATATATTTTATTTGAAATATACCGAAAAAAAATTTCGAAAAAAAGAAAAATAGCCTTGTGAAATTTGTGATTTTCACGAAAAAATTGAAATATCTAAATGAAAGAAATTTTAGTATATTTGTAATCAGGGGGTCCTAGAAAATTGAAAAATATATTTTATTTGAAATATCTCGAAAAAAATTTGTTTGTCGAAATATGTCGATTATAGTTTTAATGTCTATAATGTCTATAATAACCAAAGATTAGTTCAAATAAGATACGACATAATTGATTAACATATTAAATAAAAAAACAGTATCTAAATAAATTTTAAAATTAGCTAATTTTGCCAAAAAGTGCAAATATATTTTTTTTTTTAAAGTAAGTACAGAGTGTTGCACCATTTTGAATTCTCGACTAAATGGGCCAATTTTTTTAAATAACTTGGCATCTTTGTTTACTAAACTTTTTTTTTAAAGATGATTCAAATATATAGAATTTGAGAATCTATATAGGCGCTATATAGTTACTATATAGTTTGAAACATTGTGCTACTAGGGGGACCTGATCAAATTTTTTAAAACATAAATCCGGCAAAAATATTTTTTTTCTCCAAAAGTATAGTACTTATGGTTTTATTTTGTATTCTGGTCAAATAGAAGAATTAATGAGGATTGCATAACAAACATTAGAATAATAAAATATGTAAATTTGTGCCCACAGCATCTTGATATTTAGGGCAGGGTAGCGATTTTTACCATTTTCCAAAAAAATTTTATAACTTGTAAACTATGAGACATTATTAAAAAAAAATATGTTCAGGACCGTCGTAAATTGCCCTATCCCATGTCCACGGTTTATCGTTGTAATACGGGACAACCTGTAAATGCGCTAATACTAGATGTCTGAATCACACAGTATTTGTCATATCTTTGTCCGTATATATCTAAACTTAAATCATCATCATCGAGTAAACAGTCCTAAGACTGATTTTATGCAAGTGATCTTAAATAAATTTTTTTAAAGAAATGCTGCATACTGCATAGTATATAAAGTATATTTTACAATGTACATTGTACATGTAATATTCCTCTATTTCAAAGGCAATACAAATTAATTCATTGTTTTATTTCTTTTGTTTCAGGTACGTGCGTGCTGTTATTCGAAATCGTCGTTCGATTGTTGCTCAGTAATTGATCTTGCATCACGTCTCGTCTCGTCGTTTCCGTTTCCCATGATCCTCTTTGAGCCGTTAGGGAGAACCGGTTATTTTGGTAGGTTCATCATTTCCCCCAAGTGTTTAGTTAATTACTTGGTTCCTAATAAGCCAAGCAGGCGTAAAACACTCTTCGTCGCCCAGGTATCTCACCCAGGCAATTAATACGCAACATCACATTATCCTTCCAACCCTTTAGCACAGAGATATCAGGGCGACCAACTTTATATCAAATTAAATTGAATAATTTGTAAAATAATTATTTTGAGTGTATTATATTATATGAAAAAATTATATTAAAAAAAATCTAAATGCCCATGAGAGATTAAGGCAAGTAAACCAGAATAAATTCTTGTCGATTTTCAAGAGGAAATTAATTGGACGTCCTCTGCTGGATACACCTATATATAAACAAATATACAAAATTTTATTTGATAGAGACTATAATTTCGAAGATTGAAAATGAAGGAGAAGTTTTCGAATTTATAACCTCCATCAAATAAATTATATATATATATATTTACTACAAAGCACATCCGTCAGATTCTTTAGGAATCGAAACAGGTAAATTTTGTTCAGATATTCAATAATAAATTTAATTTAGAATGTTTATATGTAAACGTTAGATGAAGGCGAAAGTTAAAACTTTTTATCCGGCCACTGATCTATTTTGGTGCATTTGGAACCAGACTCGTTTTGATACTGAACCAAGAGTTGAAAAAAAGATACAGGACCCAGCCGGGTATGATCCAACATCTTCTGCGTTAAGACCGCAAATGACTTTTCCGTTTAAGCGATGGATCCCAAGACCAGATCCTATAATCAAATTTTATATATATTCAACTCTTTAGCTCAGGCGCGCTTTCTCCTAATTTCCTAATAGTATGGTTCTTATAAATTTACTACAAAGCCCATCTGTGTGATTCTTTGGGGAATCGAAACAGATGAATTTTGTTCAGATATTCAATAATAAATTTTATTTAGAATGTTTATATGTAAACTTTAGATGAACGCGAAAGTTAAAACTGTTTATCCGGCTACTGCCCTATTTTGGTGCATTTGGAACCAGACTCGTTTTGATACTGAACCAAGAGTTCAAAAAAGATACAAGACCCAGCCGTGTATGATCCGACATCTTCTGCGTCAAGCCCGCAAATGCGCATATATATACGTAGCAGTGGTAGGCGGTGACTTTCCAAAGAGAGGATGCGGTCCAAAAAATAGACCTTCATTTTTTTAAATTTACTTACTGATTAGATTTTTAAAATCTGGTTCAAAAGACAGAAAATATTTTTTTAATTATTCTATTGAGATTTTAAGAGGATATTGTTTATATTATACCCATAAATTAACAATTTATATTTAAGTTTATTAATAATTACTAGGGCAGATCTAGTGTACCGAGTCTTGAAAAAGTTTTCACTTGTTTATTATTTAATGTACGTGTGAGCGATTCTTTCATTAGAATCTGATCGATGAAAATAACTAGAAAGAGCGCAGATAGATTAATCTCTCTTTCTTTAGAATTAAGGTGTATTTGCAAGGAGGCAAAATAGAAGTTCAATCTTGTTTCAGACTATTAGAGATTAATTTCTTAATCTCTATTATTCTAGGAATGGCCTTTTGCACTCGGACTAAAACGAAACTCGTTATAGAGAGAGAAAATATTCAATTGGACTTCATTAAAGCAAATACTTTTGCACAAACATCTTTTAATTCCTCTTTCAAAAGATTAATTTTTTAATGCAATTTATAGATCTTAAATGAAAGTGATCGGACGAGTACATGTAAATTAATTCACTTTTTAATCTCATAAAATCAAAGTATTTTCCACAAAATAGCTGAAGTGATTAAAATAGGAAATCTGGAATATTTTTTTCATATTCTTTAAATTTTCTACCGTTAAAAAGCTGCGTAAATTTTAAATTTTATATAACTTTAATTGAATTAGTTGTATCTATCTACTCTTATTAAGCGAGCAAAAATTGTATATTTATTTGTATATATATTTATTTGTTTATATATTTGTATCTTGGTTCTATTTTGAAAACGACTCTACCGATTTTGATGAAATTCACGTGTTAGGGGGTTTTTGGGGTGACAATTCGATCTGTCACGGTCTCATCTTGGACAAAATTGTTTTTGATGGGTTTTTTCGTAATCAAATTAATTATTCGCAGGTAGACAAATCCCATTCTTAGGGTTTTAAAAAAAGGTTTCCCTTTTCCTTTTGTGCTCAGGCAGACAATGGGTCAGGTAAATCCTTTATTCTCAAAGGCCTTGAAGAAGTATTGTGATTGTGGTTTTTAACATACTATATTTTGTTCAACCTAAACGTTAGAAATATTAATAAACGTTTTTTAATTGTTTTATAAAGAATTTTATTTATTTAATAGAATAAAAAATAATCAAGAATTTATTTAAAAATATATTTCGCATAAGCAGGTCTCAATTTTCTGAAAAAACAACACATTTTGATAGGTTTTATTTATTAACAATTGGATGAATAAAAATGAATCATATGGTTGAATCAAAACAGGTGCAGTGGTGGGGGATCCGCGGGTAGGGCGAGGTTTCGGGGGTGGGGTCAAGCGGGGTGGGGGTGGGGGTGGGGGTACAGTGGGCTAATACTATATATATTTGTATTTTTTTTTTAATTTGAAAACGGCTCTCAAATAAAAATCAGAATTTTAAATTAGAAATAATATTAAAATAAAGGTTTTAACTGAAGAAAGAAGTTACCGAGCATCGCTCGGTGCCTCCAGGTACTGGTATTTAATGTGAAACAAGTGACCTAGAAATCTTAACTTATAGTAAATGAATTTTTCATATAATATTTATTTACTTTTATCTTTATTAAAGATGTTTCACCTTGCACCAACACCACAATCTCTATTAATTATGTATAGTATTTATTGAAGTGTTTTTAAAACTTTTACAAATTTCCAAATATAACACGGATGAAAATACTCTTGACATTTTAGAATTTGCGGGATGTGCCGCACGCCACTCATACTTATTCATTTATATGATATATAGATGTATGCTTATTTGTACCAAGAAAAGGACACCCTCATTAATATCCTCTTTAAAATCACTAGCTCAAGAAAATCTGTTCAAAATTTTGTCTTTTTTTTAAATTTCTAATACGAAAAATTGAAGCAAAAGGATTATAATTGTATAAGAAATCAACTAAATTAAAAATTAGTCAGTCTTAATTAAATTCATTCCAAAAAACTAATAAAAAGTGGGAAAGAGACATTTGTTCAATTTTGATACACCGCGTCTGATTTCTTTGAGTTTATTATAGCGCCCGTCGGAAGGTTATTATTTAAAAGTAACCTCTATCTCCAAAACAATTATTTATTCTCAGACGAAGGTAAAGTTATGTCTGAAAGAACTAGATTTTCCCTTTAAATCAGATTCTTTGTGATAAATTTTAACAATTTAGTTGTTATTTTTTATAGTATTTATATTGTCAAAGGTAGCAGAGTTTAATTTATAATGAATAAATTAAAGATTGTATCTTGTAGAATCTTTAAAGAAAAAGGAATAAAAACTTATAGCACTGACTTCAATGATTCAGCCTTTTTTTAATTTATTACATTTTAACGTTGAGGTCTTCCAATAATCCCACACACTAATTAAAAACATACAAAAAATAATTCAAAAAAGAAAAAAAAAATGGGAGATGGCCATTTCATAAATTTAACATACACCTGATCCCCTTGGACATTTTGGGAGCCTGATTTTTCATAGATAATTCTCTAGGGACTTAAAGGCTAACTGTACAAAATTTTGTCCAATTCGAGCAGTGTGCAAATTTCAAAAATACTTCCTCCTAATTTATGGTCCGAATTTTTTCACCTCATTCCTTTCAATAAATGATTTTGGCATTCTAGCCAAGTTTATTATTTTATTAGGTTCTCAAATTAAAATATGTGTTTTGTTAAGAAAAATATAGTTTACCTCATTATTAATTCAATTTACAAATTTATTTAATTATTAAATTTAGGTAAATATTGTTTAACAAACGAATTATGAAAGTTGTTCATATACTAACAACTAAATTAACCATAAAATATCATATACGTGAAATTTAATTAAATAGAAATAGACGTTTGAAGGGGCATCTATATTGTCGAATGTTAACCAACTTTTTTCATCCCAAGATTTTCAATAAATTATTTTGCCACTCTAGCCAAGCAAACTCTTTTCTTTCCCATAATAATTCCAAAATGTTATTTTCATCTGGTCTAGATTAAGGTAGTTGTTTCGCGACAATACTAGCAAAAAGTAAAAGCTAGAGTATATAGTACAGACAATAAGGATTTATAATTTATAAGCTCAAAAAATTTTCTGTTTATGTACCACTACTAGCCAATGCCATGGTCGTAGGACACATCTGGCAACACTGTCCGAGCTTGTATATATTTTATCATTGAAATTTCAGATAAAGTACATTATAAATGGAGATTTATAAAACAAAAAGTTCTTGATAAGCGATTACTAGAGTTTACCCACTTTTTAGGTTAAATAAATTGGTTGTTGCCAGCTTGTTTTTAGTGTAAATTTTTCATTATTTATTCATTATTATCTCAGAAACTGTGTTGTAACTATGAATTAAAATTTTCTTAAAAAATGTATTAGTTATTGTTTAATATTGCTTTTAAATTAAAAGTTTTTGTGCCGAGGGTAGCAGAACTTTTATATATTGATTATATAAATAAATAAAATTTATAATTCCAGCAGAAGACACACTCTTTTATTGTCTCCTTCAATATATAAAAGTTCTGCTACTCTCGGCAAAAAAAACTTTCAATTTAAGGAATTTATTATTTTATTAGGTTGTCCAATTAAAATGTGTGTTTTGTTAAGAAAAATAGAGTTTACGCCATTTTTAATTTAATTTACAAATTTATTTAAATTTAGCTAAATATTATTTAATAAAAGATTATTGAATTGTGAAAGTTGTCCGGTATAAGTTTTTATTTGTTTCATTTTCTCTGAAGATTCTATAAGCAAAAGTTTATTCTATTAAGTGTATTTAGTAGATCAGGGGTGGCGTCCTTTAGCCCTCGACGGTTGATTATTGTCACAGCTTGTATAGATCCTGTCCAAAAAGAACAATTCCCTTCCCCCATTTTCTTTTTCGCCTCGCTTTCCAAACGAAATTGAGAAAATCGTGACATCCAAAGTTAGAAATTTATGTCCATCAAAAAAGAGAACGACACAACAAATATAAGTCCAAAAAAATATATAATCCCTTAGATTCGTTTTCTTTCTTTGTCTTTTTTTTATTTCATATGAAAATCCAATCTGTCTTTTTCTAAACTCCCTGGGACGCAAATTGCTATTAAAATATATATTCCAAAGAGAGTTTTATTATTATTATTTGAACCCATCTTGCACTAGAAGGTCAAACTAGATAGATATAATGTATCCTAACAAAATGGGATGGAAATGAAAAACTTAATTATTTTCTCATGAAAACACAGCAAGGTTTTTGCCAAAATTGACTATCCGGAATGAGCTATTTACTTTTGGTGTTTTTAGCTAGTCTGAAAAGAAAAAAGATTAAAACAATTTTTTTACTTTACCATACAGGGTATCATCAAGTATTGTAATTGTGCATTGTAATCGTGCGTGGTATTTTTCCTTCTTTTTTTTGAAATATCTCAAAAACGGCTCAAACTATTTTGATTAAAAAAATTGAGCGAAACCATGGCATTTCTGTCTACAAAAAAGCTCTAATAAGTGAACATCGAAAAAATATATTTTTCGAGATAACAATTGTTTTGTCAAAATGTCTGTTAGTCTGTTTGGTTGCCCGTTAGTTAGTCCGTGCGTTACCAAAATTTTTGTGAACGAGCTAGCTCAAAAACTAGTGTGAATATCGAAACCAAAGTTCACACGTAGTTTTGGTCTATTGAGATTAAGAGCTGATTAGATTTTGGTGTATAACGACACAAAATTAAGGGGGTGGAGGGGGGGGGTTTAAAAATAAAAAATCCAGGCCATTTGAGCAAACTCAACCAATATGCAAAAGCTAACAGCCAGAAATGGGAGAAGGGGGGGGGGGGGGGTCAATAAATGAAAATCTTGGCCATTTACAAAACTCAACCAAATTTCGTATACATAATCAGTGGGACCCCAGAAATCTAAAAATGCAATTTTTTGTTATAATAAAGTGAAAATGACTCGATAAAGGGGAAATAAAAATAGCCCAGAAAGATTTGAAGAACACCACCAAGATATTTTTAAAAAAATGAATCAGCTGGATTCGAACTTGAGTCTATCAATTTTAAGGAAAGGATTTTAAACACCTGACCATCGATCACTAATAATAAACTTTTTGAAATATATACATACTGAGCATCGAAAAAATTATATTTTACGATAATTAATGATTTTATCAAAATATTTGTTAGTACGTAGCCAAAATTTGTGTACTGTCTAGCTCAAAAACTAGTGTGAATATCAAAACGAAATTTCAAATGTAGATTCTTTAAATTGAGATTAAAATCTGATTAGATTTTATGTTGAAATAGAAACAAAAGTTAAAGGGGGGAGGGGGGATTCAAAAAATACCAATATAAGTCTTAGATAGATACTTTGATCGATTTGTACAAAATTTTGCATATACATTCTTTGCGACTTTATGAAAATGACTCACTATGTGAAATTGATAGTGAACAAAATGGAAGGAGGGGGGGGGGGGGCAAAATATTTTCAAAAAAAACCCGAAGAAAATTGATATTTCTAATAGATTAGTCTCATAATTGATAGGAGATATTTTTAATTACTAAAATTAAGAGAGGGAGGGGGTGGTTCTTTTGTAAACAATTAAAAATTATTTTATTAAATATTAAATATAAGAGAGGGACCAGGGGTATGGTAAAGTCATGTGGATGACCATATCAATTTATTGACTTATATTTTGCATCCCTGTCCCCACTATGGGAACGCCTGTAGTGTATGCAACCGGAAGTGAAGTAGGAGAGGATGCACGCCATACTGCTCAAGAGGGAGGGAAGCCTTTTGGTACGAATTTCTGAGAATTAAAAACAAAACTAACTTTCTAATTTATTTATTCTGGTGACTGAGTATTTATATTTTCGAAAAACAATGAGATTATTATTCGATTTTTAGCAACCAGTTGAAAAATGAAGAAAATCAGTGAAAAAAAAATGGAATTCCCTTTAAAGGGCTTTATTCGATGAGCTGAGATGCCAAATAATTTTATAGTATTAAGCGATAACTGTGTGTCAAGTTTTAGCTTTCTAGTCCAAATCGTCCATTGACCTAAAATTTGACCATATCACCAAAGCTGGCTGAGACCATACCGAGTTTTAAGAATTTTCACTCTTTCCCCAATTTTTTTATGAAATTCCACCCTAACTTTTTCTAAGCGTTTGCTCTGAAAAATACAAGCAAATGAAAAATATATACAAAAGATTATTTTTTATTTTTAAACTCCCTTACACTAGTCAGAGGTATGTTTTGCTTTAGCTTTCTAGTCCAAATCGTCCATTGACCTAAAATTTGACCATATCACCTAAGCTGGCTTAACCGTACTGAGTTTTAAGAATTTTCACTGTTTTCCCATTTTTTTTTATGAAATTCCACCCTAACTTTTTCTAAACGTTTGCTATGAAAAATACAAGCAAATGAAAAATATATACAAAAGAGAATATTTTTTATTTTTAAACTCCCTTACACTAGAGAGGCTGGCGGATAAACTGAGGTCAGAGAGATGTATAGAAGCTTTGCCTATCAAAATGAGATGGAGGCTACTTGATATATCCCTCGTGGAGAAAGGGATTCCTACTCGAGGGCGGAAATAAAAAAAATTCAAATGAGTACAAGCGGGATCAACTCTCCATTGGGAGAAACGAGTTGATTATTATTTGAATTATAAATTTTAATTTGTACAACAACCAATCTATTCCATACAACTCTTTCTGGCCTCTTTTTTTACTTTTACTTACCTATATAAATATATGTTTTATATCTAAGTATTCGGGTTTTAATCGGAAATACGTTTTAAGGTCCCTTATCCCCTGATCATGGTAGAAAATTGAGCTAAGTCTATTAAAAAAAAATATATATTCTGCGATTTTCAAGGATTATTTATTATATCATAATTAAAATAAATTTAATTATTTCGATAAATTATTTTAGTTTACCATACAGGACATGGTCAAGTATTGTAATCGTGCATGAAAAAAAGTGTTTTTTTGCTTCTTTTTTTCGAAATATCTAAAAAACGGCTGAAATTTTTTTGATTAAAAAAATTGG
The DNA here is from genome assembly GCA_024734495.1 of Forficula auricularia. NCBI lineage: Eukaryota > Metazoa > Arthropoda > Insecta > Dermaptera > Forficulidae > Forficula > Forficula auricularia. The sequence goes on along the minus strand of JALMQS010000778.1, from coordinate 1,936,923 downwards.
GAAAAACTATGGCATTTCATTAAATTGAAAGTTTTTTGCCGAGAGTAGCAGAATTTTTATATATTGAAGGAGTCAATAAAAGAGTGTGTCTTCTGCTGGAATTATAAATTTTATTTATTTATATCGTTATAAATAAATAAAATTTATAATTCCAGCAGAAGACACTCTTTTTATTATCTCCTTCAATATATGGCATTTCAGTCTACAAAATACTCTAATAAGTAAAAATGCAAAAACAAACCGTCCAAAATGGGGGCGGGGAGTTAAAAAATTAAAATCTAGGCCCTTGAACCAAACTCAGCCAAATTTTGTATACATAATCAGTGAGCTACCAGATGATTAAAAATGCAAAAACTAACCGCTCAAAATGGAGGGGGCAAAAAATGAAAATCTAGGCCCTTGTACCAAGCTCAACTAGAAGTCTATGGTAAAGTCAAGTGGATGGCCACATCAGAACGTCTCAATTTATTTATTTATTTAAATGATTTCACTTAACAGTTTTTGTCACATCTGATTGACCATATTGACTAGTAAATCTAAGAAATGGAGAATGACCCTCAATCGTCTAATTTTAATCAAAGAACATGCTCAATACTTAAATTAGAGAACAAAGAAAATATTTTTTTATTATAGACAAAAGGACCAGCCTCAATAATTTTCTTTAAAGAATTATCAGTTGTGAGCATTGATAATTAAAAATAAATTAAGTTTTAATACAAATTTTTAATTTTTTACTTTTTTATACATATTTATCATGACTAATAATGATTTTTTTTCTTAATGATATTGATGTGAGAAGGGGATCCACCAGAAGGTGCATCCCCTAAAGCCCTGTATGAGATGGCCCCTCCATCGTGAAAAGAACAGAGTAGAAGGAAAGAAGCCGGGATCACGAGCCAAATCTCAAAAAGTTAGATACAATCCAATTTACTAAGTTTTTTAAGGGCTTCGAGCAGTGGTAAATTCTCCGCGCGATAAATTAGGTTAAATTTATCACCCACTTAATTTTATTTCCAGACCCTATACTTACAGAAAAAATGTCTGGGTATAGCCGGGAATTGAACCCGAGACCTCCAGGTTGCCAGTCAGACATGCTGACCATTACACCAGGGAGGCGGACGCGGACGGGATTTTGTATTATGCTAAAGATAGCAAAATCAATGTAGAAAGTTTTAGACAATATTCAATTTATTCTTAAAATAAAAAACTATATTGAATAAAATACGACTTTTCAAAAAAAAAAGTTTTAATCATTAATTTTTTATGAAAAAAATGATATTTATGATTTGTTTGAATTATTGTTCCAAAAAATATATAAACAATAGAATGATTTTCTTGGAGACAAGTTAGTAGATCTTTATATAAATTTTATGAAAAGGCAAAACTCATTGATTATGAAAAAAACGAATTAACAATAAAAACATTTAATGTCATTTTCAATATTTTAAAAGTTGAGGATCTTCCCTTCTTCTCCAGAGTTCAAAAGAGTTCATGAAGAAAGCTTCTAAACACCCCTTACTTATCTGCTTTAACAGTTCTTGTTATCGTTCGCCAAACAAGTACTATTAACATGACAAAATGGATGTGGTTACAAGCTTCCTTATTTATTGACTCTTTTAAACCCTGAAAAATGAAGAAAGATACCCCTAAAAATCGGTTTTTAAAGAGTGAAAATTTTATAAAAAAATACTGATTTTAATCAGAATTTGTGTTTTATTATCCTTGGGCTATCTCTCCATCAAATATCCATTAAAACATATATACTTTAGTATTAAAAAATTATAAGGTAATATTTTTGATTACATTATTTTAGTTGAAAATTAATTTCTTATAATTAAAAAAAATAGCTAGAGAGTCCACATTGAATAATATAATTCAATTCTAGTCAGTGGTGTTTTATTGAGAGATTAATTATTTTGTAAATTAAAACTTGCTTATATTTACTTATTTATTTATTAGCTACCTTTATAAATTATTAATTTAAACAATGAAAATGTTAATTAAAATATAACAAAGTAAAAGCCGCTCAAACAGCAAACTAAATTATATATGATAATATTACAACTAATTTAGGAGGTTTGAGATAGCTTTTCTTGGAATAAGAAAAGGTAAACTGAGATGGCAGGAAGAGAGAGATAAAAAAACAAAACGTTTTGATCTAAACCGACAGATGCGCCCCTTCTCAGAAGCACAGAAGCCCTTTTGGCCCTTGAGGCGTTCAAACTTATTTGAATAACAAAATCTGAATTTGATATCTCACCAATACGAACACCTGAAGGCAAAAACAGAAAAAAAGAAAGAAGATATAAAGATACAAGTGGTATTTGAATTTCGTGCCAAACTTCCATTTATTTATTTGTTTGTTTTCACCTTAAGTGATAAAAAATGTATTTTATTTATATATCATTTTTTGTTTGTTTCTGGTTATATGTATGTGTGTGAAATTGAATCGAAAATCTCCATATATATAAATAAAAATAGGTTGAGTGCTTGGATAGATGACTCGAATAAGGGATTGAGGCTCAAATCCCAGCCTATCTAGCGAAAATTGTTACAAAACATCAGAAACGATAAGAAAGATAACAGCTAAAATAAAATTCAAAAGGGAAAACTGGATTAGATATAACAAATCAGAGGAAAAAAAAGGAAACAATCAAACTATGGGACATTTTTGGGACTTATAGGCTCAGATCTTTTACCTTAATTTGAACAAAAATAAAATAATAATAGCAATAGAATTTTTGGATTTCTGATGGTCATTGGTAACGGAGATAAAGAAAGATAATGTATTTTAGACGAATGTGTGATGTAACGATTTGAAACCCTGAAGAAGTCGGCAAAGTCAACGAAACGTTGGTGAAAAATAAAAAAATGACACAGAAAAGTTGTCTTTAATTCCCATTAATAAACTCTCATTAATAATAATAGATTATTTCATATAATTAATTATAAATGAAAATTAAGAAATCGAATTGAAACAAGAGGCCTTCTCAAGCTTCGCTCGTGGCAGAATAAAATTTGACTAAATATAATCAGACACATCCACTAACAAACACTAAGACTTAATAAAATTATCATGCCTAATACCTAAAGTCTAAACGGAGAAACAAGATCGAAATTATGACAAGCGAATAAAATAAAAAAAAATAAAAAATAAATTAACAAGAATAGCAGGGAATTGGACAAAAATTAAAAACAGAGTTTTTATTGAATGGGCCAGACGTTTCGTCGATTAATTTCGACTTCCTCAGTGGCTCATTCTATCACTCTTTGTCAAAAGACAATTCCACTACGCGACGAAACATCCTTTAATCTTTTTTAATCTTTTTTTCTTTGTCTGTTTAAAGAGTAGAAACAACATATTTTTTTGTGATAAATTTTGATTAAAGGTTGTTAATTTTTTGATTGTTCAAGTGTGAAAAAGTTCAAGATTCTTGAGCAATTGAGGCATAAGCCAACAATGTATTATAGTTTAAATAAAAAAGATTAAAGGATGTTTCGTCGCGTTCTGGAATTGTCTTTTGACAAAGAGTGATAGAATGAGCCACTGAGGAAGTCGAAATTAATCGACGAAACGCCTGGCCCATTCAATAAAAACTTAAATTAAAAATTATTTTATTTAAAAAACAGAAGACTCTCTCATTTTATTTTATTTTTAACCTAAAATAAAAACTCTGTTTTTAATTTTTGTCCAATTCCCTGCTATTCCTGTTAATTAATGCTTATTATGGATACGAGTGATTTACCGTTATAAAAAATAAAATTATTCCATAATATTTCGATTTATTAATAGGACAGCTCTAATTCTAGCTGACTTTTATAGTTCAGCCCTCCCCTGGCTTCCTTTAAAATTTATGGAATTTAGAACAATTTACTGGTAATTCATGGATAAGGTGACTATTTTTGAAAAAAGACGAATTTCTTGAGAAATTCCTAAAAAACTGCAACCAGATCTTAATTTCAATCTGAATAAAATTAATATTTGTTTAAAACTTATGATACCTTCTAAACACATCGATTAAAAATAAAAAATAAATAAAAATAGAGTTTTTTTTTTTGAGAAAATTGCAAAAAAATAAATAAATAAATAGTAAACAGGTACTTAGGTACTTACCGCTATTTCAACCAACAACTTTCATTTAATTATACCAGGAGAAAATCATCAGTTTGAGAAATGTCAATATTAAAATAATACCAAATTTTATATATTTTAAAAATTTTCATAAAAGGTTTTAATATTAAGCGCCTGCTGAGGCAACCCGCTCAACACAAGGTATGCTATTCGAATGCATAACTGAAAATACATAGGCGTCACTGCATTTTATTAAACCCGGTGTAATGCACAATCTAACAGCACTCATTCTTTGAATAGGTTGACCATTTTTTCCGCGTCCAATCCGGGACATTGACCCTTCCCTCTAACTCCATTAACAAATTTTTTTTTAATTTTTAGGTATTTCTTTGCCCCCCTTGTATTCATAGCAAGCGATATAATATTTGCAGCATTCTGTGAATTTTTTTTATAAAAAAATATTTGCAAGTTATCCTTGAAAAATTCAAATAATTATTCCTGCCCATCGTCGACCCATTAATCAAAACCACAATAATTGTATATAATAATTACTAATAAAAATATAATAATCAAATTATATTTTTTAAATTAAAATATAGAAATGAACTAAAATGTTTTTAAAAATTTATCAATTTTATTTTTTAATTCAGCAAAAGCCAAAGAAAGAGTTCATTTAAGTCCTCGATGAATTTCGAATTATTTATTTATTTCATATTATATTATTTCATAATTATAAAATTGTCCTTGACCAAAATAGAATATGTTTGGTTCAAAGATAGGGTGACCATTCGTCCCGGATTAAAGCCCCGTGTCCCTTATTAATATATGTCCCGGAAAATGTCCCGATTCATTATATCATGTGAATATTATAATATTCGATTATATTTTATTAGCGCGTTTCTTCGTACATGAAGAATATGAACGCATTTACTTATTTACGCGCATGCTTATGTTTACAGTCATCACTCACTTATTATACAATAAATATATTTTTTTTTTTATTCTATTTTCATGTTTCATTTTAGTTTTTCATTTAAATATTTTTTGGAAAAAAAAAAATAAAAAAAATAAATAAATTGTTAATGCAGTGAGAGGGGAGGGTCAATGTCCCGGATTGGACGTGGAAAAAATGGTCACCCTAATCAAAAAATTAGTGCTGTTTGATTGTGCATTACACCGGGTTTAATAGAATGCAGTGACGCCTATGTATTTTCAGTTATGCATTCGAGTAGCATACCTTGTGTTGAGCTGGTTGCCTCAGCAGGCGCTTAATATTAAAACCTTTTATGAAAATTTTTAAAATATATAAAATTTGGTATTATTTTAATATTGACATTTCTCAAACTGATGATTTTCTCCTGGTATAATTAAATGAAAAATTTTGAAAAGTAAGCGAGAATCTCAATTAAAAACGTAAGGCTGACATAAGAATTTATAAATTTCTAGTCCAGAAAAATTTAAAAAGCTGAAATTGTGCAAAAAAAAAATATTTTATTTTACAATAGGTTGCTAAATTTATAGGGTCATGGTATTTTTACTATCAGGTCGAAAATTAAGTTATTAAAAAATGTAATTTAAAATCTCAAACCAAAGAGAAAAGAGCTTAAAGGCGAAATTTTAAAGTTGGCCTTAATCCAAAATTCTGTTGATATTCTCGAGGTTTCTTTAAAACCTTAAAACAAAGCGGCTAAGGGGCTAAGCCGACGGTGTACTTAAGTCAAACCAAGGGTGGTTTTTTCAGGAATTTCGAAACCTAACATTTATTTAATGTTATATCTTTCCTGAAATATATTAGTTTTAGGCAATTAAGATTCACTTTTATAGGTAAATTTAATTTTGACTAAGCTCATCTTTTCACTGTGTGACACAACCCTATTTGATCCTTTTGGTCGAACACCTACTCCAGGGGCGTGCTTACACTGGCCGTATTTGAAGAAAAAACAAATGCCTCGGGCCGAATATAAAATTTACTAATACATATTTGTTAATAAAAAAAATATAGTTAATAATGTAGAATAATAATATCCACCAAGACAAAAAAAGCAAAAATATCATAGCATAATAATCTTTGAGATCTTTTCCTTCAGGATTTTGTTTTTAAATCATATATCTATTTCTATAAGCAATTTGAAGTCTTTTAGAAATATGTCGAGTTTAATTATTTCTTAACAATTCCAAATTTTTGAATTAATTGAATGTTTTCTCTATAATATACATATAATAACGAGTATCAAATTAGTCCAAGTGCAATAGCCAAAAGGCCATTCCTAGACTAATAGAAATTAAGAAATTAACTTCTACTAGTCTAAAACAGGTCTGGGCCTGTATTTAGAATCCTTGCCTTAACTGCTATAAAGGAAAAGAGATAATTCTATCAGCGCACTTTTTAGTCATTTTTCTAGATTAGGTAATTATTTTTAATTACTGAAATGATAAATATTTAAAAAAATGAAAATATGAGATGAAAAATAATTTTTAATTATTCTAAACTTGTCACCTGATAGTTGAGCTTATAATTTTGCTTTTAGTGAATTTTATTCTCGAAAATAGTTTTAGGTAGGTATATGTAAATTCATATTTCTAAAAAGTGAATAATTATTCTGAAGCCAGAAGGAATATTTGTTTCTGGGTAGATAGTTTTTATGAAATTTTAATAATGTGACATTAATAAATATTTATTTCAGTTCAGTAATGACTGATTGCAGTGCCATACATTCAATCAGCAAGTTTGCAGTTAAAATATTTAAATCTAATAATAATGGTTCAAAATATGCCAAAATTGTGATTATTTTTTCAGAAATCTCAATATATTTTTTCACATTCAAAATTGAAAATCTGCCTTTTATTCTTCGAAACCTTTTGGGGAGATTTTCTAATATCTTTTTATTTTAGGTCAACTTGTATCAGATATCTATCTCTCCAGTAATTGAATAAAAATATCAATGTTTTAAGGAAATTTATAATTTTATGTTGGACCTCATTAATTGCTGCGGTGGGCCGCATGCGGCCGCGGAGCTGCAGGATGCACAGCGCTGACCTACTAGATTAATTTTGCTTAGAGAAAGTGGCGTAGGTTTTAGGTGAAACATGATATTAATTAATAATTAGTAGAGATTGTGGTGTTGGTGCAAGGTGAAACATCTTTAATAAAGATAAGAGTAAATAAATATTATATTTAATATTGATTTACTATGAGTTAAGGATACTATATATATATTGAAAAAGAAATTTTTTTTTATTTCTTTTAATTTTTTAATTTTAATGTGAAATAAGTGACATAGTATCCTTAACTCAGAGTAAATCAATATTAAATATAATATTTATTTACTCTTATCTTTATGATATTAATTAATAAAGTAAAGGGTGTGTATTTTAACAGTGAATGAAATAAAACTCAAAGAGGCTTATACAAACTCAATATATTTCGGGTTATTAGTCAGTTTTTAACCTGTAAGCTCCTGATGATGGACTAATAATCCGAAATATATTGAGTTTGTATAAACCTCTTTGAGTTTTATTTCATTCACTAGTGAAACTACACACCCTTTACTTTATTAATTTACTACTAGATTAAGGTCATTAAAAAAAAATTAGAAAAATCAAATTTTTATCCAATTTTTATATTTTAAAATTTTTTTAAACCATTTGGAGCAAGTAAAGAAAGAGTATAGGCTTTTTAAACACTCCAGGAACTATAGGAACCGCCCTGGGTGTCAGATGGAAGCTAGTTAAAATTTACAGTGGACCCCACTAAAACGCGCTCCCGTAAAGCGCGAATTCGTTTAACGAGAAGAAAAAATTGAGACTAGCACTCATAAAGAACGATAAAAGTTCCGTATAATTCTTAAGATAAATTAAAAAATTTCACATAGTTTCAGATTTTTAAAGCTGACGAAGCAGTGGTTTATAAATTATAAAAAAAAATAAAACCGACTTCAAAAAAATTAAATGCAACAAATAATAAATTAATAAAACTCAAAAATAAAATAAAATGCACTAAAAGATATAAAATAATAATCTAATTTAGTTACAACTAAATGATGAAATATTAAAATGAAATCACTTTTTGAAGTCGGTGCTAAACATATACATTTTATGAATCGAACTCGACGGATCTTACTTAGTACGTTTGGCGGGTACGCTCGCTTATATAGTTTGTTTGGCACCGACTTCGAAAAGTGATTTCATCTTAATATTTCGTCGTTTACTTGTAACTAAATAAGATAATTATTTTATACCTTTTAGTATATTTCATTTGATTTTTAAGTTATTATTATTTTATTTGTTGCATTTAATTTTTTTGAAGTGGGTTTTATTTATTTTTATAAAAATTATTAGTGATATTGACAAAAGTGAGTCTTAAGATAATACCTTGCATGATTCTCCTAAGAAAAAGATTCGAAAAGGCATTTCATGTTAATATTTCGTCGTTTAGTTGTAACTAAATTAGATTATTATTTTATACCTTTTAGTGTATTTTATTTTATTTTTAAGTTATTATTATTTTATTTGTTGCATTTAATTTTTTTAATGTCTGTTTTATTTTTTTTTATAAATTTTTTTCTCTTTTTAGTGATGTTATTAATAGTGACTTAATATAATACATTGCAAGCATCTCGTAAGAGAAAGTGTCGGGCGAATGAATCAGAAAATTATATAATTTATTAAACCAATTATTTTACATTAATTAATGTATACCTTGTATTTTAGCTTCGATTCCGGAGATTGCTTCTCCACCATCGAGTCTCCTTATTCATCTTTAGTCCTTGTTTTTAATAAGAGGAAAAATCTAATTAGATAAAAAAACCTCTTTTCCGATAATTATTTCAATTCCATTATTCCCCAATCAAGTCGATTGGATCTCCTTCCACCCTATCCCCTTTCCAATCCTCCTCATCAGAAAATTATAATAAAATTAAATTCATAAATATAGAAATTCTCTAGAAACGTTTGCGGGTTTTAAATGAACGTTTTAAGATTGAATTTTTATAAAAGATTTTATTTATTATAATTTCGATTATTTGCTCATAAGAATTGAATATTTACGTTAATTCGTCATTGATCATATCATCAGAACTTGACCAAATTAATATGCGACCATCCCTAAGCTATCCTCTTTTCAATATAAAAAGAATCATCGAAATCGGTTCATAAACAAAGAAGTTAGGCCTAAACAAACATAGCAAAAAAGGTCCAATACCAATAAAAAAAAAACGGGACAAATCGGAAACTAGACTGAACCCAATGCAAAAAAATCATGAAAATCGGTTCACAATTGGCGAAAATATCAGTTAACAGAGACACAAAAAAAAAATCGGTCGAATTGAGAACCTCCTTCTTTTTGGAAGTCGGTTAAAAAATAGTAATAAATACACATTTAAAGATATAAGAAAAAATAATTTTATTCAACTTTTAATAAAAATAAAAATACATGTATACACTTCAGTATTTAAAATTTATTCACTATCGGAAAAATAAATAATACATGTACATTTTACAAGTATATGGTTCTAAACCTGAATGAAAAATTTGAATTTAGGAATCACCGAAGAGAACCAAGGCCTTGAAGTTAAATTGGTCTGATAATGTATGTCCCGTATAACGCGATTTCCTATTACGCGAAACGTTGTACGGGAATCCACTGTATTTGTAATGATGTTATCATTTTTAAATAAATATCCATTTGGTTGATCATTTTAATTTATACTCTTGTTTATTTATCTTTTGTTTTTCGTATTGCTCTTTTGTTTCCCTGTTGTTGGTTGTTGCTGCTGCTGTTAGCTTGTTTTCTTTGCTTTCTTATAAACGTCCAGTTGGAATAAATATATATAGAGACGATAATTATATAAATTTATTATTTCATTTGTTTTTTATTTCAACTTTTTCTTTTGTCTTTCATTTTTTTAACATATAATATGGATAATGAGTTTTTACAACATGCAATAACATATGCTTAGTGTTTAAATGTAAAATGTTTTCTATTCTACTTGGCTTTATTATATTAAAAAATGCATATTTATTTATTTGGAGACTGAAATTAAAAATAATATACATTTGTTTTAGAGAAAAAAAATGTTACATTAAACAATAACAACAACAATAACAAAGAAAGAACACAAATATAAAATATATAATAGAAGAATTTTTTCATAATGTTTGCAAGATTAGCATTTTTAATAAATAATTCTCTTGTTGGGTTGCAACGGAGCTGGCGCCCCTACTCACGGCTTCCCATTCGCAACAGCGTTTCATATAAAATCATCTAATTATTGTTCCACTTTAAAACATATACCAGGGGTGTCCAATCTTTTGGATTATACGGCCCACATTTGAAGAAAAAATATTGTCTCATACATATGCACCAAAATCTAATCAGCTCTTTATCTCAATGGACCAAAACTATGTGTGAAATTTGGTTTCGATATTCAAACTAGTTTTTGAGCTAGCTCGTCCACAAAAATTTGGTAACGCACAGACTAACGGACAGACAACCAGAATAACAGACATTTTGACAAAACAATTATTATCTCGAAAAAAATTTTCGATGTTCAGTTATTAGGCCTTTTTTGTAGAGCAAAATTCCATGGTTTTGCTCAATTTTTTTAATCAAAATAGTTTCAGCCGTTTTTGAGATATTTCGAAAAAAAGAAGGAAAAAAAAACACTTTTTTCATTCACGATTACAATACTTGACCATACCCTGTATGGTAAAGTAAAAAAATAGGTAATAATGTAGAAATAAGAAATTTATTATTTTTTAGATCATAGTAGCTTCTAATTTTACTTTTCGTAAATTTTATACTTGAAAATAGCTTCTCGGATATGTAAATACAAACCTACATACTTATAAAAAGTGATAATATAGTATGTATTAGGATTTGTTTATATTTTTCTTGGCTAGATAATTAAATGATGATTATTTTTTCGGAAATCTTGAAATCTAGTTCGAGATTCAAAATTTAAAATGAGCACTTTTATTTTTCGAAAACTTCACAGTAGATTTTCAGATTTCTTATTTAAAAAAAAAAATTATCAAGCCAAATTGTTGTGTGTTTCCAGTATCTACATATAAATCTCAATGTTCTAAGGAATTTTATCACTTTATATTAGGCTAGGGGTTGGACAGCCCTAGTTTAAATCGAATTGGATTAAAGAAGGATATGAGAAATAATTTTTTTATAGGGTCACGGATATAATAATCCCTGATTATCCATTATCTATTGACAGATAAGAACGTATAAATATCTAAATGACAAGTCCTGACAAGTTTTAGACCAGGAGAGAAATTATCAATTAATTGTGATTGTTCTAGAAAAGATCAATTCGCTGTCTCCTTGCGTACTAGAATGATAACTATAGACTTGGTTAGTGTCGTAGCAAATAAATAAATTACTGAAATAATACCTACTAAATATTTTAGAAATTGAAAATATAAGAAGAAGAATTTTTAAATACTCGAAACTTTATTGTTTTTTTCTTTATCTGATATAGTTGAACTTATAATTTTGCTTTTAGTGAATTTTACTTTTGAAAAAAGTTTCACTTATTGTACAAATGTACATTCATATTTCGAAAAGGCGAATAAATAAATCTCTACATATAAATCTCAATGTTTTAAGGAAGTTTATGATTTTATGTTGGGCCATACTCATTGCAGCGCTGGGCCGTATGCGGCTGCGGGCCACGGGTTGGGCAGCCCTGGCATTTACCATATAATCTTTCTATTTTTTAAGGGGTAATTTTGTTTTTATTTTGGAATTAGAATTGAAACTACAGAAAATTTCTTATAATATTAAGTAATATTAAGGCAAAATCTTTACTGTACTGATAACTAACATCCACTCCAGTCTTCAATTTGAAGACAGAATCAAGGTTACTGTTAAAATCAACATCATTCACTCGATACGTGCGTTGATTGTAGTTAGTCAATACAATTTGACGAATTATCATTTTTTTAAATATATTATTTCTATCAGGCCCGCCGCGAGTTGTCCTATATAAATCTAAAACGGTGTCTGTTCTTAAAACTTTATGTGTGATCTCGACGCACATTAAAATTTTGTTTTCGTGTTGCCTATTGGAAGTAACATAGTCCGGCCAGATTTCCATAAAATATTCTGGGACAACAGTCTAAAATAAAAATTTTAATTTTTTTGATTTATTGATATATATATAATTAAAAACGTTCGGTTTTCCAAATCCTGCCCTGGAGGATCCCCTTCCAACTGAAGGGACTGAAAGAAAATTTTACAAAAATTATTTAATCTTATTCCTTATATCTAGAGACTGGATTCCTATGCAATTGCGTATTTTGTTTGCCGCCACGTACGACGCAGGAGATCAATTATCTATCCGAATCATGCATCTAGGATACTGTGGTTTGAATTTTATACTGCATATTTTTGTATATTTGAGTAATATTGCATAAAATTGCATATTTGAGTAATAATGCATACAGTTGTATATTTGAGTAATATTGCATAAAATTGCATATTTCAAGGATATTGCATAAAATTGCATATTTCAAGGATATTGCATAAAATTGCATATTTCGCACCAAATACAGAGGTTTTAAAAGTAACTTTTCGGAGAAAGAATGAAAAAAAGATTAATTAAAATAGGAGGACACTAATTTAAATTCGAAGAAAACTGAAATAGGCCTCAACGACACGAGGTTTAGTGTTGGACTACGAAGTAGCAAGTTGGATTACAAAGGATGTAAACAAGCTACAAAACAAAAACACAATCATTTTTTTTATTATTCAGTTGTACTAGATATTATAATCTACACGAAAACGACGAAAAGTTTGCAATATTTTTTTCCAAAGTAAAAGTGGGAGATTTAAGTTCCTTTACATTCGCCCCTATTAAGTCTGAGGATGTGGAGCGCGCTATTTTTCATCATATAAATCAATTTTAAGTGACTGTGGACATAATAACCTGAAGATAATTTAAAATAAAAGCTTGTATAAATACTTGTAAACATAAATTATTCACAATCACAATCAATTTTAATTATTTTTGAGATCCTTTGTTAATTTTTTCTTTTTATCTTTTTTTTTTAAAGGCCTTCAGAATTGGACATTGAGTGTTCGTGTGTGGTGTGTGTGTGTTGGAGTGTGTGTATGTTAATGTAGGGATCATATTATAGCCGGTCAAATATTTGCAAATGAAAGCAATACAATACAATCGTGTCTGTTAAATAAAATTATCTCCCGCCCCCCACCCGAATTTTTTCGTTGACATTTTTTGAAACATTATTATATTTATTATGTTGATTTTAATTGAACACCAAGTTTTCAATATCCATATGATATTGACTCCATGAAAAACATTTATAATTGAAGAAAGACTGATGATTCTAAATTCGAAACTATAGTCTCAAACAAATAAATAATATATATACAGATATATCATCTCGATAAATATATGTGTGTATGTTTATTTGCATCAAGCAGAGGACAACCTCTTTGTTTCTCTTTGTGTATGTTGATTTTATTCAAGAGCACCTAGTATTTCTTTGAAATTAAAGATTTTTTCATATATTAAATGTGATGAGTATTTTGTGCAATTTCTTAGGAAATAAAAGTAGATATTTGACACTTGGTCTCTATAGCTTACTTTATCATTTTATTTTTTTCATAGCACTCCTTCAAATATATAGTCTTTTTGTCTTCAATTTTAATTTTTTAGTGCATAAAAAAAATTATTTTGCCATCTTTTGCTGCATATATTTGCATATTTCAACGTAAACTGCATATTTCTTGCATATTTCAGCATTTTTAACTGCATATTTTGGCACTTTTTACTGCATAAAAATCCAGTCTCTAACTGATAAATTAAGCCTAAATCACTAGATATTTTACTCAAAAAAATCTTTTTAATTAGACGAAAAACTTCTTGTAGGATTTTTTTTAGTGAATTCACCCCTCCGACATTGGCAGAAAGTTATGGGAGAAACAAAATGCTTTCTCCCATAAGAATAAAATATTTACTTTCACTTAAAGGAAACTATAAAAGAGTGAGTCTTTGGTGGAAAAATAAATTTTTAAATTTATTTATAACGAGACCATAGTTTCGAGGGCTTTGCCCCTTTCATCAGTCTATTACAATTGATTCACAGGAAATGATGTGTTAAATTCATGTGAATCAATTGGAATAGACTGATGAAGGGGACAAAGCGCGAAACTATGGTCTCGTTATAAATAAATCTAAAAAATTTATTTTTCCTCCAGAAGATACACTCTTTTATTGTCTCCTTTAATTTATAAAAACTCTGCTACTCTCGGCAAAAATAAACTTTCAATTTAATTACTTACACGTTAACTAACGCCTCTTCTTTCGCCAAAAGCTTTGTTCGTGGTAGGCGTTCAGATCTTATAGAAAGGTGTTGTGGTGTATATATGGTAATAATAAAATTTTCCAAAAAAAAATTAATTATCTTGTTTTTTAAATGTATTGAGAGAATTTTATTTTTACCATTGTCAAAACTTCACAAAAAGATTCCAAATATGGTCGGAATGACTACCATGTTGATTATTTTAAATTAGAATTATGGTAAACCAGAAAAACCACAAAGATTTTATTTATTATTTTTTAATCATTCATGCGTATTTTTTCGATATTTATTTTGTATTCATCGATCTCTTCTAGCAAATGGAAAAAAACTTCATTTAATTATCTGAATATTAATTCGAATATGATTTAAAACGATAACAAAATACTAATAATGGATATTTTTAACGTACATACCAAATCCAATAGTAAACATTGAAACAGATGATTTATATATATAATATATAGCATGATATGATATCGATAATAATAATAAAACAAAAAAAAAACACAAAAAACAACACGGAAAAACATACAGCCTGGCAGAGAGAAAGAGAGAGAGAGTTATAATATGAATGAATGTAATACAAACATACACAATACCAGTGAATATTTGCGTGTTATAGATGTGTAATCTCTGTGATTTTAACAAAAGTTAATTGATGCCATAAATCACGAAAATAAATTGCTTTTCAGTCGGTTCTACTCCACCTACGGTACCATCGACACTATCTTCCACCAACCAACGAACCAACACCTAACTCCCTTCGCCATTCTATCAACTATTATTGCCTCGCTCGTGTATAATAGTAATACACGGCGAGAACCGCCCAACCGCAATCGCTACACCTCCACTCATGACTGGGCTAGGTCTCGGATTACCAAGAAGATGGGAGATTTTATTTAACAAAACGATACTATCGCATTTCGGAGGGCTGTATATTAGGACAGTGAGAAAGGGCTGGCTTCACATTTATAAATAACAATCTTACTGATAAAGGACTGTTTTCCCATAGCTATAGTTGATAATCAGAGAGTCCAATTTTTTAGGCAGTTATTAACATTAAATTTTGCAGTTAAAAATTACCAAATATGTGATAAAAGTGTGCAGTAAAAAAACATTTTTTTATACAAGTGTCTTTTTACCCGTAATCTCTGTTTTTAATTATTCTTCCAAAAAATGAATTATATGTTGTATACAATTCAAAGGCGAGCTTTCAAACTAATTGGATATTCAACAATAAAACTAGCGCTCTCGATTCCCTGGTCCAGCACCGACTCTAGCTTTTGCGGGGCACGGGGCAAATCTGAAATTTCAAGGCACTTTCTAAAAATTTAAAATTTATATTATAAAAACTATTTTTTTCTTTATTATTTTTAAGGTAATTATTATTTTATAAATAAGCTACTAATAAAAACAAATATATTTAAATTTATACATTAAACCAGAGGCTTCCAAACTGTGTGCCGCGGCCACTTCACAGATGCGCCACGAAGCTTCATAATAAATTAATTGAAGCAAGACATTTGGTCTAACTACTAGACAAAAAACAAAGTTAGAAGCTAAAAATTTATTTATTTTTGTCTCTTGCTTACGATTATACCATACACATATTATACATAAACCGAAAAATTTAATTTTGACACCCTTGAAAAAATCTGAAATATATACAAAGGTTCGCCCCTGTGGTCTAAATTTTTGGTTTTCATAAAAAAATAAACTATTAATTCCAAATATATTGTTATCGATTCTAACACAAGAGTATTTAGAGAGACCAATACGCTATTTGTTTTGATATAAAGCGAAAAAATTTAACTTTGACAACCTCGAAAAAATCTGAAATGTATACAAGGGCCACCCGTGGCGTGGTCTGAAATTTTGACTTTCATTGAAAAATAAACTATTAATTCCCAAGATATTTTTATCAATTCTAATACAAGTGTATTTAGAGATACCAAATACGGTATTTGTTTTTATATAATGCGAAAAAATTTAACTTTGACACCCTTGAAAAAATCCGTTTCCACTAAGTTTCAACCATTTTTAATCACAATAAATAAGAGTAATTTGTCAATTCACAACTAAAGCCGCCCGGTAAGCAAGTGAAACTTGTCTCTCGTGCGTACCGAATAATATAATAAAACATTTTACATATACATATACATTTTATTTTCAATTTAGTTTATTTAGGATTTGATGTTGGTAAACTCATTTGTATGCCTACACCACCTTATTTTATTTTACACTTTCACATTTATCAAAAATTAAATACTCTGGCATGGAATAGAGTTGAGTGGAAGCTGGTGATTGCTTCAAACCAGTCTTTAGGATGTATAATTGATGATATTGATAAATATTCTTACATGTAAATAATAATAATCTTTGCAGACTCATTATTTATTTTTATGAACTAATAAAAAAAAAAAAAAACATGAAAGAATAAAAATAGAATGAAAATTCCAAAATGATGGATACAGTATTATTCATATAGATTTTTTTTATTAATATTTCGAGTTGTAGCAAAAGTGAACGCCGTATGCAATATAACACATGACGCTGTCGGTTGACTCTCGTTTTAATTTATTATATAAGCTTTTCAAAATTAAGCCCCTACCCTGTCTGTCCCCCTCATCCGGAGACCAGAGTGTGTCCTGTATTCACCCTTTCAGTCCTCCACTCTGAATGCTCTTCTCTCCGAACATCATCCATCCCACCCTCGGATCCTACGAAAGACCAACCAAGCCATTTTAAAATTATATTTTAATTCAAAAAAAAGAACAATTCATTTATATATAGGGCCGGAGGAGATAAAAAAACTTGACAATTTATAAAAACACCGAAAATATATAAATATTGCATCAATATATAGGTAAATATAATTTTTTAAATAAAAAAATATCCTCTTCCGCTTTGTTCCAACTTCCATTCCTAAAGCAATCATTATGGTTCTCGAAATCTATATAGACACTATATAGTCACTATATAGTTAGAAACATTAGGGCTATTAGGGCTGAGAGAAATGGGCTAGAGCTGGGGTCGGCAACCTTTTGAGAAGGGAGAGTCAAAAGTTACAATTTACAAAATTTCCCAGTTTTTAAAGAGCCACTAACATTTTTGTTTCAATATTATGATAGATTAGGATTAGTATATAAATTTAATTTTTGATTTAAAATAAATAGCTTTAAATATGAAATAATATTTATTCATATAAAAAAATACATATCGTCGCCTTAGAGTGTAAACCTTCTAACTCTGAACTCACATCAAGGAAATTTTACAGGGCAGAGAAAAAAACAAACAAAATTTAATATTGTTGTTATGGAAAAAAATATTTTTTTCTACAAATTACGATCGCAATTTTAACTATCAGTTTTTACTTTATCCAATGCGAAGCATGGGGAAAGTATTGTAATCAGTCTCGCGGCAAACGCGACTTCAAAGCGTCCTCAGGTAAAAATTACGGAACCCATGGTCTCAATTAAAGTCACAAATTGTAGTATTCATTTAGATTAAATTTTAGCACGTGATGGTTTAGTGCGTGCGGATGTATGGATGTTTGTTATCGTTTTTTTGGCCCACGATTTTTTCCACACCGTTGCACCGATTGAAATGAAATTGAAAACCTACCATTATTTTAACAAAATGAAGCGCTGATTAGTTTTTTGGTACATATCGGCCCACAAACATTATAACTTTATTTAAATACTTTTTTAATTTTTTCTAAATATCTTGAAAATGATTTAACCAATTTTGATGAAATTTAATATCCTAATTAAGTACCTTGGGGACAACAAAAAAGATTAAATAAAGTTTTTAGTAAAAGTATATTTTAAAGTACTTTAATTTAGAATTGTTATTCCTCGAGTATTAGATGAGAACCGATCACTATTTTTGAATTTAAGTAAACTTCGAATACAAATAGCAAGTGATATCTGATTAATATTAAAGGAATAAACATATTAATATGTCAAATGACTTTGGATAAAGTTTAGCAACGATCCGTTCCAGTTTATTTTCTTTCGAACGGTATTACTAGTAATATGTCATATATGATAAAAAATGGATTTAGCAGGTTTTCTAAGCCGACGATATGTTTCGCACAAAACATATTAAAGTATTGTAGCTAGCTCTGCTAGAATATAAAAAAATAATAATCAAATAATATAACTAAAATTAACGCCAACCTAACAACCGAGCCGAACTGAATACCTATATCTTAACCGAACCTTACAAGGTTTGTTTGGAAACCCATTTTTTATCTAATCGAACCGAGATCAACCTATTCAAGTTGTTTTTTGACAGTGAGCAGCTGATCTTCGTTTTAGTCTAAAATAATATAATTATTAATATTTGCGCATGGAATTGGAGAGCTGCATCTTGACATCGAAAGAGCCACATGCGGCTCGGGAGCCGCAGGTTGCCGACCCCTGGGCTAGAGGATGGAAGAAGAATGGTTTTACTTTCCATATGGACCGACACCAATTGAAGAGCTCTTCCGACTATATGACCTCATAACGATTATATAGCAAAAGTGGAGACCTTTTTAAATAAGAAATAAACTTATGTTGCCATCGACTTGACTTTACCATACATCTGGCCTCTCTCTTTTATTTAATCAAATAATTTATAATTATTTACCAAAGAACCCTCTTAATTTTTGGCCTATTAGCAATTAATAATATCTCCTTTTAATTATGAGCCTATTCTATTAGAAATATCAGCTTTCTTCAATTTTTGTTTGAAAATATTTTTAACCCCCCCCCCTCACCCCGCCCTTTTTGGTCACTATCAATTTCATATAATGAGCCTTTTTCATAAGGTCGTATAGAGTGTATATGCGAAATTTCGTACAAATCGATCAACGCTTCTAGGACTTAATTGATAGTCCATTTTTTAAACTCCCAGCCCTCCAATTTATAATTAAATTAAAAATTTAAACGAAAATGAATTTAGGTGGAATCAAATGTTTTATGTTGCGTGTTTGGAGGTGATTGTCTTAAGAATCTTACTAGTAGCCCGGAAAGCAATCTAGTGCTTGGGTTCAACTCCTGAAGGGGCAGGACCCTCTTACATGCAATATAAACATCAGTGGCGGTTGGTGACTTTTCAATCAGGAACGCTGTCCAAAAAAGTACCCTTCATTTTTTGAAATATTATTTTAATCTTCGTTTTTTTTTTTTTTTTGCAAATTTCATCATTTTCTTTATTTTTCAGGAGTCAGAAATTAATTCTTGTGATTTAAACTCCACAGTCCCTGAGATGGAAATCGACCATCTTCCCCAATGAATCAGCCTGTCCTAAAAGAAAATCTTAAATTTCTCTTAATTCTATTGCTATAAGCAAGTTATGACTTGTCTATAACACTCTTAGTTAGTTATTTACGATCTTATATATTGAGAGTTTTTAGAAATGGATTAGTCTAAAAATTCCCAAATCTTTATTTATTCCTTTTTTGTATTATTACTATTTTAATAGGAGAACAATGTTAATTCTACTAAAACTCGTCTGAACTTGTCTTCCCATGCTTGAACTGGAAGATATACCAGACAGGGACTTCAAACCTTCTACCAGCTCCCTTTTTAGATAAATCATACATTTTAATTGCCTCTTGAAACTATGCAACAATTATATTTCATTTCGAGAACCATAATACTTTTCAAAACAAATGTTTATTATAGAAATATTTGAAATAACGGATAATAATTTGAAAATTTAAAGATCCTCCTGAAATTTTGAAGTCGATATTTATGAAAATACTATAAATGTTTGAAATTTTAGGGATGTTACTAAATTCATTTTGAGAAAAAATTTGATCTTTCTTTCTCAAATAGATACATATTATTATTTCATTTCATTAAATATTTCAATTTTATGATTGTCAAATCAGGTCCGTGAAACAAGGATTTTGTGATTAGACTTCTTCCTTAAAGTTAAATTTTACCACCATTTTTCTGTTGATAATTAAATTATGAATCTTTAGAATTATAATTTATCCAAAAATTGAAAATTGCAAGATTTTGAATTTGTTATAAGAGGGGACAAATTTTTCAATTAAGTCTTATAAATAAATAAGCAAAAAATAATGTCATAATCTCTTATCAAAGAGATCTTAATTGTCTTTGCGTAATATTATTAGATTCTTAAATAATTGCATTTTCTTCAAATCACTTATACTGTTCATACGATATTTTTTCTCCTTTAGGTACGGCCATAAATAAATATAGATCTGGCGATATAGGTGGCCAATTAATTGCTCCTCCTCTTCCAATTTAAGACTTGATCTAAGTCCAATTTAATGTCCCTACTGCAAACTACTGGGCATCCAAAAGACATTTTTTTTTGGCTTTTCGGCCTTTCTAGCCACAAGACATTTACGATACTATTTATTTTATTTAAATTCGTCCCTACTCCGGGGGTCAGATTTTAACCGGATGCCTCGAGTCGGATTCGAACCCGGGTCCACTTGGTTAGCAGGATGACACGCTACCGCCTAGCCTATCCGACCCCCCCCCCCCAAAGACATTATCTTGATTCGAATAATTTCTAATAACTGTCTATTTTTTTATTTTTTCACAGAAACGAATCAATAAATTTGACGTAGTTTTTAATTCTTGACATATTTCATAAATAACCTTTTATTTAAAAATTTTTAATGAAAAATCTATCGACTAACGAAAATTTTATCAAAGTACCTATTTTCTATATATATAAAAAAACGGTATATACATAATATATCAGATGGCTAAATTGCTGGACTACTCAGGGTAAAACCAGAATTTCTTTCTATTTATTATCAGCGATTTTTTTCATTTTCCAATTACCTGGATTAAAAAGAAAAAAGTTAATTATGGAATGAATGATAAAATAAAAAAATATTAAAATAATTTCTTTCTAATTTGGATTCCTGACCATTTTCCGTTCTTTTTTTCTTTTTTCTCTCACACTACGTATATATGTATAATAGGAAATCGGTATTTAATTCCTATTAAGTGAGGCCCCCGGTAATCCAATTTCAATTCTCAATTAGCCCAGCAGTCGCCACCACTGATTAAAAACTTATCAATTAGGAAACTTTTCCGAAACGATTGCTGGAGTGCACGCTTTCGAATTATAAGATACCAACCCCAAACCCCCCACCTGACCTTCGACACCGCCTCACTTCACCACTTACTACCACACTCTCTTAGTACCTCGAGATGGCACTTTCTGATAATGAAAAGTGATACAGAACTTAAATGAATAAGCGTCTGGTTTTCAACCAAATCATTCTCACCATCAACCCCTTTACTCCTAACCACCCCTACTCGTCTTATTCCCTACTTTCCTAAAATATTCTGCATACCATTTTCGTTTCGATTCCAATGTAATAAATGAAATCTAATCAGCATTAAACTAGAATATTCTATTATAAACAGAGATAATAGCTATTCTGAATACATCTCTAAGAACTATTATGTTTCACTTAACATTAAACCATTTTATTACATAAAGAGAAATTAATAAGGATGTCTTATGCTTGATGCAAATAAACAAATATATAGTACATACTAAATTTAACCAATATAAATATGTATATATACATTAGTCTTTATAATTAGAAATATTCCATCCGTTATTTCTCATGAGCGATTGGTTATACTTTAAATGAGTTTTGCTGTTATAGTAAGTCAGTCAGTCACTCAAAAAATTGGTATTTGAACCCATGAGAAATAATTGTTAAAAAGGCAAATGATGAAGGGAACCTTCGATACTTCATATGTCGGAAGTTGGATACTACGCCAACTAAAGGTGGAAGAAGCCGCCAGCTTGGTTATCAATCAAGCTGGTGTTCGTGAATCGAAACACGCGCGGACACAATCAGGGGCTCTGGAGTGGTTCTGGAATGGCCGACAGGGCGAGGGTGGCCAGCCCTGCAACGAGGCTAGGACGCGCCGGGGAAGGCATTACTTCCTGTGACTCCAGCGTGTGCATTTGGTCTCTGTTTTTGTGTGTGTGTTCGGGACTCGAAAATCTTCATCCAGCCTTTGAAAATGTCGTCTAAGAGCCAGGAAGACAGACAAGAACACCATTCCTACATCAGAAGTGTTATCTGAACCACGCCAACAGGTTAATAGCCCAAACGATGAAGACCGTTTTCAAGCCATTTTACAAGCGCGTACAAAAGTTCTAGAAAAAAAAAAAAAAAAAAAAAAAAAAAAAAATGCAGCAAGAGCTGATGGCCTTTGCTTATCGGAAAAGAGCAGCTTCTCCTTGTAATGATGCCGGCCCTACAGCGGTTGCCAAGAGACCCCGAAATAAGAGTTGTTTTTCTTTGTGCTTCTCCCGTTCACCGATCAGCTGACTGTCCTAGCCGTGTTCATCAAGTGCGGAGGAGAAGGACACATTGCCGCGCGCTGTGTGACGTCATCAACAGCAGCCAGCAGCACCCCCAGTGACTCAGCACGTAGAGATTTCTGGTCGACTAACACACTCGGGTGAGGAATTTCCATTTTTTTTCCGCCCCTTTGTTTTCCTTGTTTACATAAGCAAGTGAATATTGAAAAACAGCAAATTTTATAATTTTTACTTGTTTGAATCTGATTTTTCTTCATGATAATGAATAAAATCTGGTATCTTTTGAAAGTAGAGTAAAGAGATTATTTTTGAGGTTCTTCTTCGCGGGAAGTTTTGGCTTCGTGAGCGCTCTGCGAGTGTATTTTTTTGGCGTGGCTGTTGGCTCGCACTGCTTTTGTGTCCCATCCGCTGAGGGGGGTCGCCCAGATGTGTTTTTGTTTTTTTTTATCAAGACTGTTTGCTGGTGTTGTCGCGAAGCAATTGCCTTAAATTAAATAATATTTAAATAATTTTAGGAAAGCCCGAGTTTGCTTTGGCCAATAATGAAAGAAAAAAAAAAAAAAAAGGAAAAAAAAGGGGGAAATTAATGGATTTGTTTGTATTAAGTTTGATAGTAAATTTCCTTTTTTTTTTTCTCTGTTTTTTTTTTTTGTTGGTGGATGAAGGATGGGGAGGTGGTTATGAATGTGAATATCAGGTCAAAGGCGACATAGAAAAGTTTGGTCATTATTGATAATTGTTCATAATAGTGATTGTCTAATTGTCTAATTGTTGTGGAGGTTTGGCAGTGGTACGTTGGAGAAAGACGTATCAGGTTGAATTGCACTCGACTCTTTGGGTCTGTTGCCTGACAGTCGTATCTCAGCCGAACTGGATTCCTATTCATATTGAAAGAGTGGCCTGGCTGAGGTGAATTGACTAATCTTTAAGTTTAAGACTTTCGAGAGTTATTGACTGCTTTGGATGTCTGCTTCGAGGCGGAGGATCGCGTTTTCAGCCAGTTTGCGAGAGGAGAAAAGTAGACATCTGTGCATGAAGTAGATGGAGCTTAGGCCTAGGCGCATGTAATGTAGAGTCAAGCTACAATTTAGAAGCTAAAGTAGATATCAGTGCATGATGCATGTAATAGATGGAGCCCACCTAGACACCCGCAAACGTCAAATTAAATGACGGTTTAGAAACTCTGTGTGTATGATATGATGAATGTACGCGGATGCTGTGGTGTCCTAGTGGCACGTGGTCTGTGTTTTCGGCGTTATGGTGACGCCGTAAATACGACTGCGGTGGTGTCACAGGGCAAGCATTGATGAATGTACGCGGATGCTGTGGTGTCCTAGTGGCACGTGGTCTGTGTTTTCGGCGTTATGGTGACGCCGTAAATACGACTGCGGTGGTGTCACAGGGCAAGCATTGATGAATGTACGCGGATGCTGTGGTGTCCTAGTGGCACGTGGTCTGTGTTTTCGGCGTTATGGTGACGCCGTAAATACGACTGCGGTGGTGTCACAGGGCAAGCATTGATGAATGTACGCGGATGCTGTGGTGTCCTAGTGGCACGTGGTCTGTGTTTTCGGCGTTATGGTGACGCCGTAAATACGACTGCGGTGGTGTCACAGGGCAAGCATTGATGAATGTACGCGGATGCTGTGGTGTCCTAGTGGCACGTGGTCTGTGTTTTCGGCGTTATGGTGACGCCGTAAATACGACTGCGGTGGTGTCACAGGGCAAGCATTGATGAATGTACGCGGATGCTGTGGTGTCCTAGTGGCACGTGGTCTGTGTTTGCGGCGTTATGGTGACGCCGTAAATACGACTGCGGTGGTGTCACAGGGCAAGCATTGATGAATGTACGCGGATGCTGTGGTGTCCTAGTGGCACGTGGTCTGTGTTTGCGGCGTTATGGTGACGCCGTAAATACGACTGCGGTGGTGTCACAGGGCAAGCATTGATGAATGTACGCGGATGCTGTGGTGTCCTAGTGGCACGTGGTCTGTGTTTGCGGCGTTATGGCGACGCCGTAAATACGACTGCGGTGGTGTCACAGATGGGCAAGCATCGGTGTTTTCGGATGGTCAGGAGTGACCGAACGGATAAGCGGATATTTAATTTTCTTTTTTTTAGGATGTTCAGAATCTACCTCACACGAGGACGTGTGAAACGTCAGGAGGCCGTGTCGGAAGTTGGATACTACGCCAACTAAAGGTGGAAGAAGCCGCCAGCTTGGTTATCAATCAAGCTGGTGTTCGTGAATCGAAACACGCGCGGACACAATCAGGGGCTCTGGAGTGGTTCTGGAATGGCCGACAGGGCGAGGGTGGCCAGCCCTGCAACGAGGCTGGGACGCGCCGGGGAAGGCATTACTTCCTGTGACTCCAGCGTGTGCATTTGGTCTCTGTTTTTGTGTGTGTGTTTCGGGACTCGAAAATCTTCATCCAGCCTTTGAAAATGTCGTCTAAGAGCCAGGAAGACAGACAAGAACACCATTCCTACATATATATAATCTCTAACAAATAAATATATTATATATATATATAAGGCATATTAAGTTCGTTATAAATATATATATATATATATATATATATATATATATTATATATTTGAATTAAGCAGAGGGTGACCTCATTGTTTACTCTTTATGAATCATTAACTCTTGTTAGTCTCGCCAAAAAAAATATTCACTTACTCGATGACGGTACACTTTAATATTTAAAAATTTTTTTTGTAAAATAATAAAACATTTCTACAATATAAATAGTGACAGTTTGAAGAAAATAATAATTTGATTTTTTTTTGAATTTTTTAAATTTTATGAATTTTCAATCAGATTTAAAAGCCCAAATTCAAATCAGTTTTTACTTTTAGAACTCCTTCACTAAATAGAATGTAATTTGTCACTTTAATTTTTATGCAAATTGTCCCTTTCACTTTTTCTTCGTTCGTATTCCCCCTATAGTAGATTTAAATGGTAACTTATTTGCTTGAAAGTATTATTACCATTTATCAACAATGAAATAAAAATAAAAAAATCGGGATGGGAAAAGAAAGGAGAAAGCGACTCTCAGTATGGGTTTATTTTTTTATTTTTTTTTATTTCTTTGCTAAGGATTCCCCGAATGAATACCAAAGGGTTCTTAGGTTCTTGCAGCAAAGGGTCGAATCAGAGGAAAATTTAAGGCTGCCCTCCGGCAATAAATCCTATCTGTTCTTGAGATTAAGTAGCTCTCTCTTAGTGAGATCACGGGGGTGAGGTTAAGGGCGGCTGGGGGTTGAGGGTTGTAGGATTGTAGGGAAAGTATCATACCAGTTCAACCCTCGTTTAATTTATAGGCATTTTACTTTCAAGTATCAAGTCAAACACTTTTTTTTAATCAATTGTATTCAAACATTCAACGATATGTTTTATCACTAATAGCCACAAATCATTTACAATGTAGAACAAATGAATCCATGTGAAAGAGTTGGGAAATGGGTCTATATAGTCGAGTTGCACACATATACACAGAAATTTTATGAGTATATGTAAAATAGGATGTTTCAAAATTGAACGGCACTATTTTAATAAAATATTATCTCTAGGCCATAATAAAATCCTTGAATCACTTGTACACACCACATAGCAACTATTCTATCTTCTTAGTAAAAATTTAATAGATTTATGAGGAAAATCTACCATTTATTTATTTATCTTGAGATCAAAATTCGATCACTGGATTAAAGAAGTTTCCCCACATATCAATCTGCTCAATTTTTATTGCAACAAATTTTTTTTTTTTTTTTTTGTCGAAATGTTACTTTTAAAATAGACAATTATAAAAGAGAGGAAAAATATAATTTCAATAATAAACATAAACAAAATTTCGATTGCCCGATCAACACTGATAAGTTCATTAAGCTCATTCTCCCTTAATAACCATTTGTTATCTTTCGATAAAAAACAAAATTTATTTTTCCAGTAGATAATTAAAGTATAGAGGAAAAAATATCATTTTAATAATAAAACTCGACAAAACTAACATTTTCATCTCCGAACAAATCATAAAATTTCCCTATTCTCCCTTATGATAGATTATTCGCTATAAAGAAAATTAAAAGTTGATTTTTATGGTGACTATATTTTTCTAATAAACAAAAACGATGGTTTACATGCCACTCAGCTTTAATTAACCTACTCGAGATCTTTAAAATTCTAAAAATTTTCACAATTAGTAAAGTTCTATTTAAAAAATGAAACGGGCCCCTATATTATGTTGCTACATGACCAAAAGCTAAATAAGATACACTAATTGAAATTTAGAAAATATATGAATTAATTTTCCCTATAGTCAAAAATTTTATTACAATTTTTATCGAATGATTATTTTGGAGCTCGTCAAACTTGATGTGAGGTGGAAAATAATTAATTTTTTTAAATGTTTGCAAGGTATATCCATCCAAAAAACTCATTAAGTCGAATTATGCTGAATAGGGGCGATGACGCGTCACATTGATATTTAATTTTTAATTTACGCATGTGATCTCTATATAAAAACGAGGACAAAAAAGATTAATTGTTAAAGAAAAAAAGATAAAAGTAAATAAATATTATATGAAATATTCATTTACTATGAGTTAGGATTTCTAGGTCACTTGTTTCACATTAAAAACAATTGGCCTAGAAATCCTAGCTCATAGTAAATGAATATTTCATGTAATATTTATTTACTTTTCACATTAAAAACAGTTTACCTAGAAATCCTAACTCATAGTAAATGAATATTTCATATAATATTTATTTACTTTTATATTTATTAAACATGTTTCACCTTGCACCAACACCACAATCTCTATTAATTATTGTTAAAGAAAAGTTGTTTCCAAAAGATTGTTGATTACTGTGACCCAAGAATGTGTTATAGAAAGATTAATGATGTTTATGTCTGATTTTTGACAAAGAGTGATAAAATGAGCCCCTGAGGAAGTCAAAATAAATTGACGAAATGTGTGGCCCATTTAATAAAAATTTCGGTGTTTTTAAATTATCCAATTCCCTACTATTCCTGTTATAAATTTACTATTGATACGAATGATGTAACATTATCCTTAATTTTTGTAATTTTATTTTTAATTAAAATGACAATGTGAGAGATCCTCAAAGGGCAAGTTTTAAGTAATTTTTATAGACGTTAAAATTAAGAAAAAATTCCAGACTCCAATACTCCCATTCTCTCCTTATCATCAACAAATAAGACTGACTTTGATATATTAAGTATTTTGCAAGTTATAAAAGATACGGTATGTAGTGGGGTGATCGGCTTATTTAAACGAAAAAGAATCTAAGACTCTCAGGTCACCAGGAAGTTAAACCAGCCGAGTCTACAATGTGGTTAACTTTTGTACAATATAGGCTGTAGTATTAAATAATTTGAAACATGATGTTTATTTATACAAATATAAAACATATTTTGTTTATTTTGGTCTGGAATTTAATTCATTAAATATTGCCATGAAATCGTCAAACACTATATTTATATATACTAGGTACTTGTGATATTGATTGGTTATATGGTATTCTATATAAATTTGTTTTTAAACGATCAATCATGACGTTTCGAGAATATTTCACTTGTTGTGTAGATAAGATCGTTGATACTGATAGGACCATCAAATTATAATTTATATATTTTAATTTTTTGATCATTTCTTCTGATATTTTGTTAATGGTTAAATATATTTGTAAATCGCAGAAAGCCATCAATTTATAATTAAATTCAATGATAATTCATCGCTTGTATATAATTAGGTATGATCACTATCGAAAATAATAGGTTCCAACAGTAATTTATAAAAATAAAAGATTATCAATCAGCTTAAGAGGGTATGACAAGTACAGGCAATCTCAAAAGTGTTGTTAATTAAGCTACTCCCAGTGGAGTATTTCGCCGATTTAATAGGGGAAAATAATATTACTCACTCCGATAAATTGAATGCAGCCTTAAATATTAGTACCTGGAGGCACCGAGCGATGCTCGATAACCCCTGACCCCCCCCCCTCCCGAAACCATGCAGCTCGCCCCCAACACTGCACCCCCCACCCCCACCCACCCCAACCGCCCCTCCCACCCTCGGACCCCCCACAACTGCACCCCACCTCCTGCACCCCCGACATCCATCCCCACCCCCGACCCAGTTTTTGCATTTCTATCTTTCTAATGGTCCACATATTATGTGTATATTTGTTTACTCGTACACCAATTTGCCCATATTCGTTCATATTGATAAACATTATAAAAAATACATAAGAAAATAATAATAAAAAAATAATCGTATAGGATCTGAAATAAAAACATAAAATTAAAAAATGTGTGCGTCTCGGGACGTGCGACAGAAGTGATAACTTTCACCAGCCAAGTATTTTTTTAGGAAGACAATTGCAAGGATAATTGCACGGAGAAAAGAGAATTGAATATTTAATTTTAATTAGAAGAGTGGGGGGGGGGAAGAAATAATTATTAATATATTTAATGTTTTTGGATTTAAAATTAATTGTTGTCTTTCTTTCAGCTTATTTCAATTATACATATTTCAAAATTGCCGCGCCGCAATATATATAATAAATTATATTTATTAAATACATAGCTACATATAATATATTCAATTATTTCCACACTTATAATAAAGTCTAATTCAAAAATATTCATTTTAGTAAAAGTAAAAAATCAAGGATTTTTAAAATAGTTCTTTGGTCCAATGGTAGAGTGTCGACCTCAGATGCAAGAGGTCCCAGGTTCTAATACGACTTCCGCCGGATCACTTTTTTTTATTGAGATTTTCATCTATCGATAATTACTTTAATTAAGAAAAAATCAATTAAGATGAATTTTGATGAGGTCCAGACCTAGCCAGATTGTTTTTTCATCCTCAAAACTTGTTAATAGATTTTGTTTCATCAAAATCGGTAGGGCCGTTTTCAAAATAGAACCAAGATACAAATATATATATAAATATACAATTTTTGCTCGTTTAATAAGAGTAGATTATTATTATTATTTCTTTATGTGCTTAGTAGGTATATCTTAAACAAGTATGCATTTTTAAACATGATTTTTCTGATATTCTATCTCTGTGTTTGTCTAGTTTCAAATAGGCATAAAGAATAAGAGAAAGTGTCATTCCTGCTAATTTCGTTAATAGTGATAGGACCATCAAAGTATAATTTATTTATTTTAATTTTTTGATCATTTCATCTGATATTTTGTTAATGGTTAAATATATTTGTAAATCGCAAAAAGCCTCTCGAACCGACTATCAAGGAATTTGTACTTTATATCTTCCAAAATATTTGAGAATGACGGAATTGGGGGAATTTGTTCATAATTTTAAGTTAAGCAACTTAAATAAATGTTGACAGGTACAAAAATCAACTAAAAATGGCCATTTTGGGGCTCTCTCACAATCAGAGTTTTAAAATGAATTAAATTAAAAAAAATTTAGCCTACTTTTTCTTAAAGAAATCTGTTCAGAAGTCCCCATACCCCATGATAGCAAGATATTTTTTAAAATATTTAACCCGAAAGTTTGACTTTCTTTTTTGAAATTTAGGTGAATTTTTTCAAAAATACAACTCATGATGAAATCCAAAATTATCATTAGGTCTAAACGAACCTAATAAGGTCAAAGATCTAATACCTATGAGTAAAAATCGAAAAACATTGGACCATATCAGAAGCTAGACTGGACCCAATGCAGAATTGTTTTTCAAAATCGAGTACTGACACATCTGGCGGAGATATGAGGTAACATAGGCACACAAAAAAAAAACACAAACCAACATTCAATCGAATAGAGAACCTCCTCCTTTTTGAAGTCGGTTAAAAAAGTTTAGCTTCTCTTTAATACGTTGAATGTCAGAGTGTGTGTTTGTCTCGAAGGTCGAACTAACCTGCCCGCAAGCGTGTTATTACTCGGGTTCAACGCCTGAGGGGACGAGGACCCTCTGATATGCAATGCAAAAATATTCTACTAAAATCTTAGATTTTTTACCTTAATTAAATTCTTAAGATATTTTTTATTTTCGACCCGACTAAAAATTTAACCTTCCCCAAAATTTTAATGATTTTTGATTTCGGAGAAAATGAATTCATATAATTTCTAGTTTGTAATCTCATTTGCTTTTCTAGCAACACTTCTCTGATAGACCGACAGACATTGTAGATACGTATTTACACTAATAGGGTCCTTTTTCTTTTGAAACAAATCCGAAAAATCTCTCCTTCGAAAATCACGAAATAACATTATCAAATAAGATTTTAAAACAAACGAGTATTTTAGCAATCGGATCTCTAACTAAATATGACTAAAACTACAGATCAAATAATAAGATTAAATAATTAAAATTATCATGAAATACAAATTATATTAATCATGTTAAAATGAATAAAAAAAGGGGCCGGAATACTTATGTGCTGTCTAAATGGACTATGTTCCGGAGGTCAGTAAATAAAAAAAAAAAATAAGCTGACGTGTTCTGATGTGGCCATCCACTTGACTTTACCATTCAACCTGGCCTCTCACTTATATTTAATATTTAATAAAATTATTTATAATCATGTAGGGGGCTGGTGTAGTTTTTGCATTTTTAGATTACTGTGTGCCCACTGATTATGTATACAAAATTTGGTTGATTTCGCACTGATTATGTATACAAAATTTGGTTGAATTTGTTACAAGAGCCTATATTTTCATTTTTTGACCTTACATCCCCCTCGCCCCACCAATTTTGGGCGGTTAGTTTTTGCATTTTTAGACTTCTGGGGTCGCACTGATTATGTATAGAAAATTTGGTTGAGTTTGCTCAAATATCCTAGATTTTTAATTTTTAACCACCTTCCACCCCTTAATTTTGGGTCGATATGCACCAAAATCTAATCAGCTCTTAATCTCAATGAACCAAAACTACGTGTGAAATTTGGTTTCGATATTCCCACTAGTTTTTGAGCTAGCTCGTCCACAAAAATTTGGCAACGCACAGACTAACGGACACCCAATCAGACTAACTAACAGACATTTTGACAAAACAATTATTATCTCAAAAAATATAATTTTTTTGATGTTCCCTTATTAGAGCTTTTTTGTAGACCGAAATGCCATGGTTTCGATCAATTTTTTTAATCAAAATAGTTTGAGCCGTTTTTGAGATATTTCGAAAAAAAGAAGGAAAAAAAACACTTTTACAATACTTGACGATACCCTGTATGGTAAAGTAAAAAATCCGAAAAATGTCGTTGACCAGTGTAATAGAAAACATTATCATTATTCCGAATTCTTCATCATAGTGGTTGCTTATCTGAGATAAATCAATATTTAATGAAATAAACATCTGTCCTCCCCCCCCCCCTGGTCCCCTGAATTATCCTTTTGGCTAATATAATATTATTATTGACATAGTTGTGACAAGCCGCCTTTCTAATTTCAATTGACATCACATGAAGTAAGTCAATTACGGTGATTAACATGGTAATTGAACTATTTAATGTAGATTATCTTGATTCTATCATTATCAGAGAGTTAAGCGTCATTTCGAGTTGGGACTTGAGAATTGTCCCTGACATCTCAACCGACACCCTTCACCCTCCGTCTCGTCTATCTCCAGTCACCAATGTCCTCTCAAATGGATTATTACATTACGGTATCAATATATCACGTTCGGATTCTACTGCCATGACCTGAAATTGTCTATCTAAAATGAAAATTATTTAAAAGTGTGTTTAGAACACGCCTGTCTTTTAAATACACTGCAGAATTGTTCAAGCTGAAATGAAGTTTAATTCAAAATAAAAATTATTATGACCCTGCTCAACTAACTTAGAAAATAGGAAGATGGTACTGAAAACATGTAGTCTCGCCATATTTAATAATTTAAATTATTTTCTTGAAACTTGTTATTACGAAATATGTCGTTAAGTAAATTTGTGACCACTTAAGTTCTAGACAAATAATCTTATATAATTAAATGTGCAATTCTTGTATTTATGTATATAGAATCGGTTTCTCGAAAACGGCTCTAACGATTTCTCTAAAAATTGGTGAACTTATCAAGACTCATGAGTTATTATTCGTGTTTAGATTTTAATCCGATTGAAATAAAGGAAGGAGGTATAAATTATTCATGTAGTAAAATAAATATTTTAATCGTTCATATCTCGTCTTTGGTAAGTCGTAGAGTCTTGAAATTTGAAAGTTAAGCTATCTAGAGGCTACAAGAAGTACCACAAGATTTTGGCCAAAATAGAAATACCGGAAATTGATGTTTACGTACGTAAGAATGTACCCCCTGCATTTCACAACCATAAATCTCAGAGCTACGAATTTCGAAACTTAAGTTCAATATAGGCTAGAAGGGGTGGAGCAAGCTTTTAGTTGAAATCGGAAGACGGTAAGTGGACATTTAGATGAAAGATTTTTCGTTTTTTTTTCTCTCAAAAACGGCGATCACTATTTTTTTTTAAATTGGTGTACTTATCAAGTGTCATGAGTTATTAATCGTGTATAGATTTTAATTCGATTGAAATAATGGAAGGGGGTGGAAATTAGGAGTGTCTTAAAATAAATATTTTAATCATTCATATATCGTCTTCGGTAAGTTGCAGAGCCTTGAAATTTGAAACTTAATCTATTTAGAGGCAACAAATTACCGAGCATCGCTCGGTGCACCAGGCACTTTAAATTAAAAATATAGAATCTATAAATCTAGATTGCCATTTAAAATGGAAAGAATGCTTTTTAATTGTAAGTACTATTGAAGGAGGCAATAAAAGAAAGTGTTTTCTGCTGGAATTATAAATTCTTAAGCAACAACGAAATAGATGAAAAAGGAAAAACTTTTTCAAGACCCGGCACGCTTGTTAGTTAGAGCCACAACAAGTAATTTCGTTAAAATTAAGTAATTAAGTAAGTAATTTCGTTTATAAATTTTTGTCTGAATTTTAAGTTTAATTGAATATTCTCTCTCTATATAAGGAGTATCGTTCTGGTCCGAATGTAAAAGGCCATTCCTAGCATAATAGAAATTAAGATAATTAATACTTAGATCATGAAATATATAGACACGCCCTCTGCTACTCTCCACACAGAGTGAAGTGAGGCCAACATCACCTACAGATGACGTCACGTTCTCGCATAAATATTTTGGTTATATTAATTGGTTAAATTAATTTAATATTAATTTGCGATAATTGGAATCCAAAATAAATAATCTAAACTACGATAAATTTATCTCAATGTATAATAATTCCTATAGTAGCCATGCTATTTCTGGGTGTTCCTACCTACAGATGACGTCAAGTTCTATAGGAGATGTTGGACTCACCAAATCGACACCAGGGCGTGTCTATATATTATCATGGTATCATTCAAGAATTAATTTCTACTACTCTGAAACGGGCTTGAACGTATATTTGGCATTATTCTTGAAATACCTACACCTTAGCTCTGAATAAAGAGAAATGACTCTATTCGCGCTCATTGAATTTATTTTCTTCGATCAAATTCTATTGAAAGACTCGCTCACGCGCACATTAAATAATGAAAAATAGAAAAAAATTCAAGATTCGGTTCACTAGAGCTGCCATAGTAATTATTAATAAACTTATATATAAATTGTTCATTTAAGGCTTTACTAAATATAACATCCTCTTAAAATCCCAATAGAATAATTCAAAAAATACTATTTTCTGCTTTTTGAACGAGATATTTCAAAATCTAATCAGTACTATGTATTGATACAAATGAACTTTTGAACTTTCCGTTCTTGGGCTATCGTGGGTATCGGAATTAAGACACAGAAAGAGAAA
Source organism: Forficula auricularia (assembly GCA_024734495.1). Lineage (NCBI taxonomy): Eukaryota > Metazoa > Arthropoda > Insecta > Dermaptera > Forficulidae > Forficula > Forficula auricularia. The sequence goes on along the minus strand of JALMQS010000778.1, from coordinate 1,902,354 downwards.
AAAATCATAATTGAAAAATATTTTTCTCCGCGTTTCAGAGATTTTAAAGCACAATGAGCAAATATTTATTTTTATTCATGATTTAATACCAGAGCCACTGGAAGGAGAGTAATTTTTAATCTGAGTTTATTTTAGTGATATATATTAACAGTTTAGCTCTGTTAAGAGTAATTAAAAATCATTACTACTTAATTTTTTTTCTTTGTTAACCACTTCATAAAAAAGACTTTTTGAATCATAAATACTTGCTGAATATAATTCTCTCTTTGTAAAATCATATAGAAGTTGGTCAATTTTTTATTTCGAACATTACTCTCGAAATTATCCCGGTTTGATGAAAAAATATTATGCTAAGTATATATTAGGTATATTACGGAGCTTTGACTCCGACTCCGAAAGGCCGGAACTTCCGAATGATTTTATTCCTCCGACTCCGAAAGGCCGGAACTTCCGAATGATTTTATTCCTCCGACTCCGACTTCGGCTCAGATAGTTTTGAATTGGAGGTTATAACGAAGATCGGAAGATTCGACAGCGGCAAGCCAGAGTGCGAACCTACAAATTTTGACTTTTCGGCAGGGGACCCCCTCATGTTTCTATTGTCGCATGTTATTCTACTTACGTATGTGTATTATTATTTATATTTGACTGATTACTGAATAATATTTCTATTATTTCATTAGGCCTACCCTTAACAGTTAGCTACATCTCTCTCTTCTACTCCGACTTCGCCTCCGACTTCGACAAATCAAATTTAAAATCTCCGGTTCCGGTGAACCCACCTCCGTAACATCCCTAGTCTATATCTAGTTCAGGGGTTTCGGCTTACACGGGCCGCATTTGAAGAAAAAATTAATGCCCCATATAAAATATACTAATTCTATTGATATTTCTCAATAAAAAAAAATAGTTAATAATGTAGTATAATGTAATCCACCATGACAAAGAAGCAAAAATATCATAGCACAATAATATTATTTGAGTTCTTTTCCTTCAGAAAATTGTAAAATCATTTAGAACTTCAAATGTTTTAATATTCTTTATTCTTATCTAAATATATATAAATTCATATTTCCAAAAAGTGAATAAGTAATGTGAAGTCAGGAGTATTTTTTTCTGGTTAGATAATTTTTATAAAATTTTAATAAAGAGTCATTTTTCTTTCAGTTCATTCAGAAAGTTTGCAGATAAAATATTTATATCTAATAAAAATGGAGTCAAAATATGCCATAATTGTGATTACTTTTTCCGAAATCTTGATATATTTTTTCACTTAAAAAAATTTAAAATCTGCTCTTTTATTCTTCGAAAACTTTTGGGATGATTTTCCAATTTCTTCTTTTTTAGGAAAAAAATATATCAGATTGTATCAGATATGTTTTCCAGTAAGTATCATATATAAAAATCTTAATGTTTCAAGGAAGTTTATAATTTTATGTAGGGGCGCATTCATTGCAGTACTGGACCGCATGCGGCCCGCGGGTTGGACAGCCCTGATCTAGACAAACCTTAAATGAGTGAGCGACTGCACCGGCCGGTCGGCCGTAAGCCATCCTCGCCCCACCCCTTAGCGGAAAAATTGAATCCTTAACATTCAACATATATTAATTAGTTTGATTTCCCCCTTCAAGTAGCTATTTTACCCCCATGGAGGTAAATATCCCTAGATTAGGAGCCACTGGACTAGTATGTATTTGTTCACCAATTTTGTTTGAAGTACATCAAATCACAAGTGAGAACACGAATTACTGATCTTCATTTAGAAAACTGTTTGCGAGTAGCAACAACATCAGTCGAGATCAATTTTGATTCACTTAACTCTGCAAAACAAAGTCAGACGTTTTCACTTTTAAAAATTTTAAATGTCTAATAAATATGTTTGATTCTCAGTAATGTTTTAGGGTAAAGGATATAGTGATTGGCCCTCTAAACTACTAGAATAAGAAATTTAAACGTCAAAAAGATGTAGAGACAAGAAATATGAAGAATGCTGTTTTAGGATGCTAGTTAATAAGATTATGCCCTCGACAAGATGAGCCAATAATTATAGAAAGACTGGGCCAATAACTGTAGTAGTGGGGCCAATAGCTAGGTTTTGGAGCAATTTTTTGAACTTTGTGTCTTTTTTAAAAAATGATTCCAGAATCTTACATTTTTTATTTTGAGTCAAAAGAACTCTACTTTTAGCATTCCTATAGAAAATTTTTAAGTTGATTGTCTTTCGGGACTTTCAGTAATTGAGTAAAAACAAGGTAAATTTGCTCAGGGGGGCCAACAGCTATGGACTTTACCCTATTTTCTTCAAAAAAATAAATATACGTATTTCTTGTTTTTTTTTTATTTTACATTAAAATTTGGCCATCCTGCTGAAAAACCCCTGACGTAGTAGGTACTAAAAGGCCGTCATTCGGATGTACCGAGTAAAATAAAAAATAAGATCAGGGAAGCAATATGAAATTAATTAATGAGTAAGAATCTATGAATTATTACGTTGATTTATAAATGATTTACAATGCAAGTGAATCTCCCCCCCCCCCCCCCCCGCTTTATAGGCTTGAATGTTTTATTTATCCATCAAATGAGACCCAATAGAGAGATTTGAAAATGACGGGATGGGGCGTTTTAATCAAAATAGATATCCCCCGATAGACTTGTATTTTATTTAATTACCGGGCTGAAATCCCGTGAGAGAATCGGTCTTTTCCGTTAGACAGGCGCATATGCCCTAATAGCCCCCCCAACCCCCCTTAAAGTAAATACAGCGTGGTTATTTATATTCATTGCAAAACAATTGGCATTGGTATATCAACATGCCGGAGGTGGATGACGGCGACCTGAATGCAAATGTTCTGTTTATTGGCGGCCAACCTAAAAGTAGATGTTGAGGGCCGTCTGAGGTCGGAGGTCTGAGGGGCGGCGGACCTCAAACGACACCAGCGCCCCAAGACAAACAACAAACCAGATTTCATCTGACACTGCGTGGATTTGCACTGTAAAGGGCTCTCGGGACAATTATTATTTTAGAATTGAATTGCGATTGTATGGCCCTTTGGTGAAGCAACAATACCTTAAGGGACTCATCTTCCTATCTAGTATTGTTATATATCTATATGTCTCTTCGAGTGTGTTTTTGAATTTATGCAGAAATCCTCTGCTTGTAATTATCATATTCGTTGACCATTAAAGAAGTTGTCAAATAATATAACCATAAAAAAGTCAAGAAGAAATACATAAATGAGAAAAAAATACTAATAAAACTCTTTAGCTTATTAAAAAATGAAGCGTTTTCTAATTAAAAATAAATCAAATTTCGAAAAATGACGTAACTTATGCAGAGCGCGTGATTTGCTATGCTCTAGAAAAGTCACTTAACAGTTTGTAAAGTTACTTATGATTGAAATATAAGAAACAAAAAAAAAATTACAAATACAGTTTAAATATGGTTATTATTTACAAAATTTCCATAAATGTATTTCTTCATGTCGAAAATCATTCGGCTAAGATCATTTTCTCATCTTCAGGGCATTGGTTTTAGAAACAACCACTTTTACTTTATCCAATGCAAAGCATGGGTAAAGTATTGTAATCGCTCTCGGGGCAAGCGTGGCTTCAAAGGGTCCTCAGGTAAAGACTACGGAACCCATGGACTCAATTAAAGTCACAAATTGTAGTATTCAATTAGGTTGAATATTAGCACGTGACGGTTTTGCCAAAAATTACATGGGGTCTCGTCGAGAGGCCAAAAAGTGCGATTTTTTCATTTAGTGCGTGCGGATGGATGGATGTATGTATGTATGGATGTATGTATCGATGTATGTATGGATGGATGTATGTTATCGCTTTTTTGGCCCACGATTTTTCCACACCGTTGCACCGATTGAAATGAAATTGAAAACCTACCATTAGTTTAACAAAATGAAGCGCTGATTAGTTTTTGGTACATATCGGCCCACAAACATTAGTACTTTATTTCAGTACTTTTTTAGTTTTTCTAAATATCTTGAAAATGACTTAACCAATTTTGATGAAATTTAATATCCTAATTAAGTACCTTGGGGACCACAAAAAAGGTTAAATAAAGTTTTTAGTAAAATTATATTTTAAAGTACTTTACTCTAGAGTAAGATGGTACTTTTTTAATTTTTTAAATTCTTTAAAATTTATTCATTTGAAAGTTTTAATATAGCTCATTTAGCCTTGCTTAAGTAAGAATGGATAGGCTTCTCTCTGTGAAATGCTAAAAATTTGGGAGGAATTTTTATGAGTAACCATAGCAACTGCGTTGTTTTCTTATCCGTTACCTTTGCTGAAGACAGAGAAATCGATTTTAAACCAAAAATAGCGATTGATTCTCATCTAGTTCTTGAGGAATAATCATTCTATATTGGATTTTTGACGTTTCGGTTTTTATTAGTAACCATTGCTGAAGACATAGAGAAATCGATTTTAAACCAAAAATAGCGATTGATTCTCATCTAGTACTTGAGGAATAATCATTCTATATTGGATTTTTGACGTTTCGGTTTTTATTAGTAACCATTGCTGAAGACATAGAGAAATCGATTTTAAACCAAAAATAGCGATTGATTCTCATCTAGTTCTTGAGGAATAATCATTCTATATTGGATTTTTGACGTTTCGGTTTTTATTAGTAACCATTGCTGAAGACATGGAGGAATCGACTTAAAATAAAAAATAGCGATTGATTCTCATCTAATACTTGAGAAATATCCATTCTATATTGGATTTTTGACGTTTCGGTTTTTATTAGTAACCATTCCTGAAGACATAGAGAAATCAACTTTAAACCAAAAATAGCGATTGATTCTCATCTAGTACTTGAGGAATAATCATTCTATATTGGATTTTTGACGTTTCGGTTTTTATTGGTAACCATTGCTGAAGACATAGAGTAATCGACTTAAAATCAAAAATAGCGATTGATTCTCATCTAATACTTGAGGAATAACAATTCTACATTAGGTTTTTGACGTTTCGATTATTATTGGTAACCATTGCTGAAGACATGGAGGAATCGACTTAAAATCAAAAATAACGATCGATTCTTATCTAATACTAGAGGAATAACCTTATTGAATTCCATTTTTGATGTTTTGACTATTAATGGAAACCTCTACTGAAAATGTAGAAGAATCGACTTAAAATCAAAAAGACTAAATTCTTTTATGGCAAACAACTCAAGCTTGAGTTGTTTGCCATAAAAGAATTTAGTCTTTTTGATTTTAAGTCGATTCTTCTACATTTTCAGTAGAGGTTTCCATTAATAGTCAAAACATCAAAAATGGAATTCAATAAGGTTATTCCTCTAGTATTAGATAAGAATCGATCGTTATTTTTGATTTTAAGTCGATTCCTCCATGTCTTCAGCAATGGTTACCAATAATAATCGAAACGTCAAAAACCTAATGTAGAATTGTTATTCCTCAAGTATTAGATGAGAATCAATCGCTATTTTTGATTTTAAGTCGATTCCTCTATGTCTTCAGCAATGGTTACCAATAAAACCGAAACGTCAAAAATCCAATCTAGAATGGTTATTCCTCGACTCTTAAATGAGAATTATTTTTGAATTAATTTCAATATGAACTACAAATTGCAAGTGATATCTGATTAATAATAAAGGAACAAACATATTAATATTTCAAATGAATTTGGATAAAGTTTAGCAACGATCCGTTGCAGTTTATTTATTCCCTCCTTCAAAAGTCATCGAAGAAAAAAGTGGTTGTTGAAGAAATAGATTAGATTTATGGAAATTTTGTAATTAATAACCTTATTTAAACCTCTTGAATATTCTTATAATTGCAATTAATTTTTGTCTCTTATATTTCAATTACTTGTGCTATATTTGATTGTATAGATGGCTATTTTTAATTTTAAGAAATTGCTATTTTTGGACTCTCAGTACCAAAATGACCAGTTTCTCAAATTCGTTCTTAATGAATTCTATCAATTTTGACATTGGTTGAGATCGTGGAGTGAATACTTTTTACTTTATATCCCTATGAAGACCTTGGCGACTGACCGAAAAACAATACTTTATGAAGTGAGCTTCGCTATTCTAATCTATGGGAAATGTAAAAAACAAAGACTAAATACATTCTAAAATAAAATAAATGAAAATTTTTTTTTAAAGATTTTTTATTAATTTTCTGGATATATGATTATACAACTTTTATAATTGTAATATAGTTAAAATTTAATATAGATATCACAAGTTAAGAGCTCTAGTTTTTTTTTCATCGGTGATCCACTACTACGATAGTTTATAGTAACCAAAATAATTTTACTTCAAATTAACCACATTTATCTTGTTTTGTGAATTTTTAAATATTTTCATATCAAAAGAGTTTTAAAATAAGGGTCGTTTCGAATTTGTAGGCACATATAATACGGGATGGGGGTAAGAAAAATATTCTAAGATTTACAAGATTATAAGTTTAATAAAATATAGGAATACTCAAAATATTCTTAAAAAATTGTTTTTATTCATTCTAATTAAAAAATATCAAGTGTTTTTTTCTGCTTACAAGTGAATGAAATGTGGGCCAGGTTGACCGAGTGGGTAGAGTCCTTGCTTACGAATCAGATAAGCCGGGGTTCAAGACTGGCTCATTGTGAAAATTTGACCGACTATATTATTCGACCTCTACTTTAATTCACACACATTTGAACAAACAAACACTTATCGTCGGATTAGAGTGTAAACATGCTAAATCCATTTTTTATCGAATATGACATATTAATACCGTTCGAAAGAAAAAGAGATGCAGCATCGTCTAAGCAAAACTGCTACTTAAAATTACGATCTAAGTTGTAGAAAAAAAATGTGAATAATAGTTTCTTTCCTAAACAACAATTTAAAGTTTTTTGTCTGCCCTGTAAAATATCCTTGTTGTAAGTTAGCAGGTTTACACTCTAATGCGACGATATGGTACATGTAAAAAAATAAAAAATAAAACCGACTTCAAAAATCTTAAATGCAACAAATAAAATAATATAATTTAAAAATAAAATAAAATCCACTAAAAGGTAAAAAATAATAATAATAAATATAAATAATAAAATAAATAATAATATTTAGTTACAACTAAACGACGAAATATTAACATGAAATTACTTTTTGAAGTCGGTGCCAAACAAACTATACCTATAAGCGAGCGTACCCGCCAAACGTACTAAGTAAGATCCGTCAAGTGCGATTCATAAAATGTATATGTTTTGCACCGACTTCAAAAAGTAATTTCATGTTAATATTTCGTCGCTTAGTTGTAACTAAATAAGATAATTATTTTATACCTTTTAGTGGATTTTATTTTATTTTTAAGTTATTATTATTTTATTTGTTGCATTTAAGTTTTTTGAAGTCGGTTTTTTTTTATAAAAATTATTTTTATTTTTCTCTTTTTAGTGATGTTATTAATAATGACTTAATATAATACCTTTATAAAAGATTTTATTTATCATAATTTCGATTTTTGCTCATAAGAATTGGAGATTTACGTTATTTCGTCGTTGATCATATCATCAGAACTTGACCAAATTAAAATGGCATTATCCCTAAGATACCCCCTTTCCAATAAAAAAAGAATCATCGAAATCGGTTCATAAACAAAGTTAAGCCTGAACAAACCTAACAAAAAAGATTCAATACCAATAAAAAAAACCGGTGCCAATCGGAAGCTAGACTGAACCCAATGGAAAAAAAATTTCAAAATCGGTTCACAATTGGCGGAGATATGAAGTAACATAGACACACAAAAAAAATTCAGTCGAATAGAGAACCTCCTCCTTTTTTGAAGTCGGTTAAAAATACCCGCATAGAGTTGGCTAAATGGACATTGTTCACGAGGTCAAAAAAGTGTATTAAATAATTTAGTTATTAATTGAACTTTGATTGAGATCATATTCCCTTTTATAATAATTATCACTTCACCATGACTGCTCTTAACATATTTCACCCTTTAACAACTCTAAAAACAATGCCATTCAATAAATTAACCCCCTAATTGGGTTTTAAAAATAAAAAGTTTTATCTACAAAGTCTGGAAAATCGATCAGAATTGGTCCATCCCTACTGTCAACCTATCATGTTCTAATAAGTTTAATGTGACTATTTTTAACCCCTATTGATTCACCGTCCACACATTTCCAAAAGTTATACGTACATGAGGTTTCGAAAGCAGGACTCGGTCAATCAGAGCTGGTTTTAAGCATTCTCTAAAATATAATGAATTTTAAATGGATCTGTGCTATATTTGGTTTGTTAACTAAAGCTTTCAATTGTTTTATTATGCTAATGAAGAATATATTTAATCAGCATATAATCAATAAGCATAGAGACTTGAAATGTTACAATTTCGTAATACTTTGGCAAAATTAAACGCTGATTAGTTTTTGGTACATATCGGGCCACAAAAATTAGTACTTTATTTCGGTACTTTTTAATTTTTTTTCTAAATATCTTGAAAATGACTTAACCGATTTTGATCCTTACCTTGAGGGTCTCAAAAAAAGATTTATAAAGTTTTTAGAAAAATAACATTTTAAAGTACTTTGCTCTACAGTAAACAAGTACTTCACAAAAAGACCAAATTCTTTTTATCTAATTAATATGATAGAAATAAACATATAAGTAGTTCAAATGGTTATGATAATAATAAAGTATACCAGCGATCAGTTGCTGATTATTTATTATTTAAAATGGGTTGATTCCAATTACATTTCAGCAATATTGTATTAATTGAATTTTTATGGCCATACTTGCCCATAGAGTGAGAATAAATTAAATTTTGTGAGAATCTGGTTATATTTATTTATTATGTATGTGTGTTAAGTGTAGGAGACGAGACAGATTACAAGTGGTTAAATTTAAACAGTGTGTTTGACGTGAACTCGAGTCCCCAGCTTGGTAATTTCGAATGCTTCACCCTAGGCTAGACAAAGCTGACCCCAATTATTTGAGAGATTATTAGTTGAATAATGGAATGACTAGATTAAAATTATTTAAGATTTTAACAATGATATTCATGCCCCGAAAGGATTTAATATTCAGCGCCTGGGGATGTAATCCGCACAACAGGGTGTCCGATTTGAATGCATATCTAACAGGCAGTGCCATCTTTGTAGTCAGTCTGCCGTGATTAAAACGAAAAAGTGTCTGAACACTAAAAAATTATTATGGACCCTCTGAGATATGTTTCTTTTGCTTAGGCTTTGTGGATCTTATCTATCTAGATATATGCGCCATATTAAAGAACAATAAATAATATATTGAGTTTGGTTAATAAGTAATAATTAAAAAATAGTTTTACTTTTGATAAGGATTATTTATGAAACATGTTTCGCTATTAAGCTCGTTTCTAAGCTGGGTACGATTTTGAGTTTCAGGAATTAAACGAGAAAAATTGGTAGTTGTTATTCAAAAAGAGTGAAAAAAGAATTTGGGAATAGTTGAGTTATCAGAAATTCGAACACCCAGAAGTGATTAAAATTTGGAAATGTGAATTAAGAAGCTTCATGGATAACTTTTGGAATTATTTCCGTAAAAAGAATGTGATAGTAGTACCAATAAAACGGAAGAAGTTTTATTTCGACCTCTTCCAATGACATCATGGATTTTTGCGGGGTCTGAAAAAAAAAACAATTTTTGTCATGGTATGTGGAAAGATACGTATATCACTATAAAGATCTCTTTTAAGTAGAATCATGTTTAATTTTTTTTAAGTTATTTCGTTTTAAAAACAGGCCTCTAGGGGATGTACCTTCTGGTGTATCTACTTCTCACATCAATATCATTAAAAAAAAAAAAAAAAAAAGAAAGATTGTATGAATAGAAGCCCAAAGTGACCAATTTTAGGTGATTAGAAATGGCTTAACTTAATCTTATAGAAAAATTCCAGAAATTCATTTATCCACAACAACAAATAATTAGATTTCTCAAATATTTTATAAGTTATAAGAAGGCAAAGAAAATATTTAGCTGGTTTATTCTAGTTTTTCGAAATTTCTTTTCTTTGTACATTAGAACGTTAATTTTCATTTTTACTTTACCATACAAGATATGGTCAAGTATTTTTTTTAATCGTGCATGAAAAAAGTGTTTTTTTTCCTTTTTTTTCAAAATATCTCAAAAACGGCTCAAACTATTTTGATTAAAAAAATTGAGCGAAACCATGGCATTTCGCTCTACAAAAAAGCTCTAATAAGTGAACATCAAAAAAATTATACTTTTTGAGATAATAATTGTTTCGTCAAAATGTCTGTTAGTTAGTCTGTGCGTTACCAAATTTTTGTGGACGAGCTAGCTCAAAAACTAGTGTGAATATCGAGACCAAATTTCACACGTACATTTGGTCCATTGAGATTAAGAGCTGATTAGATTTTGGTGAATATTGACCCAAAATTAAGGGGGGGGGGGGTTAAAAATTAAAAATCTAGCCCGTTTGAGCAAACACAACCAAATTTTGTATACATTATCAGTGGGACACCAGAAGTATAAAAATGCAAAAACTAATCCCTCCCCCTACATGATTATAAATAATTTTCGGGACCAGGTTCTATGGTAAAGTGAAGTGGATGGCCACATCAGACCACGTCAGCTTATTTTATTTTTAGTTTAAATAATTCTAATTTCAAAATGAAAATAACAAAAAATTTAATAAGAACACATTTATTTTAGTTAGTGAAATTTTTGAATTTGGTTTTGGTGGTAAAAGACTGAGAAGCGCTGTCCTAAGATAACGAAATCGATTGAAAATTTAATTAATAAAATCGCATTATGGTATCTATAAATGTAAATCATTCTTAATGTAGAGTGTTCAATGTAATCCTTCCGTCTAAATAAGTTTTCTCTAAAGTGTCTCAAGCGATGTCTTCAGGCAGAAAGAGAAAGAGACATTGAACATAAATACAGTTGCTCGGCAGTTAATTGTAATAAAGCTAAACGAAAAGCTTAATCCGGGACGTCGATTGTCGGCGTTGCCCCCAACCTACCCCACTTGTGTTCACGGGGTTGAAGGGTGGCTGATTCTTACCCTCCACGTTCTCCTTCTCAATCCACCATCCCTGCAAAAGCACGTTAAAAGCACCAAGCAAAATTAAGATATATTAACAGCTCAAACCCAAAGAAGGGGGAGTGAAAAGGCGAATTAATACCAAAAACCCCTTCTTGCATCCAAGCACACACAAAATTAATATCGATAAATTACTTTTTAATAAGTGAGTGGAGTAGATTTATTAAAATTACAACGACAAAGCGTCAAGCGGCTGGGAATTTGTTGTCGGAAATGACGGCGGCGAACAACAAAACGAAATAACAGAGCAGCCAATAGAAAGGGCAAGAAAAGAGACGGGAGAACAACAGATGTGGCCCTTGGCCCCCGTCTACCAACAATAATTCCACTCAGAACAATCCTTCGAAAAAGTATATATTATATATATATCAGGTGGGGGTGTTTATTTATCAGGTGTACGGGAGTTTATTACTTTGTGATTTAGAGAATTTTCAAATGGTAAATATTTAGGGTTTATATTTTTGAACTTTATTATAATAATAATAGAGAGCATGAGAAAATTTATGGCTTTCTGTGTTTATTAACATAAAATTAATTTCATACAATTCATCGTTTTAAGCTTATAATAAACTGAAGAAATTATTTCTATATAATGTGATTTGTAATTTATAAACTGGTGGGGTGTCAGTTTTTATAGACTTGAAGAATAATGAGAAGAGAGAAATGTATTTTGATTTATTTGAGTAAATAAACAAATAAATTGGAAGAAAAAGGAAAAACTTATTCAAAATTACATCTATATAATATATGTATCCCGAGGGGTGAACCGCGACCTAAAATCGTGTACACCTACTTCCACTTTCATTTCCAAGTAGAAAACAATATATGACAATTAAATCTATTGAATTCAAAAGTAATTCCAAATAATTTCAAAGACGGTTCACCCCTCGATATATCCCTTTAATTTGCCGATAACTAAGAGTCAACTAAAACTATGACTTTTACGATTGTCTTTATATCTAGCGATTAAGTTTTGTTTATCTATATAATAAAAATGAATTTCTTTTTCTTTGTAAGCGCAGATCTCTCAAATGCCTGGACCGATTTGCCTAATGTTTTTTTTTAAAATGTTTGTAATAGTCCAATTCAGGTTAATACGTAAAAAAAATTGGAAAAGTTGCCCGGAAAATTGGAAAATTCAGGAAAAACTAAAAAGAGTTCATGTTAGCCAACATAGCTTGCCAAACAATAAAAGAACTAAACTAGCAAAAAAAAAACTGTCTATTTTTTTAACCGACTTCAAAAAAGGAGGAGGTTCTCTATTCGACTGATTTTTTTTTTTTTGTGCCTATGTTACCTCATATCCCAGCCAATTGTGAACCGATTTTGAAAAATTTTCTTGCATTGGGTCCAGTCTAGCTTCCGATTGGTCATATTTTTTTTCATAGGTATTAGACCTTTTTTGTTAGGTTTGTTCAGGCCTAACTTCTTTGTTTATGAACCGATTTCGATGATTCTTTTTTTATTGGAAAGGGTGTATTTTAGGGATGGTGCCATATTAATTTGGTCAAGTTCTGATGATATGATCACTATTAATAACATCACTAAAAAGAGAAAAATAAAAATAATTTTTAAGAAAAAAATAAAACCGACTTCAAAAAATTAAATGCAACAAATGAAATACACTAAAAGGTATAAAATAATTATTATCTTATTTAGTTACAACTAAACGACGAAATATTAACATGAAATTACTTTTTGAAGTCGGTACCAAACAAACTGTACCTATAAGCAAGCATATCCTCCAAACCTATAAGCAAGCATATCCTCCAAACGTACTAAGTAAGATCCGTCGAGTGCGATTCATGAAAGGTATATGTTTGTCACCGACTTCAAAAAGTAATTTCATGTTAATATTTCGTCGTTTAGTTGTAACTAAATAAGATAATAATTATTTTATACCTTTTAGTGTATTTTATTTGTTTCATTTAATTTTTTGAAGTTGGTTTTATTTTTTCTTAAAAATTATTTTTATTTTCCTCTTTTTAGTGATGTTATTAATAGTGATCATATCTTCAGAACTTGACCAAATTAATATGACACCATCCCTAAGATACCCCCTTTCCAATAAAAAAAAGAATCATCGAAATTGGTTCATAAACAAAGAAGTTAGGCCTAAACAAACCTAACAAAAAAGATCTAATACCTATGAAAAAAATGGGACCAATCGAAAGGTAGACTGAACCCAATGCGAAATTTTTTTTCAAAATCGGTTCACAATTGGCGGAGATATAGGTAACATAGACACAAAAAAAAAAAATTCAGTCGAATAGAGAACCTCTTCCTTTTTTGAAGTCGGTTAAAAATAAAAAAGTTCGAGCCAAGCTTTTGATTATATATATAGATGAAAAATATTTAATTTAAAATAAAATATGTTATTTAAAAATTATTTTTCTTAAAAAATACCCTTGGGAATCTCACCTCATCTTTTTTCTATTGTATTTAAGACCCTCAGCCATTTCAAAAGAACTAAGCCTTTTGGCTTTTGTATTCGAGCTCATTCATTCATTTCAATATTATTTATTTATTTCAAAGTTAATTATAAAGGATTATTGAAACTATACTAACTAAAGTAACTGAAAGGAATTCATTAGCTTTTGGAATTTCTATAAAAATATATTTTAAAGATTAAAACCAAAAATTCAATTAGCCCGTAGAATTCTTTAAAGAAAGCAGGATCGTTTGAAAACCCATTTTTATATTGTTTTGAAATCTAGCAAGTTTCAGCCTGTTGAAATTATTAAAAACCTATTTTGAGCCTAATTAAAACTGAATTTTCTATAATCTAATAATAAACTTTAAAAGTTTATTATTTTTAATTTTTTAATAGGATAATTATACTAGATCTTCTCAAAAAATACGATTCCCTACATCAATAAAATTAATTCTTACTTATTTCAATCCTAACTGATATGAGTCCGACATAAAAGAATTAATATTAAATCTATGAATAGTATCCAACCTATTATATTTAGGTATATGAATTTTAAAATTTAAAATTTTGATAAATAATTACAATTGTATAGGTATATGGTATATGTATAGATAGAAATCTAAATATTGTAACTTAAAAAAAAATAATAAAACTTCCTAAATGGATTCAATTCCGATGTCATTAAATAAATAAATATATTTATTTCTCGACCTGATTAGAGGCACAAGTCCTCGGTGGCTAAGTCAATTAGGCATCAATACAAATTTAATTACAACACATTAACAAATAATAAACAATATAATTGAATATATTTATTTTTTAATTTCTTTATAAATAGGCTTCTAACCAGTTTATGTACTACAATAAATAAATAAAAGATAGATATAAGATTAGATCCGATTCTTCTGATTTTTAATCGATCGAAATAATAATTTATATATATATATATATATATATATATATATATATATATATATAGATAAGCGAGAATGATGCTCATATACTATTTTAGGTTCTCCGCCAATCGACCACACGGCAAAAACTCGGATGATCGATGGCTTCTGAACATTTCAACACCATTTTATTATGAACCATAAATAAATAAATCTACTACTCTTCAACAAGTTATGGATTTTATTAAATCATAAAACCAATATTTTATTCAAATTATGACTAAAAAAACTGTGATGACTTAAGCTTCTACGTGACTTTACAAGAGTAGCATGTTAAAAAATATCTCTTTAAACTAAACTTAAATAAGATCCAATAATCATCATCATATTATTACATTATGTATTAGTTACGGAATCTTCGGTTTATGAGTCCGGATTTTTTCAAAATATCTTGAAAATGGTTAAAACTATTTTGATTTAAAAAATAAATAAATTAAATCGAGTGAAATCTCGGTATTTTCGTCTACAAGGAGTCTTTTATAGTGAACATTGAAAATAGATATTTTCAGACTCGGTAGAAGCAGGACGAAATTCGATTACATGAATCTATATACCTACAAAGAGAGAAATACAGTCAAATGGATAGAGACCTAGTTATAAATATAAAAGCATGTAAAAAAGTAAACTACCCTCATACATCATGAATAGAGATGGATGATCTTTGATTCTCATAGTATGGTAAATGGTGAATTTGTATTCCTATATACATACAAATGGATGCAAATATAAAGTGTCTGTTCAGTTGAATTAAGGTGTTTATTTTAGGCTTGTTTTAGGTGAGAAACACATTATACCATATTAGCTGCAATTACTATAATTATTAGATTATTAGAATATTAACTTTGTTATTTTGGGAATATAATATCAAATGAAAGTTTATTTATATGTGAAGATTTTTAAAGATACATAAAATGTTGAATATAAATAATAAATAAATACATTCAAATTCAAAATATTCTTGATTGCTCAAATTTTTCATATACAATATCATTATTCTAATTGTCAATCATAAAAATAACCAAAAAAAAAATCTTCTCAATTTAAAAAAAAATATTATAATTAATATATGTTTCAGGCCTAGTCGAACCCATCTTCTGTTAACACAATACTTTTTCTTTAACATAATTTTTATATTACACTTTGTACAAACATGAAAACAAAAGATCAAAAATAAAAATAAAAAAACCAAGTAACAAAACTTAAATATAACAGTAACTATTCCCAGGTGGTTGTGTCAATAAAAAGTTATAATTATATTTTTTCAATTTCATTTTAATAATTAAATGTTTTAAAACCTACTAAATAGTTCATTACTCCGCTAACAGAAATAACATCAAAACAATTTTATAATAAGAGACTTAAGTATTTAAATCGCGAGTTAAGTAAGAAAACAGCTAATTCAATATGAAATCAACAAGCTAAACAGCGAGTTAATTAAGAAAACGAAGAGTTAAGTAAGAAAATTGAGAGTTAAGAAAGAAAACTGAGAGTTAAGTGTTTAAACCGTGAGTTTAGTATGAAAACAGCTAATTAAAGGAGTTAACTAAGAAAACGGAGAGTTAAGTATTTAAACATTGAGTTAACTATGAAAACAGCTAAGTAAATATGAAATCAACACGATCATCACCCATATCGAGTTAGCAAAGCTTATATATGTGTGTATCTTTCCTTGCCCCGTCTACCCTTTGGGGAAAAATCCCGAGGGATACTGTGGACTGGAGATGTGACCCCAGTCGTCGACTGGGAATAAGTATAAGTGTTTTAGTGCACTTGCACTCTCAGCTCTGCTGTTATCTCCAATTTGATATGATATGATATCTGAAAAAGAAAAAGAATATGAATAAATACATTATTTTTTCCAATGCCTAAAATTATTTATTCATGTACTTATGTATAAAAATATCCATTCAAAATTTATTTCCTACTAGTTTCAGGCCCGCCTTCGGCGGGCTTTTCCTAGCCAGGGGGCTGCGTCCCCTGGACCCCCACGTGGCTGTTTTATTGATGTTTTATACACGTGTAAAGAATACTTTTATATATCAAGTCTTGTGAATTAATTGTAATAGATTGATGAAGAGGACAAAGTATATCGCTTTATGAATGAATTTTAAAAATTTATTTTTCCAGCAGAAGACAATATTTTATTGTCCTCTTCTGCTACTTAATTATTCGGCAAAAAGAACCTTTCAACTTAAATTAAAATAAAGTTTTTGTCTTGTAAAAATTCAATAAATAAGGTAAAAATCGTCATTTGGTGAGAATTATTCAATTAAAAAATTAAAAATAATAAACTTTTAAAGTTTATTATTAGATTATAGAAAATTCAGTTTTAATTAGGCTCAAAATAGGTTTTTAATAATTTCAATAGGCTGAAATTTGCTAGATTTCAAAACAATATAAAAATGGGTTTTCAAATGATTTTGTTTTCTTTAAAGAATTCTACGGGCTAATTGAATTTTTGGTTTTAATCTTTAAAATATATTTTTATAGAAATTCCAAAAGCTAATGAATTCCTTTCAGTTACTTTAGTTAGTATAGTTTCAATAATCCTTTATAATTAACTTTGAAATAAATAAATAATATTGAAATGAATGAATGAGTTCGAATACAAAAGCCAAATGGCTTAGTTATTTTGAAATGGCTGAGGGTCTTAAATACAATAGAAAAAAGATTGAGGTGAGATTCCCAAGGGTATTTTTAAGAAAAATGATTTTTAAATAACATATTTTATTTTAAATTAAATATTTTTCATCTATATAAATATTCAAAAGCCTCGCTGAAACTTTTTATTTTTTTCTACCCTATTAAAGACAGTTTTCAGAATTTTTTTCAAAATTTTTCACCCAACCCAAAAGAAGTAGGAATTTTTGAAAAAAAAATGCTTTTTTTTAAATAACCATAACTTTTTCAAAAATTTAGTTATCATGATGATTTTTTTTTCAATTTTTGGTTTTAAATGTACTTTAAAAAAATAGATAGTTTTTTTAAATCTTTGTTGCAGTATTAAATTCTTCTTCAACGATAATGTCGTTAGAACTATTGAGAATGAACGACACTCAAAAATCTGACAAACAGGGCCGCCAACACATGTTTAGTTTGCTACTTTAGATCTTTTATTGTTTGGCAAGCTATGTTGGCTAACCTGAATTTTTTTTTAGTTTTTCCTGAATTTTCCAATTTTCCGGGCAACTTTTCCAATTTTTTTTACGTATTAACCTGAATTGGACTATTACGAACATTTAAAAAAAATAGCCAAATCGGTCCAGGCATTTGAGAGATCTGCGCTTACAAAGAAACAGAAATTCATTTTTATTATATAGTAGAAAGGCGTGGCTTAAAATTTGGCCGCCTGGCGGTCAAAAAACGAACTAGAGTATGAAGGATTGTCCAATCCGCTGATGCATCCAAGTACACATTCTTATTTAAGAAATTTTTTATTAAATTAATTTCAGTTAATGTACTTAGTTCATGATCGTTCAAAATAAATTCTGAAAATTTTGGAATAAAATTAACCGTATGGACTTGTATTCCAACGTTGTTAAATTGAATTACATTCATTTCAATATTACGTTTTGTACACGACTCAAACTTTTTAATCAACTTAATTACTGTTAAATTGACTTCTATTAGTTTTTTTTCGATGAACAGAACAAATTGTTTTTGGAACTTTCAGTTAAAATAACTGAAGATAGTCAAGGGAATATTATCGTCACCAATATTAATACCAATTTTTCTCAAAATTTGAACAGCCTCTTTAATAATGGACTGAAGACCACATTCAAAATTTGTTCTATGCCAGATAGTTGATAATTTTGTAGACTGGAGTCTTTTTTCCTTCTACTTCTCCTCATCTTTTTTTTCACTTCTTTGCCCAGTCTGATCATTCTAATCATCAAAGTCTTGAAAATTCTCATCTTATTTGTAATCACTGGATCCTTTTGATATTTGTTGATGAGTATTATTAATTAGTTCATTTTTTAAAGATAATCTCCATTTTTGTCTCTTTTCTCGCTGAGCAGATAGAACACGATTCATCGAATGTTTTCTACTGCTCTGGACTGGGAGATTAAATATATAACATCTGAGATTTCAAATTCACTTGGTGATCCATCCGAATGTCTAGCGGGCTATAGGCGAAATGACGTTGGATTGTAGATAAGTGGAGCTAATTTTTCTCTCTTGGTCCAGAATTAAGACTCCGTAGACTCCAATAGCGTAATCTGCAGTAGTCTCGCGATAAATATCTTTTTCAAATAAGCGGGGTCAAAAACAATTCTCATTGATATAGCAATAATTCTTTGTTATATTAATTAGAAAAATTAGAAAAATTTATTTAAGAACATGATTCGTTTTTTTTTAAGAATTCGACAGAACTATTAGATAGATTAATTGAGGGGACAGGTGTTTTTTTTTCAGATAATGTTTCTAGCTCACTAAAAAATAAATAAATTGTAAATACTTGAATCTAGATTTAAAAATTTGTAGATATTTAGCTATTTGTTATACTATAATGTAATCATATTGAGTAAAATGACGTGAACACACTTGCATATAGATGGTGATATTTTTTTCCCCATTCTAAGAACTTTCACTTAAGCATCTTGTCTATCGATTAACTCTTTTTGATTAAAAATTTTCACAAAACTATCATTTTCTTGGACATAAATGATAGCGAACTGGTTGATGTTTTGATGCATGACTTTTACATCGGTAAACATAACAGTAGATTCGACAGCGCAATGACGCACTGAATTGTTTAAAGTGGTGTCTGTAGCCATGCGGGCCTTCACACGCACTCGCAACCAGCGCATACATACTCTCGTATCGTATGTGACCCTGAAGAACCACGAATGGTATCAATCAAGGTATAAGTGTATACACATAGGTATACGTGAAATATAGCGGGCGTATATTCCACCCTCGCAAGTGTTGAAGCTATCAACAGCTGGCGAGTTAACAACAGCTATCTAGACAAGACCTTATGCCACCACGAGTCCAACCTCAGTCGAATGGAGCTAGGAACTTTCGTCCCTAGGGCTTTCTCCATTCCCCATGGCACCATTTGTTTTCAACAACCTTTGGTATGGTTGCTCGAGGTTTCTCTTGTACATGATTTTTCATGCTCCACCTCTTCAGATTCGGACTCTCTTCCCACAGTCCCAGTACGTGATCAACTGTATGTGCGGTTGGTTTACCTGATGCGATTGTAACATCACATACACCTGACAAACCGCCTGCAAATCGTCCATACCGGTTCACATCCGCTGCAAAACAGCCATGTTACGAATGTTTCATTTTTGCACAATCAGAAGCATTGTTCGCCAAGCAAGCTCTGAAACGTTAGGTAGTCAGGCGCCTGCAAAGCGTCCAATAAGGATCACGCCCGCTGTAAAAACAACCAGTAGGATGTGAAGATTCAAGATCTTCAGCCCAGGCCCGTGTCCACTTGTCGTTTGGCCGACGACTCGCCGCCATTTAGTCCATTCCAGGCGGCTTTCTGCCTATACCTCTGTTTATTTTGTGTACGAAACAAACCCGCCGTGAAGCAGCTTATAGGATGTAGAGATTCAAGATCTCCAGCCTAAGCTCGTGAACCGGTTGTCCGCTTGGCCGGTGGTTTATCACCTTTTGTGCCAACCCAGGTTTGTCTGTTAAATCTGGAAGTCGACAACCTCTTCTACATGATATATAACCATGCAGTTAATTCGGACTGCATGATGTCAACCATGCATACCACAGTCAAGTGGCACAGATTGGCGTGCACTACAGTAAGAAGGGCCGCCATACCCTTATTCTAAGGGACTTGTAAGACACCAATTAAATGGCAGCCGCAAACCACTTAGGCGTGCTCACTGGGCTATTTTAAATCAGAGGCGTCGCCGTGTGCCTTATCATGATGGATAAATCCAGTCATGATACGTGAGCCGGTACAATTCACGTACGTCCCCGACCCACACTGATTAGCATTTGTCTTTACACAAGGGTCGCTACTCCTTATGTATCCTAAGAGACTTAGGCATAGTTTATATACAACACTCGTGGGGAACGTACAAGTGCCTAATTTGTCCTCCCAAGAGCAATGTCTCTCAGGTGGAATACACGCCTCGAGTACTCCTCAAGAGCGGTGTATATATCTGGATCCCGGAGCAGCGTTGCAAGTTCGCTGTTATTTATTTCCGGGATCTCAGCTCTTAGCTCAGCGTACGCTGGGCAGTCGAGCAGAACGTGCTTCCAGTCCTCTTGAGGACTGTTACACATTATGCAACCCGCGCTCCCCACGAGACCGCGTTTGTTCAGGAATGAATTTAAAGAGCCATGTCCAGTCAGGAGAAAAGAGAGGTATATGCTTGGGAAGAAATGTTTATTTTCACTTGAAAATGTCACATTTCTTATAAAGGTGAACGTGGTTCTGCCTTGAGGTGAAGAATTCCAATCAGCCTGCCATTTGCTAATTAGTCTAGCTTTAATGGCGTCCTGGATCCTACCTCTTTCCAATGGCAAGATATCCTCGGATTCAATTATTCCGGGATAAGATATTGGTAGTTCCCTTCGTAGCCGGTATTTACAATTCCGTCTAATTGCCTCGTAACGCCAGGGCAGATCACCATTTAATACCTCAAGTGCTGCCGTAGAGACGGTCCTACAAGCGTTGACACATGATCCCAGCGCAATTCGCTCACACGTGTTAAGCTTGTCGATACCTTTCTGATATTGAAGTATACTGCACCAAACGGGTGCAGCATACATGGAGCAGGCAGTGAGCAATCCTTTGTAGATTAGATTGGTGGCTTGTTTTTTCAAGCCCCAGTCCTTTCTAGTAATTCTCCTGATGGCCCCTGCAAGGGGCAGGAGTTTATTTTTGAGCATCGTTAGGTGATTGTAAAAGTTCATTCTCTCGCCTACAGTGACACCAAGGTATTTGACCTCAGTACTGTATTTAATTGGCGTGTTGTTAAGTTTAATATGAGGAGGTCTGGTTAAAGCCAGTTTGCCTCTTTACCAATATTCAGGGTACCTAGTCTTTCGACTTCGGCCCTGCTATTGGCCTCTATGATCAGCAGCACATCATCGGCATATGCAACGACCTCGCAACTGACCGAGTGCAGCAAAGGGTCCAACACCATATTCCACATTTCTGGGCCACATATGGAACCCTGCGGGCAGCCTCTTGTGACTGTTCTTGACATGACGCCCTGTTTGCCAACCGCAATCACCTCTCTATCCGAGAAGTAGCTAACCCACAATTTTATGTCAGGTGAGCCTAGAGCACGTAGACGCTCAATAATTGCGGGCCAAAGCAGGTTGTCGAAAGCCCCTTTAAAGTCGATGAAGATCCCAAGCACATATTTTTTTGTAGAATCATTTACTACACGTAGGACGTGTTGCCAGGCGTCATCCGTAGATTTGCCTTTTTTGAATCCATATTGGGATGGGTGCATGGAATCCATGATCCGCTCCCTAAGGCGCAAAACCATAAGCTTTTCCAGGACCTTACCCATGACCGGTAACAGAGTTATTGGTCTATAAGAACTGGGATCCGTACGAACTTTGTTCGAACTTTTAAGTAAAGTAATTACTTCACCTCTCTTAAATAGGCTAGGGAAATTGCTAGAAGCAATGCATTCCCTGTAAATAGATGTTAGGCAATCTGGCGAAACTTTCCATAGGGACCTGATCATCTCAGGCATAATACCGTCGAGACCTGGTGCCTTTCCCATATTTAAGTCACTTATTGCGTACGCAATATCATTTGGATCCAGTTCAGCAATTTCAGCCAAATCGCTATTTCCGATTTCGGCTGCTGGTCCTTCAGGGAAGAATTTGGTCATAAGCAATTTCATTGCTTCGCACCATGTTTTGGTTTCTATACCGTCAGTAATTATTGACGTTATACCATAGGAGGAGCTGTTAGCCCTCCGGCATATTTTGTATGCCTGGCCCCATGGATCGTTGTTGCCAACTTGCTCGACAAATTTTTGCCAGTTCTTGTTTTTGGATTCTTTTATTTTTTGTTTGTAGGTTTTTACAACCTTTTTAAGGTTCAAGCTAGCCGAAGAAGTCTCTTCATCCCGCCTTCTGGCAGACTGAAGAACTCTCCTTCTGGATTGAACAATCCTTCTTAGTCTAGCAAGACCCTGATTCCACCATTTGACCTGTCCTCTTCGGGCAGGTCTGGTTGTGCTGGTCACTTCATCATTGACTTCTGCGATCCATTCCATAATCAGCCCGATCTTGCGATGCGTGGACAGGGTTTCAAAATCTGGAGCAATATATTTTGTTTTCTTCGAAGACAGAGTCTTCTCGTATTTACTCCAGTCTAATCCCCTATTATTCCAGCGCCTCTTCAAGTCAACGCGATGATGGGGATCAGGACTTCTGGAATTAGTTAAGGTGATCACAATAGCATTGTGATCACTTATACCCCATTCCTCTCTGACCTTCCATGTGGTACCGTAGTGATTCAACAGAGTTTCATTGACGATTGTTACATCAATGTCACTACTTCCCATCCCCGAGGAGAAGGTATACTGGTCCACAGCCTCATTAATAGCAATCAACCCGCTGTTCACTACATACTCTGATAGCTGGTCTCCTCGCAAGTCCCGAGCCCTACTGGCATCTGCATTTTTGCTGTGCCATAAGGGTGATGTCGCATTTGCATCAGCCCCTATTAAAAGAGGTAACTCAGAGGTCATTGCTCTTATTTTCTCGATCATTTGTATATACGGCTCGATGCTATCATCAAAGTTGAAATAGACCGATGCCGCATATAGTTCCTCTTTTTCTGTTTTTATGTGGACTAGAACACAATGTGCATTTGTCAATTGACCGATGCAAAGAACCTCCCATGACGTATTTGATACGACGATGGCGGCCTTGGTTTTTTGAGGAATCGAGTAGACCCGGAGCTGTGATGGTAAACCAACAACAGCACCGCGGCTAGTGTAGGGCTCCTGGATCAGGCATAAGTCAATTCTCTGTTCGAGAATTCTTTGACCGAGGTCCAACATCGAGTTATAGCTTCGGGCGCAGTTGATTTGGAGAATGCTCAATGAACCCGCATTACCCCTCGTCGCAGTCTCAGTGTCTCGTGGGGAACACGTGGGACCTGTAATTGTAAAGTTATTATTATTAGTATTATTGATTGTTTTATTCATGTTTGGACCCACGAGTGGAGACGAAATAAAGACACACAAACGGGTTACGCTCATTCCATTTGCGGGGGACTAAATACACACAGAGTGGCCCTGTTGCTCTGCGGAACCCAAAACCCCCCTTGACACCAAAAGACTTGCAGGTTCGTCATCTCCTGAGGTTGACCTCGCAGCACCGCAGTCATAGAAGTCGATGGGCGAGACACGGAGCCAATCATGACCAATTTTGCAACCTCCACCCTATACGGGTGATTCTCATCGGCGATTATGAACTAAGGAATTATTATTTAACGGGTTATAGTGGTGTTTCACAAGAGGAAATAAAATTAAAGAATTAAAAAATCTTTTAAATTATTATATCTCAGTGTTCTGTTTAACCTCCTGATGAAGGGTTCATAGCCCGAAATATGTATAGAGATAAATAAAAAATCTCCAAAATAATTTAAAAGATTTTTTAATTTTTTTAATTTTATTTCCTCTTTGTGAAACACCACTATAACCCGTTAGTAATAATTCCTTTGTTTTAATATGTTTCACTATAAACCAACACCGCTTTCCCTAAACTTTATTGATTATGAACTATATATATTGATAAGCAAATTTCCAGCAGTGCCCTCAGCTGCCGTTCAGATTTACAGTTAAGTGATCTTTCTGAGTTGTAAATTAATAATAGTTATTATTAATTATTATTGTCATAAAGAAGTGACAATTATTCTTGGAATTGCTTATCAATCATTATGGCCACCATCAAGCCATTCGCCGTGAATACTTAGCAAGTATTTATACCATAGGGTATTTGGTTTGCTATTGTGCCATTGATTGGTCCGGACGCACACACCGCACGACCAGGCCTCGGGCCGCAGGGCCTACGCATCTCGGCGTACTCAGCATATCTAGGGTAGTTCCTAAATATACCAATAGGATAGCATCCTTATCTACACATGACATAGACATGACATATCATACGATAATATATCGGGGCCGAAGCCCCAACGTATTAAAGAATAGTAAAGATACTATATCGAGATGTTTGGTTCAAGCCGACATTAACTGGTTCATGTGAGATCTTGTCCGTCTCATTATGCTACTGTCAAGACGCGTTCAACATCTCATCTAGCACGTAGCAGTCACCCGTGTGATGTGCCCAGATGCTCGACCACGAGAGAATGATTTTGATAGAAGGAATGGCAATCAAGGTCTGTTATGACTACCGCAGTCAGCCAAGCATGAGCCCGAAGCTACTGTACCCAACTTAACTGCACACGCTACCACAAAATCAACCCCATGGGTGCAAACCGTGACTCACCACAAGGATGGATCCTTACTATTGCGGCCATCAGACACGGATTCCGGGTCAAGGTTTCGCATACCAGTCCAGAGGAACTAGAGGCAAAATACGGCAGCTCACCACCAAACCACCCGACATAAAAGGCATATTTTGGATAGTTCCTAAATATGCCAGAACATAGTGTACAACTATATATGTCTAGGTGTCTAGTGGAGGCTGCCGTACTATTTGACATGAAAAGTATATTTGGATGGTTCCAAATATACAAGAACATAGTGTGTTACCATATATATGTCATTTTTTCCTTTTTTTTTTTTTTTAAAAAAAAAAAAAAAAAATCATATATAATAATCAACGTATGCACTGTATAACCAGGACCCAACCAGTCATACCAAAGTATTATACACCATGTCGCTGAAATCATATACTATGTATAACAATCAACGCATACTGTATATCCAGGACCCAATCAGATATACCAAAAAAAAAAAAAAAAAAAAATAGTATTATATACAGATCGTTGAAGTCATACACCTATACATAACAATCAACGCATACTGTATATCCAGGACCCAACCAGATATACCAAGAATAGTATTATATACTGTATCGTTGAAAATCATATACAATTATCTAGACATAAAAGTATATTTTGGATAGTTCCTAAATATACCAGGACATAGTGCATTTGCACTATATATGTCAAGATATAATATAGTAGACACTATATTATTATTGACATCTCGACATAATATAATATATTCAAGAGAATTCCTAAATATACTAAAAAGATAGTGAGTCACTATATATGTCGAGATGGCAATATCGCAGAGGTGACTGTTAGTTTCACTCCGACTGAGTCGGAGCTACTTATATCGGGACCCACGGAAAGGACGTCACTTGCTAGGCCATGACTCAACCCTAATGATTCAAAAGGATTCTAAGAACCTTCCTCCAGAACCTTCATTAAGGGAGTCACTGCCTCCTCCCGATCGGTAAACATAACAGTACACATTTAACATTAACGATTTTTAACCATTATTTATGGATATATGTACCATATACTACTATTATCAAAAAATACCCGGTCAGCTCATTTTAATTTATTTTTTAATGTTGGTACACCTTTTGTTTAACATTCCTTCCAAATTTCAGCTTCACAACTTGCCATTTGTGTTAACTACAGCTACTTTATTTTCACCAACGTTTTGTTTATCTTCTATTTTCAATATGGAAGAAATTACTGAGCAACGAATTTGTATTAAATTTTGTGTTAAAAACGAAATTAATCGTTCTGATAAGTTTAAAATGTTAGAGAAATGTTTTGGGGACAGTGTTTTTTCGAAAACTACATTGAATTAATGAAACGCACTGTCTGTTCAATCGACTTAAAAACCACTTCGAGGAACTCGTTTTGATACCACTGAATGATAAAAGAACAATCGAAGGAGACACTGTTGACTATACTGAAAATTGAGTTCCAGAGTGCATTCCGAAAACTGGATTAAACGCTTGGCATAAGTGCATTGGTGCCAATGGGGACTACTTCGAAGGCGACGATTACAAATAAGATGAATAAAATTTTAGTTTTTAAAATATTAACATTGACCGGGTATTTTTTAATGATAATAGTATATAAATCTAGTTGTATTCATAATGATTAAAAAATTTACTCTCTCGAATTCTAAATGAAAATAAACATATTTAATTTTATTAAATGAATTTAACTTTAAAGGACATCATAGATATTATAGAAATATTTTTACATTGCATATCAGAGAGGTTCGTTCCCTTAGGAATCAGAACCCAAGCGCTAACTAAGCTTGCCGGGCCAGTAGCCAAACCCTTAAGACAAATCTCTCTCTGACATGCAACATATATAAGTATTATAGCTAGATTTTTCACTTTTGATTTAATTTTGTTGAAATTAAATGATAAAAGTCAAAAAAATCAATTACCAAGTAAGACTTGAATAGATCTAATAAATAAATCTTATAGGTACTATTAAATAATCAATTCTTGTATATGTATCTATATAAAATTCGATCTCTCAGAGACTCATCTTCAGATAACTAGAATTTAATTAGTTTTTTCTTAATTAAAGTCTTGATTAAAGTAATTATTCACAGGTGGTTTTGTCAATAATATATATATATATTTCAATTTCCTTTTCATTCATAAAATTTTTCCTAAAAATTAATTGTTTTTTAATTTTAAAACTCACTAACAGCTCAATGCAAATATTATTATTATCTACTTATTAAAATTAGGGAACCTAATTAAATAGATATCTCTGAGGGTGAACCGCGACCTAATATCGTGTACACCTACTTCCACTTTAATTTACAAGTAGAAGACAATAGATGAAGGAGCATTATCAAATTCCAAAATAATTCCACATAATTCCAAAGACGTGTACATCTAATTCCAATCGCGGTTCACCCCTCAGATAACTGGTTCAATAAATTGGTAAAACATTGAGAAAAATAAGTAATAATCAATAAAAATCGACCTTTTTAACTGAATTTAAAATTAAAAATAATAGTAATATATCGCTTAAAACTAAAGCAAAAAATTAGAGAGCAACGCTCGGTCCGCCAGATACTGTGTATATTAATTGATGAATTAATTAAAACTTTTCCAATATCTAAAGCGAAAATCAAAATATTTATTTATCAGTTTTATTTTAATGCTATGGATGCAAGTAGTTGATATATATAGATGATGCATTTAAATAATAATATAATTTTCATAGAAATGAAATATTATTATGCATTCAAAATTAAAAAAAATTTCTTTATTTATGTAAAAATTATCTCCCTTGATAAAGGGTACAAAAAGACATTATTCTTCAGATATTTAAACGTAATTATACCTATTTTTTATATCTGTATAAAATATCCATTTAACTAAAACTATAATTTCCTTTAAAAATAGAAAAATTACTCTAATGGATATTCTTTGTAAAATTTTCTCCCTTGAAGAACAGTTTTTTTATTTATTTATCTTTACCAATTATTTCATAATTGACAAAATATTTGTTATTCACATACTTAAGGCACACTTTAGGAAAATATTTAACAAATATAATTCCTCACTTAACAATATACCGTATATACAATAATAAGATTAATATTATCAAAATGGAATAATTAATATAATTTGTTAACTAAATAGTTCATGTTTTTCTTCTTTTTAGTCGACGAACATTATCATCAACGTTGAGCATTTGTTTTATTTCTTGATTTTCATGTTTGTGTAGACGTTGGTGGTGTCTAACGGCATATTTGTGGATTTCTTCTGTGACTGCATCGAGGTGTAGATCACGGTGCAGGTCACTATTTCTGATGTACCAAGGGGCATTTACAATACTTCTTAGTACTTTATTTTTGAAATTTTTGTATAATTTCTATACTGGACTTTTTTGTACTGCCCCATAATTGAATCCCGTATGTTCATACGGGTTTCAAAATTTGGCTATAAATAAAAATTTTATATCTCACAGACAGCTCTGAATTGCGTCCAAGTAGCCAGTAAAGTTTTCGAAATTTGATGTTAAGTTCTTGTTTTTATATCTTTACGTGTTCTTTCCACTTTAGTTTTGCATCTAGAGTCATGCCTAGATACTTAGATATATTAGCATAAGGTATTCTTTGGTGATTAATTTGGATAGGAATAGTAACTATTTTTTATAGGTAAAATTGATATGGGTTGACTTTGTTTCATTGAGCTTTATTCGCCATCGTTTGGTCCATTCGTTGATTTTGTTTATGGCACTTTGTAGCTTAGCTGTAACTTCATAAACATTTTCATCGGCTACAAGGAGTGCTGTATCATCAGGAAATGTAGCTATAGCAGCATTCTCATCAAGTGGAATATCATTTGTAAATAACAAATATAGAGTTGGGCCAAGAACACTGCCCCGAGGCACTCCAGCAGAAATTTGCTTTAGTTCAGAATGCTCATCGCCATGGCGAACTCGAAACCGCCTTTCTTTGATATAAGATCGCAATATTTCGAAAAACTGTTCAGGTAGATACTCATGTAGTTTGACTAAAAGGCCTTCATGCCAAACTTTGTCTGAGCAACATCAAGAAAAACTGCTGCACACACTTTTTTTTCAAATGCTTTTTCAATTATATTCGTTATTCGGTGTACTTGGTCAATTGTGGAGTGTTTATTTCTGAAGCCAAATTGGTGTGAAGGTATTAATTTCTTATGTTTTATAATTTCCATAAGTCTCCCTAATAATAGTTTTTCAAAGATTTTTGACAAAATCGGCAACAATTATATTGATAACTTTTAAGGAGTTCGGTGTTGGTTCTAGGTGAAACATTTTAATATAATAATAAAACTAAGATACGAGGTAGGTTTCACAAAAAAGAAATAAAACAAAAATTGAGTTTTGAGTTCGATATATTTCGGGGTTAGCCTGTGAAACCTACCTCGTATCTTAGTTTTATTATTATATTAAATATCGAACTCAAAACTCAATTTTTGTTTTATTTCTTTTTTGTGAAACCTACCTCGTATCTTAGTTTTATTATTATATTAAACTCCCTCCTGATGATGGGCTAACCCCGAAATATATCGAACTCAAAACTCAATTTTGTTTTATTTCTTTTTTGTGAAACCTACCTCGTATCTTAGTTTTATTACAATTATATTGGTCGATAAGAGGCCACTTCTTTCTGTAGGCTCCTTTCCAGGCTTAAGAATAAGTATTATTTCAGCAATTTTCCAGTGGTGAGGCCACATACCCAAGTTTAAAGCAAGCGTTTATGAGGTATTCTAGTTTATAAAGGGCTACATCGTGAAGCTCTTTTCATGGTGTACCCAGTTATGAGGTCATATCCGGGAGCTTTCTTTGCATTTAAGTTATAGGAGATAGTATTCCTAACTTCTTTTAAGGTAACAAGAGGAATTTCTTTTTGGTCAGTTTTATGTATGAAGGTAGGATTATCATTAGAATTTAAAGGTGGATTAGGTGTAAAAACATTTTCTAAATAATCAGCAAAAATAACCGATTTTTGTTTTGAACTCCTGGCCCAATTTCCATCTGGCATTTTCAAAGGGGAATCTTGAATTTTAGGTCTTCTAATTTTCTTGGTGGCTTTCCAAAGAGAATATTCAGTATTGAAAAGTTTTTGTTTTGCCGAGAGTAGCAGAGTTGTTGATTCACAAAGAGAAACAAAGAGTTTGTCCTCTGCTTGATGCAAATAAACATACACACATATATATCGAGATGATATATCAGTATATTATATATATATATATTTATTTATTTGTTTGTGACTATAATTTCGAAGACTTGGTCTTCATCATCAGTCTTTTTTAATTATAAATATTGTTTTTCATGGAGTCAATACCGTATGGATATTGAAAATTTGATGTTTCTTCACTGGTAGCCAGTTTAGATTCTACTATTAGTGCTATGTATACAATCTGCTGAAATATGTTTTTTGATCTCCTTAGCTTCCTGAAGAAAACCTAATAACCAACATTGGCTTTCAAGGTATATAATATAATTTTTTGGCTTTTCTTCTACAATTCTATTAAATGAAATAAATAATTTCATGCACTTCGTAAAATAAAAGCTCAATTATGTATATTTATTTATTTACTTATTTAAGTCAATATATACAACATTGACTACAAGTTAAAATAATAAAAGCTCTTTCTCTTCTCGTTATTTAGTTTCTGTATTAATTTTAATAATACTAATAATAATTTTAATAAACAAGGGTTGGTTTAATAAAAACATATTTATACAAAATAAATGAAAATCTCTCTAATACACAGCACAAAATAAACAACAACATCGAGATCAATTCATCCACAAATAGATCGTTTATTTGTTTTTGTTTTTTATCTCTCTTTTTACCTCTGAATGCAGTGCATTGATTTTTCCCATAATTTCAGTCAAAATTGTTTGTCTAATTTCTCTGATTCATATTCTATTATTTTAAACCGCAATCTCTTCCTTCTACCCCATTTTAAATACATTTTAATATGTAAATAAATAAATTTATATATTGTATATTAGTACATGGTACGGAAATCTCTACATACGGTGGTCAGACTCACACTTATCCGTCTTATTTATATATCTATTATCATAATTTTGATCACGGAAGGTGAACCTTTGCAAAGATAAACTTCTATAAAAAAGTAAAGAAAAATTGTTAAATTTTTATAAATTATCGTATAAGCTACAAAATGAAAAACTTCAAAATTTAAAATGATGATCTACACATTTGTAATTTTTCAGAAAAGAAATTGTCCTTCCAATATAATATTATATTGATTAGGAATTTATTTTATAATATTTATTTAATAAACAATTAAGCAAATAGGATCAAATTGACAATAGTGAAATTTAAGATAATAATACCTTGCATGCATCTCATAATGTGAATGAATCATAAAATGTTAATAAAATTCTATTGATAAATAGAGGAATTCTCTCGAAACGTTAAATGAAAATGTTAAATGGACATTTGTTATTAATCTACTATTGCCGTATCGCTTTTCCATGGAGGCGTTTGGCGATGTAATCGATGTAAAAATATGTTGTTATAGGTACTTAATTCTGTATTTGCCGATACCTAATTATAAAAATTAATAAAAATGTTGTACGGATTTGATATTTGTAACATAATAAAATACAGGTTACAAACAGCGGGGGGTAGGGGGTCGGGAATTTTTTTTTCATACTAAGGGGGTCGCGTCATTACTAAGGTTGAAAAACATTGCTCTAGGAAATATTGTTCACAACTCTTAGATTTATAGATTCCATGACACTTTTGAGGATTCGGCTCATATCCTTTGTAGGAAATTTTATGAACTTTCATTTTGAAAAGGAAGGTTATTTACGAAAAGTTGATAGTTTTCCAGTAATAAGCAAAAAATAAAGTTTTTACCACTTTTTTGCATTTTTGACAACGTTCCGTCACGAAATTTTATTAGCAAACCTCAGATTCGGATTCAGGACACCAAAAAACATGTAAGATCAAAAAATCAAAACTACTCCCAAAACTTTCCCGAGAGAGGCCCTTTAGTCAACAACTTAATTGGACTAAAAAGGTAATTCAAGAAATTAAAAAAGAACATAATTCTTGATTAAACATATGAAATATATTTAATTACAGTTATTTTGCCATAAGAAACGGTTTGTCGTTGCCGTTACTCATCCCATGAGCCCTGCCCTTGGGGGGGGGGGTCAGACCCTCCCGTGACTACGCCTCTGGTTATAGGTCGCGGGGAAGTTGGTGGTATTAACAGAGTTCCAGACTCCAGAGCATCGGTCGGGGAACCGGGGTAAATTACCCCAAATGGGGTAAAAATGAAACTATCGGGGGTAAAAGGACATTGTTTTAATTTTTTTATTTTATAAACTATTATAGTATTGTTAGTTTGATAGCTTTTCCAGGAATTCAAAATCTTAAAATTAATAAAAGTTAAAAAAAATATAAAAACATTAATAAAAGTTATGCATTTTTTGTCATGTGAGTGTTGGTGTATTTTTCTTTTTAAAAAGCAGTCAGTTAAACCCGACAAGAAATCGGCTGAATACCGAGGATTGTATTCAAATTGCGCTCATGTCAAAAAGTCCTAATTTTGAAGTTATTTTAGCAAAAATGAAACAACATCATTTTTCTAAAACGTAAAAGCGTTTGAATTATGTTAATGTTTACAATTTTGATTTACTTACAGAGAGTTTTCATGTAAATTCCAATAATAAATAATAAATAAGTGCTTGGAGCACCGAGCGATGCTCGGTAACTTTTTGCTTCTAAATAGCTTAAGTTTTAAATTTCAAGGCTCTACGACTTTCCGAAGACGAGATATGAACGATTAAAATATTTATTTTTCGACATGACTAATTTACACCCCTTCCTTTATTTTGACCCTTTTAAATCCTGAAGAAGGAGGTACGATCCTTCGAATTGTCGGATTTTTTAAGAGAATAAAATTGAAATTCTATTAAATTATTTTATAGAAAAATACCTTTATATAATTAAATTGGCAAATTCTAATATATAATAACATTTGTAGTGATCTATTAGTGAAATTTAAAATAAAAAACCAATAAATTTTATTAAAAATAAATTGAAAGAAATGTAATTATAAATTTTTATCGAGACAACCACTTGTGAATAATTGTTTCAATTAACAAAAAACCCACCAAAAACAACTTAGCCGAAGATGTCGAATTGTCAATACAAAAACCCGCCTAACCCGTGAATTTCATCCAAATCGTTAGAGCCCTTTTTCGACAAACCGATTCTAAATAAATATACAAGAATTGCTCGTTTAATATAATAAGATAAGATACATTTACCTTGCTTTTTTTTCTGCGACCTATGAAAAATATTTTGGGGTAATAGCTAAAAAAGTTCCCCGACCTCTGCTCTAGAGGTCTTAGGGATAAACGATTTGGCGAAAGAGTTGGTTGTTTAATTGTGTCTTTGACAGCGAAGGGGTGCTGGGTGTTCGAAAACCGCGTGTTTCTTACAAAGAGGCTTTTAAAAAAGATTGTTTATTTTAACTCGTCAGAGTAAACACTATGGTAGTATCTATAGTAGAGGTTAAGGGCAGAAATGTTTCTACGATGAGCCAGGTAATCGAGTTAATTATATACTAAAAAAATCTTATTTGAGCTAACGAATATTCGAATATAAAATTGATTCTTTATTGAGAATGTTGAATATATATAAATGGATTGAAGTGTTGGTTGGATTTTTTCGGCTGCTTTGAGGGTTGTTTGATGTGAGGGTGGCAAGTCAAATGTCCCAATAGCGTGCTTGACAAAAGTCCCAGACGTCCTAGTAAAAGAGGATTGGAGAGGGTGAGGCGACGTCCGGGAGTGGATAAGGGCGCGTAAGTGTGACCCTTGACCAGCCCAAAAGGAAACACGTCAGGTCCATTTTTTATCCTCTAATTTTTTTCTTATTTATTTCCTTTCTTACTTCTTATTAGAAAATTTTCGCCCAATTACGTCACTATGGAAAGATTTATTAGAATAAAATCTAGTTTGAGTGGATGAAGAATTGATTTTCTTGTATGACAAATGTAATTCTACTAGCATGCATGTGTACGTGTAACAATTAAACAATTTAATTTAATTATTTAATTAAAAATATATGCGAAATACATTAGAGACACGAATAGGTAACTCTCACTCAAAGAAAAAGGCTGAATTAAAAATTAAAAAATAAAGAATTTTCCAATCATAAAGAAAAAAATAAACCAGCCACATAATGTCACAACTTTTTGGATCAAAGTCATTATAAGCAAAAACATATAATAAAACAATTTTTAAGTTATTCTGTTTGTTAACCTATTTTTAGAAAATAAATATTTGAATTTCGAAGGGATTATTTTTATTTCTTCTAGTGTATTTTATATAGATATAGGAAATTATAATTTCGTCAAAGAAATTCGAAAAAACTTTCTTTTTGCACCCTTGATAAAAAGGAACAATTTTATAAGCGTCCCCCTTATCATCAGTTTTCCTATTTTTTTGAAAAATAAATATTTTAATTCTGAAGTGATTATACTTATTTCTAGTAGAATATTTTATATAGATATAGGAAATTATAATTTCGTCAAAGAAACTCGAAAAAAGTTTCTTTTTGTACCCTTGAAAAAATGCAACAATTTGATAAGGGTCCCCCTTATCATCAGTTTTCCTATTTTTTTAGAAAATAAATATTTGAATTTCGAAGGGATTATACTTATTTCTAGTAGAGTATGTTATATAGATATAGGAAATTATAATTTCGTCAAAGAAATTCGAAAAAACTTTCTTTTTTCACCCTTGATAAAAAGGAACAATTTTATAAGCGTCCCCCTTATCATCAGTTTTCCTATTTTTTAAAAAATAAATATTTTAATTCTGAAGTGATTATACTTATTTCTAGTAGAGTATTTTATATAGATATAGGAAATTATAATTTCGTCAAAGAAACTCGAAAAAACTTTCTTTTTGTACCCTTGAAAAAAATGCAACAATTTGATAGGGGTTATACCCATTATCATCAGTTTTCCTAGTTTTTTAGAAAATAAATATTTGAATTTCGAAGGGATTATACTTATTTCTATTAGAGTATTTTACATAGATATAGGAAATTATAATTTCGTCAAAGAAACTCGAAAAAAGTAAATATTTGGAAATAAAAATATAGATGAAAGTACCACAACTTGTCGCCAAGATTATTGGAAATTATAAAATTCCTAGTTTGGGAATCTGTCTTTTTGTTTTCGCATCAAGACCACAGATCTCCCAAATAAAAATTTGTAATGAGAATGTTCCTGGTTCTTATATATGCAGCAGAAACTTAGCTCTTACAAAAAATTTTATGCATAGCAGTGCTGTAGCTACATATAGGTCATTTTTAAAATTAACTTGCATTGTTCGCCAATGGAGCATCTAGAATTAAAACGATGATTAAGGAAAGATGTGTGTTCAAAAATGTATAAATTAGGAAACAGAGGACTCTGTGTATTGAGTTTTCAAATATTGTAAGAACCTTAGACCATGAAATATATAGACACGCCCTGGTGTCGATTTGGTGAGGCCAACATTAACTAGAGAATGTGACGTCATCTGTAGTAAGAACACCCAGAAATAGCATGGCCACTATAGGAATTATTATACATTGAGATAAATTTACCGTAGTTTAGATTATTTATTTTGGATTTCAATAATCGCAAATTAATATTAAATTAATATTACCAAAATATTTATGCGAGAACGTGACGTCATCTGTAGGCGATGTTGGCCTCACTTCACTCTGTGTGGAGAGTAGCAGAGGGCGTGTCTATATATTTCATTGTCTAAGCGTCTAAGGTAAGAACCAATTATTATTTTATTTATATAATTTTTTTTTTTTTTATTGAGAATCAAACATTTTATGCTTATTACAGCTCATTAGAACTGAAGATGCAATTATATAATTAAAGCCTAAACTGTTTTCTACAATTTGGAGTTTTTATTCGATAGAGGCTTCCTTTTCCGACGAATTTCTCTCTTTCGTAATTTATAAAGTATCTAAATTCTTAGGGGGGGGGAAGGAGCAAATTCTGTTAAGATTGCTGAACCTCTCCCCCTCCCTCTATAAAATATTGGAAGTCACTTTACTTCCGGGAGGTAGGGGAATATATATATACGTACGGCACGCCCGGCACCGCTCGGCCCTCCGGGCTGCTGGCCCTGGCGGGCAGCGTCTCGAGATGTGATTATTAGCTGTCCGTAATTATATGTTTTGAAAAAAATATTTTTTTGAATAATGAATATTGATCAAAGAAAGATGAAAAAATATCATTAAATGCTTTATAAATACTTTATTAGAGCATTCAACCATTTCTCTCGAAATTCCCGATCGGTTGGAAACCTATTTCTTTTTTAATAATACATTTCAATATTTAAATTTATCTAAAAAGTGTCTCTAAAGTAATTATATATATTAATTTTAAAATTAATTTATCTACTAAAATTTCAAATGACCCGCGCAGTAATAAATTAAGAATTAATCTCATTATCCCATTAAATCATATCTCATTAAAACTTATATTATAAATTAAATATATATATATAATATATTTATATTAAAATTAATTTGTCTACTACTAAAATTTTAAGAATTTATATTTTTCTTAAATTCAAAAAAAAAAAAAAAAAAAAAAAATCGCGGTATGAATTATTTCGAAAAAATTAAATATATATTAATATATAATATATTTAAAATTAATAAATTTGTTTACTAAAATTTCAAATGAGACACGGCGTAAATCTAATATTCTAAGATATATAGAGGAATATATTAATATATAGAGATATTATAGATATATAATATAGAGAATAGATATGTTTTATTTGTAAAATTTGACAATATACAACTATCATTGAATATTAGTTGCTTTTCTCCCACATGTTCCTTGCTGCGCCACGGGTACTGTCTGACAATGGCTTTTATATATATAGATAATAAATATAAATATCACTTTAAAAATTTTTATCTAAAATTTCAGAAAAAAAAATGTTTTAACTAAAATTTTGCCCCCTGAATAGGAATGAGCCCACTCCCTAAAAAAGCCATCCTGGTTGCTGATATACGGCAGAGAAGAATATCAAATTAAAGATAATGTTCATCAACAATAAGCCATCTATGTGCACTACTGAAAAAATGCCTACTTTAGCTAGTAGTTTTACCCACACACCAACAACATTGGCAGTCTATTGGTAGGTTGAAAAAAGGTATGAGAAAAAGAAAGTAAAAAGGGATGACAGAACTGGCCCCAAGCGTGTCAAGCTTGTTTCTGGGCAAAAAAATCAATATATATATTTGTGAAATTTAAGGATTTCAGCTAAAATCCATTGAAAATCCACACATACACCTAAAGTGCCTATAATAATTCTCTTTCTTCTTTATTTATTTCCCTCATATACTTTTTTCTTTTTCTTTTTCTCTCTATTCATCATCAATAACAAAAGAACGGTTCGTTAATTAAAAAAATAATTAAGAATAATAGCTTCCTCTATTCTTAAGATTGCACTCCTCTCATCATCATTTATTTTGTAATAATTATAACAACAAAAACCCTTAATAAATAATTAATTAAATGAGTGGAGTAAATTAATTATTATTATTTGCTGAGCAGAAAAGATAGATTATGCACTTGTATTATAATAAATAAATAGATTTAAAGTAGAAGCTGCATTATATACCATTGCTTGTTTATTTATTTTATAAATATATGTAATCATTCATGAGGTACCAATAAAGTATATTAAACTTTTATTATTTTGATTACTAGTAGTTATGTCAATCGATTAAATTATTAAAGTTGTTATCGGGAAATAAGGACTATATTTTTTATTCAGATAATTTATATTTTATTGCCAACGTTTCATCAACTTTGTTGACTTCTTAATATAGTTAGTTGCTAAACAAGTATATTGATAAAAATAAAGTATTTACTAGGTGAGATAAATTGTATTTTGGCGCTGTAATTAATAGATTGGCTATTGAATTTCTGGGTGTAATTGAATTTGAAATTGTTTCTTCACTTTGCTCTCTGGTTATTTTGGCTTTTTGTGTGTTTTTGGTGTTTTTGTTTTTTGAGAAAAAATAAAATAAGATAAATGTATAAATAGAAAAGGAAAAAGAAAGATATTTTTAAGTTTAAAAAAAAGAAGTCGGTGCCAAACATATACCTTTTATGAATCGCACTCGACCGATCTTACTTAGTACGTTTGGCGGGTACGCTCGCTTATAGGAAATACTGTATATACAGTATTTGCTTATAGGTATAGTTTGTATGGCACCGATTTCAAAAAGTAATTTCATATTAATATTTTGTAACTAAATAAGATAATAATTATTTTATACCTTTTAGTGTTTTTTATTTGTTGCATTTAATTTTTTTGAAGTCGGTTTTATTTTTTTCTTAAAAATTATTTTTATTTTTCTCTTTTTAGTGATGTTATTAATAGTGATCATATCATCAGAACTTGACCAAATTAATATGGCACCATCCCTAAGATACTCCCTTTCCAATAAAAAAGAATCATCGAAATCGGTTTATAAACAAAGAAGTTAGGCCTGGGCAAACCTAACAAAAAGGTCAAATACCAATGAAAAAAAAAACGGGGCCAATCGGAAGCTAGACTGAACTCAATGCAATTTTTGTTTTCAAAATCGGTTTACAACTGGCGGAGATATGAGGTAACATAGACACAAAAAAAAATTCAGTCGAATAGAGAACCTCCTCCTTTTTTGAATTCGGTTAAAAAAAAAAATCAGTCGAATAGAGAACCTCCTCCTTTTTTGAAGTCGGTTAAAAAGGAAAAAGAAAGATATTTTTAAGTTTAAAAAAAAAATCCATCTGATGTTAATGGTTTGCCTTGTTAAGTTTACTAAGAAAGAATAATTATAAAAATGACAAATATGCAGGGAAGATAACACTATTTGGTATGTAAAATGAATTTCTTGTGTGTATTAATTTGTTTTTTGTATATGTATATTGAAGTGGTTTTTGAGATAAATTTTGATTTGAAAATGTTATAATCTGCTATAATTGAGGCCTTATCACTTTTTAGAACCCTGAAGAAGTCAACAAAGTTGATGAAAAGTTGGCAACAAAATATAAATTGACTCCATAAAAAATATAGTCCTTATTTCCCGATAACAACTTTAATAATTAAAATTTTATGTTTAGACCCTTAATAATTTTTAACTAACTGATGTGCTGTCTAAATGGGCTTTGTTCCCCGTGACAATAAATAAATAAAAAAATAATAATAATAATTTTTGAATAATAAAATAAAATCAATTTATATAATTAGCTAGTTTCTATGTATTGTGGCACTTTCTCTCTCTGTCTCTGTTTGTGTGTACCTATGTACCATATGTTTCTGGATTTTAATACAATTGATAACTAAAAACAGAAAAGTCGTACAAAGTTCATTCTGGTATTAAAATATGTGAATTTCCAATTCCTTAGAACTCCCACTTCTGAAATGAAGTAGGTATGCTTTATGAATGATTTTATTAAAATTTTATAGCGTTTTATATCAGATATGCATAAAAAACATATGTTTTTCCAATTCCAATTAATTAAATTGATAATTTTTTTAAAATCTTTTTGTAGATATTTACATACTTCCGTTTCACATTTAAGGCCATTCAATTATTTTAATTTCTGATTATTTATTTTATTTATATTTTTAATATTTATTTATTTATTTGATTTTTAAATGAAAATAAAACAACCATGTGCTAAACTTTACATTTTATTATGATAATTTAAAATAATGCAGAAAAAGTAAAACTTTCAAAACTCTCTACTCTCGCCAGTTAGAACCGGCCTAGTAATGTACTAAACTTAAAAATATAATAAACTATTATAAATTTTTTTATTTTAATTTAATTAAGTTTCTTGAGAAAAAATAATATTTTTTGTATTTTTAAAACGTAAGCTCTAAAGTCAGAAAGCCAAAAATCTATTAATTTTTCGCAATGTAAATAAAAAAATTTGTCGCTAGAACAGACTTTCTACAACTTTCCGTAATTTAGTTATTGTCGGTGTTGGAATCGAGAAAGACACATAGAATAAAAATAATTATTAACAATGACTTTTCTTTACACATTTCAGACACACTTCAGAATTCTTAAACAAAATTCCTCCGAGTGTATCGAATAATATTAAAAATATTAAAATTATTAAAAATTAAAATTATTACATTCAATTTAAAATATTTAAGTAAATCCGTATACTTTGAGGCCACATAGCCCTTGTCTTCGGAAATTTCTTTTCCCAAACCAATAATTTTTTTAGAAATTAATATATGAGCAAACAAATTTCGGTTGATAATGAGGATGCGTTACAATAATGGATTTGAAATATACGGATTAGTTTAAATATTCTAAAGCGAAATATATTTTGAGATTCTTATTCTTTATTTTTATTTTAAAATTATATATAAAAAAACACTCCATCGTTTATATTCATTTAATTAATAATTGAATCAAATACATAAACAAATGTACTAGTTAACAAAAAATTAAATGAAATACAATGGCTACAACTTATGAAATGAAAGTACCTTAAATTTTAATCTATAGTGGGTTTAGTTCTTGTGTAAATGAAAGCTCAAGACACTGTAGTCTTAGGATTTCAATGCCCCCTCACCCAATCTCAGTTGTTTGGAAGAAGTTAAATTCGGATCTGCTCGGAAGATTAATCTACATTGGTGTGTGAGTAGAATGATACTTCTATTTCTACCAAGAGAACTCAATACCATCGTCACTAAAGATAGACTAATTCAGAAACCATCCTAATGAACAATTTTCTTAAAATATGAAAATTGACAAATTAATCCTAGAAACCCAACGGCTCTACCTAAACAGAGAGCTACAAGTAATATCCGCAGAACCTGGTTAAAATAGTTATATATGTGTGTATTGAAGAGAATAAAAATAATATTTAGACAACCTTTTTGGAAGGCGGTGGGAAAACCCTGAGGATTCGAAAATAGATTTGCCAAATGCCGTCTATCGATCTTGGCACCGAAACAGAACCGTTGAATCACAAATGTATTTTCAGGGAAAACTCTACATTTGAGAAACCCCTCTCCAGAAGACACCCTTTTTCACTAACCCTCCTGCCACTTCCACCCTTACAACTAACTTAACGCCCTAGTCGAAGGAATCGATGAAGAAGCAACCAAATTTATGGATTCTTAATTAAATCGAAAAAAAAGAAGGATTGAAAATGAGATCCGAAGGAATGGTTGGTTTTCCATTTGTATAAATAAGTCACTAATCAAGAATCAACAACATCTTTCCTTTAAAGTCTTCTTCCTAAGGTACTGTGGGCCTTTTAAGTAACGATGTTGGTATAATTTAGTAGGTTCCCTAGATAACAGATACCCTGATAAAAATTGGTTAAGTTACTGGAAACGTGTTTGTACTAACCAATGCCTGAAACCTTATAACTAGAACAAGAAAAAAGATATTACAAATACTAAGTATGTAATTTCAACTTTTTCGCTATCAACCTACTAGCAAGGAGGATAGACTTGATATTTGTGAATATATGGTAACATAAATATTTGCAAAGTAACGATTATTTTCAAATATAATACATTTCTTCTTATAACTAGTTACTGCCCAGCTCTGTATAGAGTATGTTATTATTTTCGGCTATTTACGGAGGAAAAAATTACTTCTAATATGTATTAGAAATATAGTTAATAAAGTAAGGGGTGTGTGGTTTCGCGGCGAATGAAATAAAACTCAAAGAGGTTTATACAAATTCAATATATTTCGGATTATTAGTCCATCATCAGGAGTTTATAGGTTAAAACTGAGTTTTATTTCATTCACTGTGAAATTACACAACCTTTACTTTATTAATTTATATCATGTTTCACCTAAAACCTACACCACTTTCTCTAAGTAAAATAGAAATATATTATCTAATGACAAAAACTTAACGACGCAAATGACCTGATGATATGTCTAATATTATATTTTTCAAATGCAGTTTCTATATAAGATTCTATCAACAAACCGGATAGGTTATCGATATATAATATCAGTAAATATTAAAGGCGAATAAGATTGAGAGAATGAATAAAAGTAATTGATTCGGTATTAAAACTTTTTCGCTATTAACCTACTAGGAAGGATAGACTTGAAATTTGTGAATATTACATAAATATTTGGAAAGTAACGATTATTTCAAATATAATACATTTTTTCGTATACCTACCTAGTAAAAAGGTGCTCGATTGAAGTTTTTTCCACCACTGTACTATTGAAGTTACCTACTCACCTCCAACATCAACCTTTATTAAAAAAATAAATTTTGGATTTGATAAAGCATTTTGATCAAGAATTGTATGTAAGTAGATTAAAAATTCAGTTTATTGGACAAAGTTTTTTTATTGAAGTTCTTCTTCAATTTTTGTACAACGTTTGGTCTCTCTCGAGACTTTTTCAAGTACTCAATTGGCTAGAACAACATTGGTTGAAATAAAGATAAAAATAACTGAGACATAGTAGAATTTTTTCTTTCTAGATTGATACCATAAAACAATATAAGTAGGTAATATAAGAAACGTTGTACAAAAATTGAAGAAGAACTTCAATAAAAAAACTTTGTCCAATAAACTGAATTTTTAATCTACTAATTATAATGGACATTAATCAACATAATTTATTGTATGTAAGCTTTATATTAATTTATATTTTCGAAATCATATACATATAATTAATTAATTGTATTTAAAAAATGATCAGATAAAACAAAATTGACTTCTAATTTTTATTTATTTATTTATTTTTATTAACTTTTAACAATTTCCAAGCTTACAGCTAGGTCATTCTCAGATCGCTTCAAAGCTAGCTAGATTTTGGGGAGATTTTAATCTTGAATTATCTCACTTTGAAACGGATGTAATATCTCAGAATTATAAACTAAATATCTTATAAACATAACCTTTACACTTAACAATGTGAACTTTTTACAATATCAATTTTATTTATTGGGAGGTCGGGTAGGCTAGGCGGTAGCATGTCAGCCAGTTAACCAATAGGACCCGAGTTCGAATCCGACTCGAGGCATTCGGCTAAAATCTGACCCCCGAGTTAGAGACAAATTTAAATAAAAATAAAATAGTATCGTAAATGGCTTATGGCTAGAAAGGCCGAAAAGCAAAAAAAAAAAAAAATTATTTATTAGACACAAATCATATTTAATTTATATATTTTTCTTTTAATCAAATTTTTATTTTTAATTTAATTTACTATCCCTTAATAAAAATAAGTTAACTACGATCTGACGAATTATACCATATACCCCGTGCGTCTTCCCGACTACATATAACCCTCAGTCTTTCAAGACCCACATCCACAGATACCTTGATCCCTGAAATCTCTTCTTCTTTTCACGATACAAGGATCCACAGCGGACTACAGAGGTTACCTTTTTGGTGCAACTTCTTCTTATATCAATATCATTACATAAAAAAAAAAAAAAAAATTCAGACCAATTCCATTCATCTTATAAACCAGAATAAAAACTGTTTAAACCCAACAAATTTAGTTTCGCTCTTGGGGGCCTGGCTATAATAAGTCAATGAAATTTTAAATGATAGAATAAAAAACAAATCAATATTAAGTATTTTTGATTAGGTTAAACGTTAATAAAAAATTAATCTTCAAGTAAGTCAAGTTGAGAAAAAGAGTACACCTTTTGAATGGCTAAAGAAAGTGCAGGCGAATTTTTTTAAGGGAGATTCTATAAATCGGATTATATTATAAATGGAAGCAGAGGGTATTATAAGAGACTTTATAATTAAATTTTTTAAATGGAAAAACTTTCATAAACCAGGGTTAGTTGAAATATATAAATAGGAAAATGTAAAATATATATTCAGTATTTCCTATAGATTCGCGGGATGTGAAAATTCAATGAAGAACAACTAATATCTCAAGACTTTAAGAAAGCTTAAAGAAATCAATTCTTAATACGGGTTATCATGTTTTAAATACAAAAAAGTAAAAAATCATGCAATAACATGTTTAAAAAATTTACATTATTTTTTTTTTTGTGCCTATGTTACCTCATATCTCCGCCAATTCTCAACCGATTTTGAAAATTTTTTTTGCATTGGGTCCAGTCTAGCTTCCGATTGGTCCCATTTTTTTTCGTATTTTTTTCATAGGTATTAGACCTTTTTTATTAGGTTTGTTTAGACCTAACTAAGTTTGTTTATGAACCGATTTCGATGGTTCTTTTTTTATCCGAAAGGGGGTGTCTTAGGGATGGTGTCATATTAATTTGGTCAAGTTCTGATGATATGATCACTATTAATAACATCACTAAAAAGAGAAAAATAAAAATAATTTTTAAGAAAAAAATAAAAACCGACTTCAAAAAATTAAATGCAACAAATAAAATACACTAAAAGGTATAAAATAATTATTATCTTATTTAGTTACAACTAAACGACGAAATATTAACATGAAATTACTCTTTGAAGTTGGTGCCAAACATATACCTTTTATGAATCGCACTCGACGGATCTTACTTAGTACGTTTGGAGGGTATGCTCACTTATAGGTATAGTTAGTTTGGCATCGACTTCAAAAAGTAATTTCATGTTAATATTTCGTCGTTTAGTTGTAA
This sequence comes from Forficula auricularia, assembly GCA_024734495.1. Classification (NCBI taxonomy): domain Eukaryota; kingdom Metazoa; phylum Arthropoda; class Insecta; order Dermaptera; family Forficulidae; genus Forficula; species Forficula auricularia. The sequence goes on along the minus strand of JALMQS010000778.1, from coordinate 1,857,724 downwards.
CTAAATAAGATAATAATTATTTTATACCTTTTAGTGTATTTTATTTGTTGCATTTAATTTTTTGAAGTCGGTTTTTATTTTTTTCTTAAAAATTATTTTCTTTTTAAATTTTTCTAGTTTTCATTGTTTTATAATGGGATTTTAAAAATTATCTAATTAATAAATAGAAATATTTTCAAATATTAATTCAAAAAAGTGCAAAGCCAGTCACGACATCTCAGGAAAGCGAATGTCTAGCTTCTCATTAAGCTTTTCAGACTTTTCAAATATTAAAAAAAAAAAAAAATTCTACCAGTCTGTCTCTCTCCAGAGAAAATTTCTTTGCAAAAAAATTAAATTTAAAATTCACATGTTAAATATTTTTTTATAGACATAAACATTATTGTATTTTTGTGTACCAGTGGCCAGCGGTCCATGTATGCTGTGGATGCGGCTGCGCATCCCTATAAAATTTCAAACATTTAATGCATTTTCATAAATATTTAAGTAAAGAAATGAGTATCTATTTGAGAAAGAAAGATTGAATTTTTTCTCGAAATCAATTAATTATACGAACATGAATTTAGGTCAATAATCAAAGATTTTAATAGATATGTTTATATTGCATGTAGGGGGTCTTTAACTTTTAAGGAGTTAGTTGTTGGTTCTAGGTGAAACATTTTAATATAATAATAATAATAATAAAACTTGAAACCTACCTCGCATCTTGCTCAAGTTTTATTATTATTATTATAGGAGGGTCTTGTCCCCTCGGGAGTCGAACCCAAGCACTAGTACGCTTTCCGTGCAACTAGTCCAGACCCTTGAGACCATCACCTCCAACATGCAACATATAACTAAAGCTAAGTATTTTCACTCCATTCAAACAGATTGGGATAGTAAAAATTACTGCTTAACTGAAATAAAGATTCAACATCGAACAAAAACAGAGGCAAATTTTTGTAAAGAAATGAATATCTTTTTGAGAAAGAAAGATTTAATTTTTTCTCAAAATCAACTTGTGATATGAAATCAATTAATTTTACGAACATGAATTTAGGTCATTTATCAAAGATTTTAATAGATATGTTTATATAAATATTTAAGTTCGACTTCAAAACTTTAGGAGGATCTTTAAATTTTTAAATTATTATGCGTTATTTCAAATATTTCTATAAAAAAACATTTTTTGTTTTGAAAATCACCAACGGCCACTGATGTGTGCATATTTTGTTTAATATTTTAGATATGATAAACTATTATTTCTTTTTTTTTAATATAACTATATAGTTTTAAATATTTTGAAAGATTTGTTCGCAATTTTTGGTTGTACATAATATATATAAAATTGTATAAATAAGGTTGTATGAGCAATAAGTAAATTTTTTGTAATAAGTAGCTCACATGATGATTTTAACTTCGAAACTAGCCCACGCACATATTAAGGATGGCGACCGCTGCCATAGACCTTCGCTCAGCGATTAAAAAAAGTCAAAGTAAAGTATAAAATATATATATAGGGCTGAGCAGTCATCCTGGATAATATTTATTCACTTTTAAGACCGAATTCACAAAATATTTAAAAAAAAACTTTGCAATTTTATCAATGGTAAGAGGTCCCACTAAACACAAAATTAAAAGAGCTAGTAACTAATATATACCGGGTAAGTTTTTTATCTTGAGACAGTCTTATAACTCAAAAACAGTGCATTATATGGAAAAAAGTTTCAAATAAAAGTTTGCTTATATCAAGGGGGAAACTAAACTACGCTATTGTTTGTCGACGTAGAACAAGCTTTCAAGGGTATTCCAATGTCAGGTACTGTTTTTTAAATGGAACCCTATATTTTTCTATAATCTACTTAATCTACAAACTTTCATAAGAACCATTTTTTATACGACATCAAATAAACAAAATACATGAATCAATTAGATCTGAAAAAAAATTCTTAATAATTATTTTTAACAATTATTTAACCTAATTATCAAATAATAATTATTAAATAATCAATTACTAAATAAATAATTTTTCGACACTGTTCTGAGACTTTCCAGTGTGTATTGCAGGTCTTCTGGATGAATTCCAGTTTCAATTTCCTTATTTTGGTCTGTTCCAGTTTCTTCGTAGCTTTTACATTTCCTGATTTTTTTTTAAACAGATTTTACAACACAATAAAATGAAGCTTGTGAGGGTGTATTCCTATAAAGAAAATGCTCGACATTCATTTCAATGGCAGCCACTAACACTTCTTCCACATTCACCGCATAGATTAAGACCATTTTAATTCTGTCTTCAAGAAAAAAATGCTCCATTTTTATTATGGTAATAGAATATAACTATCTACTAGATTGAAACGAGAAATATTGGCTGTATGGGCATAGTTCTCTAAAGCCAAAAAAAAAGAAAAAAAAAGAAACGAGAAATAAACTTTTTTAAAGTCAAGAATTTTAACTACTTCTATTAAGTAGAAAATAATCTCTTAAATCTGAGTATAACGAAGTTTTAATATCATTTTAATTGTTGTGATTATTTATTTAATAATTAATTATTTAATAATTATTATTTGATAATTAAGTTAAATAATTGTTAAAAATAACTATTAAGAATTTTTTTTGAGATCTAATTGATTCATGTATTTTGTTTATTTGATGTCGTATAAAAAAATAGTTCTTATGAAAGATGTTCAGTTTTTTTTGTAGATTAAGTAGACGTATAGAAAAATATAGGGTTCCAATTTAAAAAACAGAACTTGACATTGAAATACACTCGAAAGCTTGTTCTACGTCGACAAAAACTAGCGTAGTTTAGTTTCCTCCTTGATATAAGAAAACTTTTATTTGAAACTTTTTTCCATATAATGCACTGTTTTTGAGTTATAAGACTGTCTCAAGATAAAAAACTCACCCGGTATATAGGTATATAAGTATAGTTAGAATTCTTAAAAAAAAAGCTGAGTACAAGCACTATAGTTTCTTTAATAACTTTGAGGAACTAGTTACAGTTACACAAAGTATCAGAGTCAAGTGATTGAAGTACTTTTAACTAATCGAATGTTTTCTACATTTGATTCAATCGCGAATCAAATGTAGGGAATTTTTGTCAAATATTGAGTTAAAATAATATTTGAACTTATATATTTCTAACTTGAAATAATGATCTGAAATAAATTTTTATAATTTTTCTAATTAATATAACAAAGAATAATTGCTATATCAATGAGAATTGTTTTTGACAACTGCGGATTACGCTATTGGAGTCTGCGGACTCTTAATTCTTAAGTCTTAAGCCTGGTCCAGACTTAAGACTCCGCAGACTCCAATAGCGTAATCCGCAGTAGTCTCGCGATAAATATCTTTTTCAAATCAGCGCTGTCAAAAACAATTCTCATTGATATAGCAATTATTCTTTGTTATATTATTTAGAAAAATTATAAAAATTTACTTGTAACTAGTTACTGCACAGGACTGTTTATTATTTTCGGCTATTACGGAGGAAAAAATTACTTCAAATATTAGAAATATAGTATTTAATGACAAAAACTTAACGACACAAATGACCTGATGATATGTCTAATATTATATTTTTCAAATGCAATTTCTATATAAGATTCTATCAACAAAGCGGATACGTTATCGATATATAATATCAGTAAACATTAAAGGCGAATAAGATTGAGAGAATGAATAAAAGTAATTGATTCGGTATTAAAAGGCGATCGGCTCAAATTCAATTTCTGTATTTATAGATTTCGTTTATGATAAATCAATGATTAATTTCGCTATAATAGGTTGCGATAGCAAAGGTGAATGGAGTAAATACATTAGAGTTTTTTTTTTTTTATTAATGGGCAGATAATGAAGGGCACTTTGGGTTGATCGATATATTCCATAAAATTTATTAAAATACGTAGAGTGTTTGAATATTTATTTTGGCCTCGGATACTTGTCCATTAAGACAGAACAATTGTTGTTGTTTTTTTTTTTTGGTAGAGCTATTTATAGAGTATTTAGTAAAATATACCAATATATATTATCTATTTGATATAAAGATGATTTTATTTCAAAATGTTACTCTAAAAAGTAAAAATAATTTTTTTCTTATAGAATTTTCTATAGGTACACATACCAATAAAAATACAAACGTGGGCGCTAATATTTTAATAAAAATTTTAGTTAAAACCGCCCAAGCTTCTGTGTTAGAATAGTTTACGATTTTGTGATTGTGAAAAACTGAATAATAATGTGAAACATTCCAAGAGTTGCTTAGGAAAATAATACTTTTAAAAACTTATAAGTCGATCTTGCCACTTTCCATATTATCATTAACTATAACAAGTATTGACAATAATCATTATTTCTTTATAAGATTGGAATAATTTTTGGAGACAGACTGATGAGTGAATTAAGTGGATATCGATGAGGCAGTCCAAAAAAAGAAGAAGATAATTTACACTATCTTTTATTCATAAAACCGACTTTAAAACCCTGAAGAAAAAGGGAATAGCCTCGAGAAACGTGGTTTATGAATAAAAAAGATAGTGTAAATTATGCGCTTCTTTTTGAGACTGTATAAGGACTGCCTCATCGATATCCACTTAATTATTTCTTTATTTCTATTACTAAATAAAATTGTTAATTAGAAATAATAATAATGTCATCATTCATTATTTCGTTTCATTTCAAGTTGATGACCGCTGATTTTTCACATTCCTTGAATTAATTGCTAGATAAAATTTCTCACAACCATAAATAGTTCAGTTAATTCATTTAGATAAATCTGCCACTTGAAAATAGTACTTATCATTCATTGTAGGTACTCAATGGGTGCTTAACATAACGAAAGGTGAAGTCTTTTTTCTAATATCATAGGTACGTAGTAAGTCTCTCTGTTTCCCAATGGATCTCAGTCAGTGAGTTTACAATTGATAATATTTATTTATATTGATGAAAGTTTAAATTTCTCAAAATCTATCTAAATGTCTTTTCTTTTAACCCTTACCTATTTTTGAAAAAAATTTCAGTTAATTAGAGATCTGTTCGCCTAATCTTCGGCAGCATATTTTGAAGTAATAAGTTAATGAGAAAATAATTCAAAAGAGAATAAAAAATAATGTGAGATAAGTCAAATAAGAGAGCTTAAGGGTAATAAATTCACAAAAATCCTTTCCACATTTTAGTACAAACAAATTAAATTGCCTCAATTCTAGAAGCTCCTGAAGGTTAATCAAAATGTCAAATGTTAAAGGGTTTTCTTTCTTATTAAAAATGGTATACAAAAGAAAATGTAATTTTTTAAAATTATATCACTTTTAAGAGGAATTCAATTTTATAATACTTTTTTATTTATTTATTCCTTGAATACAGTAATTTTGGATGAAAAAAATTTCGATTCATATTCGTTATTAAAAGTGTTTGTTAAGTAATTAGATACATGTATTTAGATACATTTGTGAGTAAAATATGATACAAAAAATTTGGGATATAAAAATTATGGAACATTTAATTATTTTTATTTTAATTTATAGGAATAAAATATTCACGATGTTCTAAATTAAATTTATTCAAAACCAGACCAACAAAATCTTGAGAGTACTTCCCAAAATTCTAGTCCATTCTAGTGGTCTGCAAATGACGAAAATCATAAAATCCTTTTAAACGACTTTTAAATTTATAAATATTTTTATATCTATCTCTAAAGTTCCTTCTTTATCGAAGATAGCTATTTCTTTCCCAACTGTTGTTGTTTTTTTTTTTTTGTTATTTCACTAGTAACTAAATAGGTTGCTCAATATCTCTTCATGTGCTTGCTAATATTTTAAGACATATATATTAAAAATGATAAATCTTTGAAAATGATTTACTTTTTACCGAGGGGTGAACCGCGACCTAATCGTGTACACCTACTTACACTTACACTTTCATTTCCAGGTAGAAGACAATAGATGAATGGGCATTATGTAATGAATTCCAAAATAATTCCAAAGAACGTGTACACCTAATTCCAATCGCGGTTTACCCCTCACTTTTTACCAAGGATTTTACTCTATTCAATTTATTCATTAATTAAACATATCAAAAACAACTAGTTTTGGGGCTTCGTTAAAAATTGGAAAATATCAGGGATTAAAGTTTTGAAATTACTTCGATTTTGACTGACAAAAAACACTGTTCGACAAAAATTTCTTCCCATAAACCTAACAATGGATTCCAGTAGAATTTTTATACGCCGATTATGATGAAATTTCCCGATTTTTTACAACATGTCAGAGTTTTGAGATATTATCGTCAAAATGACCAAAAATTCCATTTTGACCTATTTTCGAGTCCCATTAGATATTAAACAGCAATATTTGAAATCAAAATATTTTATTGACGTAATAGAAAACAGTTTCCTCTTTGATTTTCAAATTACCATTTGATATTAGCTCAATAAGAACTCGAATTATAACTAAAAAACTAAAACTGCGTGATTATAATACATAGATAAAAACACAAGGTCTTGGTTTTTTAGTTATGACTCGAGTTCTAATTGAGCTAAAATCAAGTGATAATTTGAAAATCAAAGAGGAAGTTGTTTTCTATTAAGTCAACAAAATGTTGTGATTTCAAATATTGCTGTTTAATATCAAATGGGACTCGAAAATAGGTCAAAATGGCATTTTTCGTTATTTTGACCGATAATATCTCGAAATTCTGACGTGTTGTAAAAAATCGGGAAATTGCATGATAATCAGCGTATAGGACTCTACTGGAATCCATTGTTAGATTTACGGGGAAACTTTTGTTTAATTTTTATCGAGCAGTGTAATTTAGTTTTACTTTTATTTTTATCAATTGACCCGATTCCACAAATTAATTTGACTTAAAATAGCGTCATAGGTAGGTAAGTTCCTATATTTATCATCCCTTGAAGAATTCAGAATTAAAAACTTGAACGTAGTGAAAAACATAAAAACCAATTTTTACAATGATTTGTCCCTCCTGAAAGAATTTTATCCATCACCAATGTTTGTTTGATACACCATTTTACATTCTCTTTTCTATTTATTTTATTTTTACGCGAATGTTAAATAAATTCAAATGACATTCCTACCAAAAGACATCGTCATCGATTATTGCTGTGAAATGTTGTTGTTTTTGTTTTTTTATTCCCTTTTTGTGTCGATCATAAAGCGAACACATTTTCGGGATAATTTTAATAGGTAATAAACGTTGATAGGTCTGGGAATCCTGATTATCTTTCCGTGCGAATTTTATTGCAATTCCAGGCTGAAGTTATTTTTTTTTTTTTTTGAGTGGAGGGGAGAGCCGAAATTCAACCAAAACATCTTTGGTACCTTTGGTTGTTGAAGGCTATGGGGTGATAGTCTCGGTAATTGGGGCACCAGAACTGAACATTTAGGGCTGCGTCTCTCGAAGACACTTAGGGGTGGATGAGAAGCCTTAGGGGGAGGCGATTTTACGAGCCAGGTCTTGCACACATAGGCTACTCCCCAGGGAGTTGTTAACCTTCCTTGCTTCTAGGGGTTGTTAACCTCCATCCACTAGCCAAACACTGATCACAGGGCATATATAGCTGACGGCGGAAGGAACCCCAACTACCCTCTAATACGCTATCGAATACTTTATCGTGTAAATATATATCTGGGCTGCTACACGATTTATCATCTCCATAAATAATTCAAACTGATCGTTCCTACTAGTCATTTAAAAAAAAATGTAATGCGGTGTTCAAATCCAAACAGGAGATGCTGTATTAAATATATAGCAATTTCTCATTAAAAAAAATACCAATTACTTGAAGAAGTATATTTCTTTGGCATTTTACACAATAAACTCAATATAATGTTTATTAAAGCATACCGAATTTTGGCGAAAAATTTCCTTTAGTCATTTATGAGTATTAAAGATTTTTTTTTTTAATTTACAAGATTTACTGTATTTTCGAGATTTTCTTTAATTCATAATTGATATAAAAGGAATAATTTTCTTAAACTATTTTATGTCAGGGATACTAGTTTCTCAAACTAGAAACTACGAGCTAATCCCCTGATTAAGGACTTATTCAATGGATTGTTTCTCTAAATTAAAATATTTAAAATTTAAAATACAAAAGTATTTTTGTGAAACCTATCTAGTATTTTATATTTTAAATTTTAAAAAATTTCTTAAATTTTTCAAAATTTTCTTTACTTTATTTAAGATGTTTCACCAAGATCCCACACCATTTTCCCTTAATAAGATTATTTCTAACTTTTAAGGAGATAGGTGTTGGTTCAAGGTGAAAAATTTTTTAATAATAAAATTCGGGTGTGTGGTTAAGACCACACGACAGAAGTGATAACTTATATGGCACTTATAATTCTAATATTCTAAAATTATTAAAAGGAATAATTAATATATTTTCCGACAATGATTGAACTGGTACTAGGCCACAGCCCAACCGTGATGCGGGACGTCTCAATTCCATTTGCTTCACAGGAAAATAAAAATATACATGAGCGCCAAAATTCAAATATAAGATATAAATTTGAGCTTAGATTTAATGTTGCAGTGCCATCTGCGGCTTGAATTGGTACGAGAACTAGACAGAGAACCCAACCGTAACGCATGGGAACCATTACAGAGTGACGCGTGACGACTCAATCCTGTTTACTGCCAAGTAAAATAAAAAGTGTGCAAGGCGCGCCAAAAGAAGGTATCACTTCACAAAAATTAGATAAAATTGCAAGGTTGATTTCACATAAAACAAAATAAAACAAAAGTGAGTTTAGATTTCGATGGGCTGACAATCCGAAAATATATCGAAATCTAAACTCACTTTTGTTTTATTTTGTTTCATGGAAATCCACCTTGCAATTTTACCTTATTTTTTTAAGATTATTTCTCTACCCTCTCCCGAAATTCCACTTATAAAATTTCCATTTCTTTTAATTTTAAAAATATTTCCTATCGTAGTGATGATGATAAGTTTTATCAACGTTATATTGACTCTCACTGCACTCTGTTTATTTATTATCTGCCAATAATTCTTAGAGCTATGAAATTGCGGGGCCCCATTATGCGCGAGGCCTCGGGAAAGTCCCAAAATCCCGACCTCTGAACCGGCCCCAATTTTAATGGACACTCCGAAAAGCTGTCCAGATTGTCTAATAATAAATTATAAAAAAGAAATTGAAAACTTCATCTCATATTGATTCCCACCCCCTCATCTCCTGCTTGAGAGTATTTATCGATAAAACAGATTAACGAATTTATTTATTATTATATACATTTGTAATGTATAATTATATAGGATTAGAGTTAATGAGCAATAGGTCAATTGTAATTATAGCATCTAATTAAATTATGTCATGTTCCATATCTTTTCATTACAACTATTTATTATTAATATACAATACAGTTAATGTCATATTTAATATTTTCAATTGGTAATGTATTAGCCCAATGGGATATGGACGAGTGAGTTAGCTGGTGTAGTTGGTGGGGGGGATGAAAACATTAAAAATCTATTTCAATTTACATTTTCCCTTTCATTTCTAGCTTAAAAAAAAAAAAAAAAATATACCTACTAGTAATAAATAATCAAATTCTTCGTTATAATTATAATATAAAATAAATGAAATTCTTTCTTTTGAAAATAAAGATTGAAATAGGGGAAGTTAATGAAAAAATTTGTTTTTAATGAAGTAGTGATTTTAAATTCAAAATGAAATCCTAAATATTTACAGCGTGACTAATATACTATTATTAAATCTACTTGATTTTGTTCAATATCAAATTTAATAAAATAGGTTAAATACGAAAAGTGAAAACACAGGTACGCTTCCTTAAAATTTTTAAAAGTGGAAATTTTTTATCAGCCAAGAGCTTAAGCTAGAAACTTGAGAAAAATCTCCAGTTTATACAGTACTTAATTACAAACTTGTCTGCCGAATTTCAGCTTATTAGATTCAACAATTCGATAACTCCACATTTAACGATTTGATTTTTTTTCGATTTCTTTTATTTTTCGATCGATAATTATAAAATACAAATTCAAAAATCTAATCAGTTTTTACTTTATCCAATGCGAAGCATGGGGAAAGTATTGTAATCGGTCTCGCGGCAAGCGGGACTTCAAAGGGCCCTCAGGTAAAAACTACGGAACCCATGGACTCAATTAAAGTCACAAATTGTAGTATTCAATTAGGTTGAATATTAGCACGTGACGGTTTTGCCAAAAATTACATGGGGTCTCGTCGAGAGGCCAAAAAGTGACATTTTTTCATTTAGTGCGTGCGGATGGATGTTATCGTTTTTTTGGCCCACGATTTTTTCCACACCGTTGCACCAATTAAAATGAAATTGAAAACCTACGATTCTTTTAACAAAATGAAGCGCTGATTAGTTTTTCGTACATATCGACCAACAAACATTAGTACTTTATTTCAGTACTTTTTTAGTTTTTTCTAAATATTTTGAAAATGATTTAACCAATTTTGATGAAATTTAATATCCTAATTAAGTACCTTGTGGACCACAAAAAAGGTTAAATAAAGTTTTTAGTAAAATTATATTTTAAAGTACTTTACTCTAGAGTAAGATAGTACTTTTTTAAATTCTTTAAAATTTATTCATTTGATCGTTTTAATTCATTTAATTAACCTTGCTTAAGTAAGAATGGATAGGCTTCTCTCTGTGAAATGCTAAAAATTGGGAGGAAAATTTTTAAGTAACCATAGCAACTGCGTTGTTTTCTTATCCGTTTCCTTTGCTGAACATAGAGGAATCGACTTAAAAATTGATTCTTATCTATTACTTGAGGAATAATAATTCTACATTAGATTTTTGACGCTTCGATTATTACTGGTAATCATTGTTGAAGACATGGAGGAATCGACTTAAAACGAAAAATAACGATCGATTCTCATCTAATACTAGAGATGTAGCCTTATTGCATTCCATTTTTGATGTTTTGACTATTAATGGCAACCTCTACTGAAAACGTGGAACAATCGACTTGCTTGAGTTGTTTACTATAAAAGAATTTAGTCTTTTTGATTTTAAGTCGATTCTTCCACGTTTTCAGTAGAGGTTGCCATTAATAGTCAAAATATCAAAAATGGAATGCAATAAGGTTATTCCTCTAGTATTAGATAAGAATCGATCATTATTTTTGAATTAAAGTCAACATGAGCTGCAAATTGCAAGTGATATCTGATTAATAATAAAGGAATAAACATATTAATATTTCAAATGAATTTAGATAAAGTTTAGCAACGATCCGTTGCAGTTTATTTGTTTTAGAATTAAAATATTTTGGATCCTAAACGATTTTTCTACGTCTTTCTTTTCATGAAATATCTTGGATATTGGAATCTAGACACACACACATTTCGACAGGGGCACTAAAATTTATTTTTCAGAAATTTCTAAACACGAATATAGAAAAAATCGCTTCGTTTGGCGATTGAGCTATATTTAACCAATAAGATCTTGTTAAAGTCGATATAGGGGGAGAAAAGTTGTTAATCACGATAACTCTTTGCCAATAGATATCAGGGTGAATTCGCCTCCCCTTATTAATTCTATATATCTTTAATAGATGTCACCCCTATCCCGTTTTTAGCCATTATATTATAAGAAAACAATCAAATATTTTAAACTACTTGAAAATTGTTTGTACACCATGAAGGTCTATTACCTATGTATATTACATTAATAAATAAATAAATAAATATCAAATATTATAATTATTTGTCGTTTATAATAGGTAAGTATGAAATGAATTCGCAATTTTTTCACACTTAAATAAGTTAAGAGGCTTCTAAACCCAATAAGACTATATTGAACAAAGTTTTGGTTTAAATCAGTCTACTGAAAATAAAAAAAAATTCTTCAAGAGAATTTCCCCATTTTCCGAAAAATTAGTTTAACAATTATTTTTTTTTAATTTGGTAAATTACAGTTCCTAATTGTCGTCTTTGAGTTTGATAAGAATCGTCGGATAAAAGTTATTTACATTTAAATTGAAAGTTTCTTTTTTCCGAGAGTAGCAGGATTTTTATAAATTGAGGGAGACAATAAAAGAGAGTGTCATCTGTGGGAATTATAAATTTTTAATTTATTTATAACGAGACTCTATAGTTTCGAGAACTTTGCCCTTTTCATCAGTCTCGTTATAAATAAATTAAAAAATTTTAATTCCAGCAGAAGAGAAACTCTTTTATTGTCTCCTTCAATACATAAATTTAATTGAAAAGATTGAGAAAGAACATATTATGCATATTCTCAAATTTTCAAGGCGCGGGGAAATTCTTAAAACCTCCCCTGTAATTTTGGACTTAATGCTTTCTATCTTATATAAGAGGGATGTTTAATTGGCTCCCCTTTGTAGTAAGTACTTAAGGTCAAATATACTCTCACAATTACGACTATAATCCTGAATAATAATCATTCACAATGTGTGAATTGCAACAAGTGTTAGCACTATATATTAGTCCTAGTAGAGAAATTCGTATTTGATTGTTATTATTATTCAACACGTACCTTTTCTAAGGCCTTATACTTGAAATATTATTAATTCTCTGTGAATTACCTATAAATTACTTACCGAAACGTTGCTTTGGTGTGCGTGAAAAGATTTATTTGTCAGATATTATATTTGTATGCAAAATATAACGAATATAAAATAATATAAAAATAATAAAAAAAAATCTACGTTCGATATTAAAGTTTATATATTCAAATTTATTTCTAAGGTGTTTGTCTGATTTTGTAAACAAAACATAAATCCACCCTTTCTCCCCTCCCTTCTCTCACTTCTTCCTCATTGGCAGAAAATAAATTAATGCATAAATTTAACTTCTCAACGAGACTAGAATTTTAATTTATACTAATTTATTTCTTAAAGCTTTTCTTTGCTAATTTATCAAACGACCAAAGTGGGATAAGATTTAAGAGAAATAAAAAAAGGATAATATTTTTTAGAAAAAAAAAAAATTAAAAACACCTATATATTTTATGAGGCATATATTATTCTTTGTGCACCCTTAAGCACCCCCTCAGCTTAAAAGCCTTAGCCTTTTAGAAATAGTCAACTCAACGTACTCACACAAAAATATTTCATTAATTAAAATTTTAGAATTAAAGTGGGAAAATTCTATACTTAAAAAAATGTAGTTAGCATATCTCAAAAATTTATAAAGCAAAGCTCTATCTTATTTTGCTCTATAAAAATCTTAAATAAAACAACTATTTTTTAAATTATCTCTAAATTTTTGAAAATTTAATGGGCGTTTTGAAATTATTTTATATAAATGAACTGTATTTATTCAATATATGTGTATGATGATATAAATGTAAACTGAAGTAAAAGTATTGAAAAGTTTTTTTGAAAAAATCACTCAGACTTTTATACTTAATCCGATAGTTATTGATAAGTTTTTTAGGAGGGAGATTCTTAAAGGATTTTCCCAATAAAAATTCGAAACATCAAATAAAAAATTTAAATATAAAAAAAATATAAATTACTAGGTTGGTTTCAAAAATAAATTTATTTTTTATTTCTAAATTTTTAAATAAATTTATTTAAGAAACCTACTTAGTAATTTATAATTTTTTAATTAAAATTTTTAATTTTATTAAAAATGTTTCACCTAAAACCTGTACAATTTTACCTGAACAAAATATCATATGGTAAGTTATTCAGATATGCCTGATTAATAACCTTAATAAGACAACTGATTTTATAAAAAAAATTATTTAAGCCAGGTTATATGAGCCTTTTAATTAAACAATTTTTTCAATAAAGTAAATTTTTCTTTCCGGTATAACTTCAGCTAAATAATTTAAAATTTCAGCGGTAAAGTTGCAATGATTTAATTAATATTTTGTATGTTTGGTTTCTTCTTCGTGATATCATTTAGTGAAAAACAAAGGAGGAAATATATAGGGTATATATAGAGCAGTTCAATCTCAGAAGACATTTTACCTTTAATTAGAAGCAGGGACAGAAATAAAACGTAATTTGAAGATTTCATTTTATTTTAATCCAACTTGCCGCTTTCTTTCTCGTATGAATGACGCTTAATGCACAATCTTAAAAGTTTTATTGGCCCGTTCCGCCCGCAAACGCAAAGCCCTTCAACCCTTTTCTTCATCGTATTCCCTTTCTTCTTCTTCTACTTCTTTTTCTTCCACATCTTCTTCCTCTTCTTATTGCTCGCAACACATAACGGTTAATTAATAGCTTTACGGACGGCTCCATCTGCGACGGGCACCCACCTCAAAAAGGGGGGCCCGGAGGGGGGACTTGAGGGGAAAACAAAAGCTAATTATTTGAATAGAGTCTTTACACTGTGAGGAAGAGAATGCGAGTTTTAGTGGGGTGCAGGGGGCTTCTTTAAAGTGCACATGGCTGGGAGGGAAAGGGGTTGTGGGGGTGGAATGGAATGAAATGGAAGCCAACTTGTCAACGAGGCTATCAATTACCAAATTGAATGCACGCCTAAGTCAATTGTTTTTCATAATAGCCGATTTGTGTGTTTGTTCAAAAGAAGATTTCTTTTCGAAAAGCGAATAATAATAATAATAATAAAAATAATTATTTGGATATGTTTGTTAAGAGTCAGTGCAATGTTTTATCTCTGATTTCCACCCTTTCAAATTCGTTTACTTTCTTCCCTCGAAATATGCTTCTTTTATTATTTCATTTTCTTTACAATTTTCTGATCTATATCGTTGTTTCTTAATTTAATTGTTATTTTTATACTTTTGTCTGAAAAAATAAAAAAAAAAATTCTCAATTTTCGGTACAGTAAAAAAAAATTTAAATCCAAAATGTTACTTTACATGACCCTATGGTAAAAAATATTTTTGATTTTTGCTCGATAAATTTTTTTCAAACTCATCCATCAGATTAAAATTTTAATGCAATTTTCAATTTTTTGAAAAAATTATATATACACATCACTTATAAATAACAAAATTGTATCTTATTTAGTTTACGAGCAACACTGTGAACATACAGACATTGCGTGGAGACACTAATATCCGGTTTTACTTTTAAATAGAACACTAAAAGAAGAAAGCAAAAATGAGCAGCATTTAATGGAATTGAATCGGTCATGTATGCAATGAACGACGATTTTGGGGTACTGTTTGAAGAGGAAGGAATGTACTGATGGTGCGTGCTAGACTTTGGGGTACTGTTTGAAGAGGAAGGAATGTACTGATGGTGCGTGATGGAAGGAATGTACTGATGATACGTGCATGGTTTTTACTCAGATTACGGGTTTACCTTTAAGAAAGTGTTCGCGACAAAAAAAGCATGTTTGGAAAAATCTTGACTTAGGTGGTTTTTGAAATGACCGATTCAATTGAACCTGAGATATTTTGTGGATAGGCCCACAAGTGTGATAACCAACCATAGCATAAATTCTTCTGCTCAGATAAACCCATACCTACTTGGGATGCGGCTTTTATTATTTGAAAATAATAAACTTTCAATAGCCAAGTAAAAAACAAAAAACAAAAAATTCGAGTTGGCTTTTACCCGCTGAGCGTAACAAATATAATATTAGAATGCCATTTATTTTCCTTTATCATTTAAAATGAAATTCTCCCAGGAAAAAGATTAATCCACTCTAATTAAATATTTAAATAAAACAACACGAACAACATAATCTTAAAGAAAATGTTTTATATTGTTCGTTTTTTTTTCATTTTCCCTTTCTCTTTTAGTATCCATAATATTTTTTTGTCCGCCCTGGTAAAATAAAAATAATTTGACGACGTTGTTCAGACGCCAGTAAAGCCATTTTTATTTTCCTCTGGACCCACCCATCTGCCGGAGCTGGATACAGAGTCAGCCTCCGGCCCCAGCAGATGAATATTTGACAATTCCATTGGTGGTTGCTTTGCGAGAGTTCATCAAATAATTACTCAGCGCCGCCCCCACCACCCCCCTGCATTACCCCTCGGCAATTTGGGGCCAAGGCAACACACCAACAGACAAAACGTTATGTAATTTATACATCCGTTAGATGGATTATGGCATGGAGAGCAAGAAAGAGATACCCGTAAGCTGAAATATAAATTCCCCCAGACTATTTTTGGATTGTCAATTAAAAAATCAACATCATGTCAGGGAAAAAGCAAGATCGAAAGAGGGGGATGTTAATTTGTTACTTGGCATGTTAGGCTCACATCACCTCTTCTCTATTAAACATATACCGTTGTCCACTCAACTTCCCCCTTAGCAGAGATTTAAAAATAAAACAGATCTCTGTACAAGTCATATCCGTTTAATGGGGAGTGATAAACAGAGGGATTTTAAAACAGACAACCCTTTCTCGGATGCATAGACGAAATGTTTTCTGAAAAGCTTTTTCATTACCAGAAATTATAGAGAATATGATTTAATGGAAAGCTTTCGGGAAATGAAATAATTTTTAAAGAAATTTGCATTTTGATAACTTGAAAAAATCTGAAGTAATAATGACCATCTCGGCTGAAAAAGCTGGTAATGCAGTCGGATGAATCACATTTTAGATTAATCAATAGAAACTTGTGCATACTCAGTTCGCTTCAATGCCTTAAGTCGAATATTGTCGCCTTAGAGTAACTCACAACAAGGATATTTTACAGAACAGACAAAAAACAAACAAAATGTAATATTGTGAGAAACTATTTTTCACATTTTTTTCTTCAGCTTACGATCGTAATTTTAAGTAGCAGTTTTACTTAGAGGATGCTCCATCTCTTTTTCTTTCGAACGGTATTAATATGTCATATATGATAAAAAATGGATCTAGAAGGTTTACACTCTAAGGCAACGATATGTTATAGGTATGTATTAATATGGGAAAGTTAAGTTGTCGGTAGAAATAGATTTAAATTTTCTAAGAAAATCAAAGGAGGGTGTCAGTAATTAGATCTGAGATGCAATAGATTATTTCAGTAAGAAGGGTTCTTTTCCCGTGGAGATAAAAAACAATTCTTCTAGCATATAATTTAAAATAATTCATCCTATCTCGGATCTAATAGATGACACACTCTTGTGATTTTCTTAGATGCTACGATATGTTAAACACAATAAGTGATTTTGTTAAACGCATGCCCTTATTGTATATTTATATGAGTGCCTGGAACACCTAGCGATGCTCGGTAACTTTTTGCTTCAGTTAAAAGCTATATATTAAAAATAAGATAAAGTACATTAATTTTTAAAAAAATCGTTAGTGCCATTTTTGAGAAAATAAAAAAAAATCTTTCAATTAAATGTCAACTTCCGGTGTTCCGATTTCAAGTAAAAGCTTGCTATACTCCTTTTAGCCTACATTGAGCTAAAGTTTCGATTTTCGTAGCTCTGAGATTTTTGGTTGGGAAACGCGAGAGTGGTATATTCTTACGTACGTAAACATCAACTTTCGGTATTTCGATCGGGTCTGACCTTTCTTGGAATGACCATATCTCAACCACTGCTAAAGCTGCAGCGCGCAAGCTTGGTCTCCTATTTAGGTCTAGAAGCTATTATACTCCCAGTTAACTTCTTACACTGTATAAGGCTCAAATTCGCCCCTGTCTCGAATATGGCTCTCATCTGTGGAGAGGGGCCTCCAAGCATTCTCTTGCCACACTGCGGATGCAATTGAGAAGCGAACAATTAAACTAATAGGAGACCCGACCCTAACTAACTCAATCGACTCCCTGGCTCATCGAAGAAACGTTTCTGCCCTTTCCCTGTACTACAGATACTATCATGGTGTCTGTTCAGCCGAACTGAAATCAATTATCACCCCTAAAGCCCTCTTTAAGATAAACACGCGGTTTTCGAAAGCTCATCACCCCTTCGCTGTCAAGTTGGATAAAAATCGAACAAGCGCTTTTGCTAACTCCTTTATTCCTATGATCTCCAGAGACTGGAACTCGCTACCACCCACCTTCTTTCCCGCGACTTATAACCTTCAGCTGTTTAAGACCCCTACCCACCCCATAAAAACCCTTCTTCTTCTTTTCACGATGGAGGGGCCAACCCAGGCCTTTAGGGGATGCACCTTTTTGGTGTAACTCATTCTCTCATGATTTTCATAAAAAAATGCTCATTTAATAATATAAGATTTTATTTCTAATACCCGACAAATAGATAAGGTATTTATAGTATTATACAATAAAAATATTGAATGTAGTGTCACATATTTATTAGTGTTATATTATTGTTGTGTTAAATTAGATTGCTTCATGTTAGATATTACAAATATGTTCGAGAAAGTATTGTTCAATGTTGTTTGTCAACGGTAAAAATAAATTTTCCAAGAATATTTAATAAACTACAAGAGTTTTCTGGGGATGGGGGGAGGAGTGGGGGATTTTATTTTTACCATTGACAACACTTTATAAAACATGAATGAACATGTTTGGAACGACTACTAAGAAAGAAACTATTTTTTGTATGAATATTATTTAATAATAGTTGCTTAAATTTATTCAAAGTGATTTTCACAAATAACTTGAATAAATTTAATCAACTATTATTAAATAATGTTTCAGCAAGAACCAACACCACGTTCCCTAACAATTATGACTATTATTTGATTGAGTCAATAAAGATTATTTGAATTTAATCTTCACGTTATTTTATATAAGATAATTTTTTGTTTTAAAAATACAAATATTATGGCTATATAACGAGCTATCTACATTCTTCTTCTCATGTGTTGTCTTGAGTATTTATTCAGACACACAGACAAAATAAAAATGTTTCGAAATTATTTTTCTTTACGTTTCAGACATTTTCAGCCAGGAACAAGCAAAGAAAAAATATTTAAATTAATCTAATACTCTGAAGCTGTGCTTGACAAGTGTAATTTATTAATTTTAGAACAAAATAGAAAAGTTATTTAGAATTAAAAACTGCATCTGGTACCTACATTTCTGTGAGAATATTATGAAAAGACCTAAAAACTCAAAAAATAGACAAATATGTTTTCATTATTTATAAAATATCAGGATTTCTCCGGAACTGGAGTTACTGTAGCTAATAGCCTGATATTTGGTTTGAAACAAAAATTTAAGAAGAAAATATAAAAGATGTTCAAAAATAAAAACTATATCAAATTTATTAGTACATTTCCCTGGGAATATTATGAAAAATTTGATAAGAGCTAAAAACACAAAAAACAACTTAGATTTTTGTGTCATAGGATTATTATTTCTAATATAATCTTAGACATAGAGTATTTCACTTAATTAGAACATTGCTTTAATTTACTAATAAAAACTTTCCAATAAAAAATATTTAATTTTTAATTTTCGTGAAAAAATTCGAATTCGATTTTCTTTAAATCTTTCAGGTACCTTGAATTCAAAAAATTGAGTATATGTGTAGATATATGTGCGTGTGTGACTAATTTAATTATTCGCATTGAATCTCTTTGAAAGCTTATATTTTACTTTTTTACTAAAAAACTATTTCATACGTGTTTAACCTATAACGATAGATTGAGAGAATAATTCTTTTTCATGTTTTTATTTTGAAATTTTTTTAACATAATACTCTAGTACCTGGAGCCACCGAGCGATGCACAGGCGACATCTTAACCTATGTCACCATACACTCTGAACACTTAGAGGCCGGAAAAGAAAACTGCTGTAGCCCTTGATATCTCCAAAGCTTTTGACCAGGCTCTGCGTCACAAAAATCTTCTTGCCAAACTGCCAAATTTCTAGGATTCACACCAACTCTTCGCAAATGGATAGAAAGCTTTCTTATTATCCCGTGAAGCAGGTGTTGTGGTGGATGAACATCATCTGAATCGTTCTCCACAACTTGCTCCCCAAGGCTCCGTAATCTCCTCCACACTTTTTCCTAATGTATATAAACGACTTTTCGATCAAACGGCAACCCCATCATTGTTACGCCGACGATAGCACTCTACACGGTAAACCCTCACTCGAACAATCGAATCACTTACCTCCTCACTATTCTCGACCTAGACAAACTGAATAAATGGGGCTCTCGCAAAAATTTAGTTAACTTCAATTCAAACAAGACTCAATGTTGTCTACCTTTGTAGCGGAAATAAAGATTTCCGATATACCTTCGATTCGAATAATTCTAAAACGTGTGACAGCCTATCCATGCTGGGCGTCTCTGCTTGATCTGACGGTTCGGAATGAACACATCTCCTTCAGAAGTGAAAATCAGCAAGGAAGATTGGCTTCTTATTCAAGTCCAAGCGATTTACAAACCCCCACACCACTATCTACAAGGCCCAAATCCGCCCCTGTCTCGAATACGGCTCTATCTTGTGGAGGGCTCTAAAATACTTTGCTACCCTGATGCAATTCAGAAACGAGCCGTCAGGCTAATTGACGATTCGCCTTCACTGACTCCTGACTCGCTGGCTCATCGAAGATGTCTCTGCCTTTTCCCTTTTCTACAGATACTATCACGGCAGGTGCTCTGATGAGATAAAATCGCGAAATTCCCCCCAGTTAGCCGCTGAAAGCTTTGCGCACGCAGCACGCGTTTTGCCGACTCCAACACTCTTTTTCGCGGTTAATTAGAAAAGCGCTAAATCTTCACTTCATTCGCCAATACATATTGGTCTCGTTGATTTTCAAGTGAACTAAACTTCTTCCAGCCCTATCTTTCCCAGCACCTATATTCTTTCAAACTCTCAAAACCGGCGCATAGACACCTACGTCTACACCCTCTCACTTAATTCAACTTTCTTCTTCGGTAATGCAAGGGTCTTCTGAGATCCAGGGGTTGTGATTTTACGAGACCGCCTTTTCGTATCTGATTGCATTAAAAAAAAAAAAAAAAAAGGTAACCCCTGAACCCCCTCCTTAGTGCGATTAGAAACCACGCACCTCGCCCCCACCATCACATCCTCACCGCCATCCCCACCCGCACCACCCCAACTCCCCCCACAACTGCACCCCACCTCCTACACCTCCCACATCCACCCCACGCCGCACCCAGCTTTTGCACTTCTATCATCTTTCTTCGGCGGTCCAATATATGGTGCAAATTTATTTTTTCAATGTACACCAATTTGCTCACATTTGTTCATAGTGATAAACATCATAAAAATAAATAGGAAAATAATAATAAAAAAATAATAATCGTATAGGACTAAAAATAAACATAAAATAATAAGATTTGCTCAGTTATATAAAAACCACTTCAACTACTTTATTTTAAACACACCTGTAATGTTATGATTTCAGAATAATCGTATATTAAAAACAAACAAAAATCTTCAATTCTAAAATATATATATTTATATTTGCTATAACCTATTAGTGTGGCTTTTAAAATTAAAAACCAATTAATAAATAAAAGATAATGAAAAATGAAACAACTATTTTATTGAGATTTTCATATATCAATAATTACTTTAATTACATAAGATCAATTTAAGATTAAATTGGTCTTGTCCAAACTCTGGCCGGATCGCTTTCTGTCCTCAAAACTTGTTAATAGAATTTGTTTCATCAAAATCGGTAGAGCCGTTTTCAAAATAGTATCAATATACAAATATATATATATATATATAAATAAATATATAAACAAATATATAAACAAAAATTTTTGTTTTGTTTAATAAGTGTAGATATATAATAGATTTTGTGCATGCAATTTCATTATTATAGTATTAAATAAGTTAATTTCAGTTAAGGAGAAGGTGACGTTAATACAAACTCGTACTTTACTTGATTAATAGAAAATCTTTATTTCCGTGTCTGAGCTTGTTTCAATGTCTCCACTGGATATGGACTTGTCTCTGACATGTATCCGGATTATATAAAATGCCCAAGCTGGCTTCTCACCATTTTATTTCTATACCAAGGTGAGACATTCTATGCCAATTGCATTTCAGAGAATTTGCCATTTTTTAAGATTATCTTTAATTGTTCCACTGGAGGCTAAAGTAAGAAAAAAAATATTTAATTGTTTTTAAAATATTTTCAATGGAATAAGGAATTATTTTTCCAGATTTTGATTTGTTTTAAAAATTTATCGAACACATTTTTTCATTAAATAATTTATACAATGAATTTATTTTTATTAGGGAGATTTTTAGTTTAAATAACATGAATTATCACTATTGAGTATACAGTCCTAAGACTGGTTTGACAAACAACTGTCTCCTACTGACTTATCCTCTGCCAGCTGTTTGACCTCTCTAAATGTCCCATATCCCCAATTATTTGGTTGGAATATTCTAATCTGGCCTCTCCCTTTTCATTCCCACCTCCTCCAAGATATCCCCAAGCAGTCCCCATGTTCCTGTGTGTGCCCCAT
The DNA here is from genome assembly GCA_024734495.1 of Forficula auricularia. Taxonomy (NCBI): domain Eukaryota; kingdom Metazoa; phylum Arthropoda; class Insecta; order Dermaptera; family Forficulidae; genus Forficula; species Forficula auricularia. The sequence continues at coordinate 1,835,445 of JALMQS010000778.1, read as the reverse complement.
CATCTGACCTCTTCTCTTCTCCAGACTCTTCCACAAAGGTTCTTCTTTCTCCGATTCTTCCAAGAACTTCTTCATTTGTAATTTTATCCATCCATTTGATATTCATCATTCTTTTGTAGCACACCCTACTGAAAGCCTGTAATATCTTTTCTCTCCGTTTTTCTAATTATCCAGTATCATATGCTCCATACATATGTCTTCAATAGCAACTTCTGTTTTAAGCTGAAATATGAATTTAACTGATATTTATTATAGGGTGCGGCTCATTTTAGAAAATCAATTTATACGAAATTTGTTTTTAATAAAATTAATAATTTATTTTTTCAAATAAAATTTCCTCGGTAGGGTTGCAAATTTAAAACTTTTATTTTGCCGAGAGTAGCAGAGGAGTTGATGATTCATAAAGAAAACAAAGAAGTAGACCTCTGCTTGATGCAAATAAAATGCGCAGATACATATATCTAATATATATTTGTATATATGTAAGTAAAGTGAAAAGTTCTTTCTGAGCCTAGTAAATAATGAGGAACAATAATTCCACAATATTTTGCAAAATGACATTTTTCCAGGGATCATCCGCTTTAAATAATAAACATAATAATAATAATTTATAAAACACAGCCTTAGGAAATGGTACAATATTCCTTCTGATTTAAGTCTTTAACAAAAGTATACACTCGTCTCTACTTGACTTTTCCAAATATTTTTAAAAATAAATAAAATTGAAATTTCTTATTTTTATTAAAATAATATAAAAAAGTGGAACTAAAAACTAAAAAAAAAAAAGAAGAAAAAAATCAAATCGAAGATTCATTCGAAATTTTAAGCTGTTGAGTGGGTTTGTTCTTCGATTTTGTTTGAGATAAAGCCTGGGGAGTTTGGGTGGGTGAAAGTAGAGGGATGAGATGGGGATTCCCAAAAAGACACCTGCGCTGCCTTTAGCAGTTGACATTAAATGTCACCTCGTGTCTAAAGCTAATAAATAATTAAACCGGAAGCGAATGCAATTTTCAATATACAATAATAGAATAAACATTGGATGGTACAAAGAAAATAGATTAAGATGGTTGATCACATAGATTTTATAGATATGTTGAATAAAAAAATAAATCAATAAAAATTAACCAATCGCACTGAATCGCATACTGAGATTTGATTCAATATATATGAGGCTACTGTGGGTCAGTGGTCAGAGTGTCATGCCGCTGTTCTGAAATATGCTTGTTCGAGACTGAGTCTCGGCAGATATTTGCAGTCGCCTCCTCTTGAAAGCAAAAATTGAAAACTACCAAGGAGTATAATTGCCGAGTCAACCCTCCAAATTAGCCGTTCAGAACCAGCGATAAAAAGTAGGTCCCGTATATCTGTGTAAAATAGCTAAACACCGCCTCCCTGGTGTAATGGCTCGAATGACTGTCTGACAACCGGAGTGTCTCGGGTTCGATTCAGTTATACTCAGAGACATTTTTTCTGTAAGTATAGGGTCTGATAATAAAAATTAAGTGGGAGATAAATTTAACCTAATTTATCTCGTTGAGAATTTACCACTGCTCGAAGCCCTTAAAAACTTAGTAAATTGGATTGTATCTAACTTTCTGAGATTTGGTTCGTGATTCGGCTTTTCCTTCTACTCTGTTCTTTTCACGATGGAGGGGCCGGTCCCATACAGGCCTTTAGGGATTCACCTTCTGGGTGAAGTCTCCTTCTCACATCAATATCATTAAAAAAAAAAACAAAAAAAAACACACTCAGCACAGGTATATGTGGAGAGATGACGCCCGTTCGGGCATGGCACTATAAGCAATAAGAGAAGGAGATACACCAGAGTTGCAGGACTCCTAAAGGGCTGTATGGGATGGCCCCTCTATCGTGAAAAGAACAGAGTAGAAGGAAAAGAAGGATCACGAGCCAAATCTCAGAAAGTTAGATACAATTCAATATCCAATTTACTAAGTTTTTAGGGCTTCGAGAAGTGTGGTAAATTCTCCGATTCTATAAATTAGGTTAAATTTATCTCCCACTTAATTTTTTCCTTACAGGCCCTATACTTACAAAAAAAATGTCTGGGTATAGCTGAATCGAACCCGAGACTCCTCCGGGTTGCCAGTCAGACATGCTGACCATTACACCAGGGAGGCCGACAAACCTACAGATATTCTAGTGATGGCCACGAGTACTAATAGGGTGCCGTTTTACTTTTTAATGGAACCCTTATAAAAACGAACTGATTTTAAATTTCAAACAGAAAAATGTCTGTTTGTATGTGTGATTGTTCGATTCTTATCTCAAGACTCCAAAAGCATTTCTGAAAATGTCTCCAGAAATAGGCGTCGAAACCTTGTGGATTCTGATAAAAATAGTAATTAAAAATGTGCAATCTAGGTGGTTATAAAAGCAAAAAACATCTTTTTCAAAAAATACCCCAACCATCAAGCCATCAAATCTCTAAAGAGAATGGAAGCTCGTTAAGAATAATATTTCATTTCATTCAATACCATTAATGATTGATTTCAATTATTCAATTTTCATTGTGGTTTGTTATAATCTTCAGAATATACAAATATATATATATATATATATATATATATATATATATATATATATAAATAAATATATAAACAAATATATAAACAAAAAATTTTTGCTCGTTTAATAAGTGTAGATATATAATAGACTTTGCATGCAATTTCATTATTATAGTATTAAAATAGTTAACTTGTGTTAAGGAGAAGTGGACGCTAATGATAAAACTCGTACTTTACTTGATTAATAGAAAATCCTTTATTTCGTGTCTGAGCTTGTTTCAATGTCTCCACTGGATATGGACTTGTCTCGACATGTATCCGGGATTATTATAAAAATGCCCAAGCTTATATTTCGCACCCTTTTATTTCTATACCAAGGTGAGACATTCTATGCCAATTGCATTTCAGAGAATTTATTATTTTTTTAATATTTTTATCTTTAATTGTTCCACCGAGGCCAAAGTAAGAAAAAAAAATATTTAATTGTTTTTAAAATATTTTCAATGGAATAAGGGAATTATTTTTCCGTAGATTCTTTTGATTTGCTTTTAAAAAATTTATCGAATACATTTTTTTCATTAAATAATTTATACAATGAATTTATTTTTATTAGGGAGATTTTTTAATTAAATAAATATGAATTATCATCATCATTGAGTATACAGTCCTAAGACTGGTTTGATGCAACAATCCGTCTCCACTCGACTCTGTCCCCCGCCAGCTGTTTGTGTTACGATTTTAGCGGTTGTGCAGGCTGGTTATTATAATTAATAAAACACTCTTTCACCTTAAACTTTTATATTTTATTCTTCATAAATCTATACAACCCTGTGTTTATTTACATTCTTCCGCCATTCCATTCCAACATTGCAACATGTCAACTTAAAAGTAACTAACTACTAAAACAAAAAGTAACTAAATAATATTTCAACACCCCCTCTCAATTTTTGGTTTTACATTTTTGAGTATTAAAATTAATACAGAAATTGACATTAATATTTTTAAACAATATTCAACTTATTTCTAAATTCACAAAACTTCACATAGCTTATTGCTTTCGTGAAAATGTCCGCGACATTTTGATCACTGGATACATGTTTTATATTTATTTCACCTTTTTGCACTAAGTCTTTTATGAAGTGGTATTTTATCTCGATGTGTTTGCTTCGCTTGCTATTTTCATAGCTTTTTGACAGTTCAATTGCACCTTGATTATCCATTAGTAAAATTGCTTCGCTGTGTTCTTGACTCAGATCGGATGCGATACCTTTTGATGATACTATTTCTTGAGTTGTCAATGCTGCTGCGATATATTCGGCCTCCGTTGATGACAGCGCTACGGATTGTTGTTTTCTGGAAAACCATGATGTGACGTTGTCACAGTAATAAACCGCGCATCCTGATACACTTTTTCTATCTTGAATGTTTCCTGCCCAGTCCGCATCTGAATATGCTTTTAATTGATTCTCGTCGTCGCTTTTCTTGTAAGTTAATGCTAACTTCTTAGTTCCTTTGAGATAACGAATCACTCGTTTTCCCGCTTTCCATACTTTTTCATTTGGTTTATCTAAGAATTGACTTAGATACGATACTGAGTACATAATGTCGGGTCGACTCCCTAGAGCTACGTACATCAAGCTTCCGATTAATTCTCTGTATGGTACTTGTATTCTTTCTTCTGTATTGTCCACTTGTAAGTTTGTTTCCATGGGCGTTTTTGCGTCCTTGCATTCTTCCATCTTAAAGGTTTTTAGTATTTTGTCAATCATCTGTTCTTGTTGCAATTTTATACTGTTTGCATTGCGCTCGATTTTGATTCCTAAAAAAATATTTATTTCTCCTAGATCTTTCGCTTGAAATTCTTCCTTTAAAAGTATGACAGTATTTTCTATATTTTCACCTGTTAGAATAATATCGTCTACAAATATTATCATTATGGTATTTTCTCTTGTATATAAGCAAAAGTCATGTTGCGACCTTTTAAACTTGTTTTTTATTGCGAAAGTGTCAAATCTTTCATTCCAACATCGAGGTGCATCTTTTAAACCATATAATGCCCTCTTTAATTTCAAAACGTTTTGTTTATTGATACCGTCTGGTGGTTTTATGTATATATCGTTCTTCAGTTCTCCGTTTAGAAATGCTGTGGGTATATCGAGTTGTCGTAATTTCCAATCTTTTTGTAATGCTAATGATATTATCATTCTTACGGTTGAAAGTCTCGCAACGGGTGCGTATACATTTGTTTCACATTTTTCCTGGAAGCCTTTGGCCACTAACCTGGCTTTCTTCATTCCGTTTTCTTTCGTTTTAAAAATCCACTTTGTGTCTATCGCTTTCTTACTTGGTGGAAGTGTCGTTTGTTCCCACGTTCCCATTGTTTCATGTGCTTTAAGTTCTTTTCTTATTGCGTGTTTCCATTCTTCTGACTGTATTGCTTCTTCATAGTTTACCGGATCTTCATCACCGGCTAATAAACAGAATGCTGTGTATAATTCGTAATCCTGTAGTTTTTCTGGTAATTTTACTTCTCGTCTTGGTCTTTGTTCTGTTTCTTCGTTCTTCTCATTGTTGTTATCTACTGCTTCTGTTTCATTCTCTTCTGTCTTTATGCTATCTTTTTCTTCCGTGTCTTCTATGTGAGTATATTTGGTTGGGTTCGACTCATCAAATCTCACGTCTCGTGCATTTATTAATTTTCCGGTTTTTGGTTCCCATAGTCTATATCCGTTCCGGCAGTAACCTACCATTCTTGTTTCTATAGCTCTCTCCTCTAACTTACTTCTTTTCGGTATAATGTTTGCCCAGGATCTACAACCAAAAACTCTTAGTTTTGTTAAGTCATTCTTACCGTACCATCTTCTTGCGGGAATGTCTCCGAGTAGTGCTTCGGTAGGAGACCTGTTCACTTGGTAAGCTGCGGTGCAAATAGCTTCGCCCCATAGTTGCTTCGGTAGTTCTGTCTCGGAAAACATTGTTCGTGCTTTATCTAAGAGAGTCCTGTTCATCCTCTCAGAAACTCCGTTTTGTTGAGGTGTGTTTGTGATGGTATATTCTAACTCTATTCCATTACTCGCACAATATTTTTTAAATTCATTTGAGATAAATTCTCCTCCTCCATCACATCTGATTCGACTGACGTACACATTGAATTCTGCTTTCATTTTCTTGGTATATTCTATTAGGTTATTTTCCGCTTCATCTTTTGTCTTTAATAAGTAAACTTTTGTAAAATGTGTGTAGTCGTCTACTATGGTTTGGAAATATTTCTTGCCGTCATGAGTTTCTGGGTTCAAAGGTCCACATAAATCGGTGTGTATCATTTCTCCTATTCTCCTTGTTCGAGGTAATTCCATTTTCTTAAAAGGTAATCTTGTTGTTTTGCCTTTTACGCATGCTTCACAGATTTCTTTACTTACTGGTAAATTTAGTTGCTTGAGACTGTGTTTATTCAAGTGTCCCAATCTTCTGTGCCACAACATGTCGGAATTTTCAGTCATCATGCACTTTTCATCGTTTCTCACATTGAAATCTATTATGTAAAGCTTACCTTTCCGTTTATACTTCAAATTTACCCCTTCGCCGATTATGTTCACATTTTTTTCGGAAAATATGATTTCTTTCCCTTTAGATATTATTTTATTTACCGACAGTAAATTGTATTTTAGTTTTGGTACGATGAGTGCTTCTAGTATGATATTCGTTCCTCCGTATTCCAACTTTAATGTTCCCTTTTTCTTTGCACTAATTGTATTCCCATTTGCTATTTGTATAAGTACTTCCTTTTCCAATGTGTGTATATTTACCATGGATGATTCCAAAGATTCTTGTACTAAGTGTTCAGTGGCACCGGAATCTACAATGAATGTTATTGAAGTTTCATTTGGTTTTATACTTGCATTTAATGCTAGGAATGCTATTTCATCTTCAGTTCCTGTATTTGCTGTCTCTTTCTGACTTTGATTTCTTCCTCTAAAGTTGGTGGAATATCCTCTCCATCGATAATTGTTACCTCTTGCTCTCCCACGATACGTGTTGTTTCCTCTGTTCGTATTGTTTGGTCTTTTTGGGCATTCGTATCTTTTGTGCCCCTTCTGCCCACAATTATAACATTCGAATTGAGAATTGGCAGCGAATGTACTCTCGTTTACTGTAGTACTCGTTTTCGAATTTTTGAATTTCATTTCTGAGTCCAACAAACGACTTTTAACGAACTCTAATGTTACACCTGTTGTAATAGTTTCTATGGCTGTGATGACCGTTTCGTATCTTTCTGGCAATGTTAAAAGTAGATGGCATACTTTGTCACTTTCTTCAAGTTTCGTCTCTGTACCTTCTATGTCTCTAATTAGTGTATCGAATTTGACAAAATGCTCTTCCATACTTTCATTAGACGACAATTTCATAGTTAATAACTTTCTTTTAAGATACAACTTCGTGAATATACTTTTTCTTTCGAACATTTTCTCTAAATTCGCCATCATTTCTTTCGCATTTTTTGCATCTTTTATATATTCCAGATATTTGTCACCGATACCTTGAATTATCAACGATTTTGCTCTTGCATCTTGTTTTCTTAGTTCATCATTATTCAGATAAATTTCATTTTCTACAAATTTCTTGACTCCTTTTTCTTCAAGAATAGCAAGTATTCTGAATTTCCAGTTTGAAAAATTTTCTCCGTTAAATTGCGGAATTTGCACTGACGCCATTTTGTGTTCGTCTTCCAGCTTGTACAACAACAATTTTTATTTGCTTTCTTTCTCTTTTATACCTTCACACTTTTGGGCATAACTGGGCCCATAACCTGTTACGATTTTAGCGGTTGTGCAGGCTGGTTATTATAATTAATAAAACACTCTTTCACCTTAAACTTTTATATTTTATTCTTCATAAATCTATACAACCCTGTGTTTATTTACATTCCTCCGCCATTCCATTCCAACATTGCAACATGTCAACTTAAAAGTAACTAAATAAAATTTCAACAGTTTGACCTCTCTAAATGTCCCATATCCCCAATTATTTGGTTGGAATATTCTAATCTGGGTCTTCCCCTTCCCCTTTTCATTCCCACCTCCCCCTCCAAGATATCCCTAAGCAGTCCCCCATGTCTCAGTGTGTGCCCCATCATCTGACCTCTTCTCTTCTCCAGACTCTTCCACAAGGTTCTTCTTTCTCCGATTCTTCCAAGAACTTCTTCATTTGTAATTTTATCCATCCATTTGATATTCATCATTCTTTTGTAGCACCACATTTCGAAAGCCTGTAATATCTTTCTCTCCGTTTTTCTAATTATCCAGGTTTCACACCCGTACATGGCTATGCTCCATACATATGTCTTCAATAGCAACTTCCTGTTTTCTAAGCTGAAATATGAATTAACCGATATTTATTATAGGGTGTTCATTTTAGAAAATCAATTTATACGAAATTTGTTTTTAATAAAATTAATAATTTATTTTTTCAAATAAAATTTCCTCGGTAGGGTTGCAAATTTAAAACTTTTTATTTTGCCGAGAGTAGCAGAGTTGATGATTCATAAAGAAAAACAAAGAAGTAGACCTCTGCTTGATGCAAATAAACATACAGACATATATATCTAATATATATTTGTATATATGTAAGTAAAGTGTATAAAAGTTCTTTCGAGCCTAGTAAATACTGGAGGAACAATAATTCCACAATATTTTGCAAAATACATTTTTCCAGGGATCATCCGTTTAAATAATAAACATAATAATAATAATTTATAAAACACAGCCTTAGGGAAATGGTACAATATTCCTTCTGATTTAAGTCTTTTAACAAAAGTATACACTCGTCTCTACTTGACTTTTTCCAAGATGTAAAATAAATAAAATTCAATTTCTTATTTTATTAAAATAATATAAAAAAAGGGAACTAAAAATCAAAAAAAAAAAGAATAAAAATCAAATCGAAGATTCATTCGAAATTCTAAGCTGTTGAGTGGTTTGTTCTTCGATTTGTCGAGATAAAGCCTGGTGAGTTTGGGTGGTGAAAGTAGAGGGATGAGATGGGGATTCCCAAAAGACACCTGCGCTGCCTTTAGCAGTTGACATTAAATGTCACCCCGTGTCTAAAGCTAATAAATAATTTAATCCAAGAAAGCGAATGCAATTTTCAATATACAATAATAGGAATAACAAACATTGGATTATACAAAGAAAAATAGATTAATAATAGATCGCGATAGATTTTATAGATGGTTAGATTAAAAAAATAAATCAATAAAAATTCAACCAAGCGCAATTCGGAATCGCATACTGAGATTCTGTATCTAATATATAAATGAGGCTACTGTGGGTCAGTGGTCAGAGTGTCATGCCGCTGTTCTGAAATATGCTTGTTCGAGACTGAGTCTCGGCAGATATTTGCAGTCGCCTCGCAATGGAAAACTACCAAGAGTATAATTGCCGAGTCAACCTCTCCAAACTAGCCGTTCGGAACCAGCGATAAAAAGTAGGTCCCGTATATCTGTGTAAAATAGCTAAACACCGCCTCCCTGGTGTAATGGTCAGAATGTCTGTCTGACAACCCGGAGGTCTCGGGTTCGATTCCCGGCTATACCCAGACATTTTTTCTGTAAGTATAGGGTCTGATAATAAGAATTAAGTGGGAGATAAATTTAACCTAATTTATCTCGCTGAGTATTTACCACTGCTCGAAGCCCTTAAAAACTTAGTAAATTGGATTGTATCTAACTTTCTGAGATTTGGTTCGTGATTCCGGCTTCTTTCCTTCTACTCTGTTCTTTTCACGATGGAGGGGCTATCCCATACAGGCCTTTAGGGGATTCACCTTCTGGTGTATCTCCTTCTCACATCAATATCATTAAAAAACAAAAAACAAAAAAAAAACACACTCAGCACAGGTATATGTGGGGAGAAGCCGACGCCCGTTCGGGCACTATAAGAATAAGCATGGCACTATAAGAATAAGAGAAGGAGATACACCAGAAGGTGGATCCCCTAAAGGGCTGTATGGGATGGCCCCTCTATCGTGAAAAGAACAGAGTAGAAGGAAAAGAAGCCGGGATCACGAGCCAAATCTCAGAAAGTTAGATACAATTCAATATCCAATTTACTAAGTTTTTAGGGGCTTCGAGAAGTGGTAAATTCTCCGATCTATAAATTAGGTTAAATTTATCTCCCACTTAATTTTTTTCCAGGCCCTATACTTACAAAAAAAAAATGTCTGGGTATAGCCGGGAATCGAACCCGAGACCTCCGGGTTGCCAGTCAGACATGCTGACCATTACACCAGGGAGGCCGACAAACCTACAGATATTCTAGTGATACTACGAGTACTAATAGGGTGCCGTTTTACTTTTTAATGGAACCCTTATAAAAACGAACTGATTTTAAATTTCAAACAGAAAAATGTCTGTTTGTATGTGTGATTGTCTGGATTCTTATCTCAAGACTCCAAAAGTACTTGAAAATGTCTCCAGAAATAGGCGTCGAAACCTTGTGGATTCTGATAAAAAATAGTAATTAAAAATGTGCAATCTAGGTGGTTATAGCAAAAACATCTCTTTCAAAAAACAATTCAACCATCAAGCCATCAAATCTCTAAAGAGAATGGAAGCTCGTTAAGAATAATATTTTATTTCATTCAATACCATTAATGATTGATTTCAATTATTCAATTTTCATTGTGGTTTGTTATAATTCGAAGTAATTAAAAGTGGTGTGGTGTGTACACCAGTTTTTTCAGAGATCTAATGATAAGGGGTGACTGAAAGAGGCGAGGGCAAGGAATTTAATTAAACTTGTATAAATAGCTAAAATATAGGGAGACGTCGTTAGAATCCCTTTTCTTTAAATAAAAGGAATGAATGTCTAATGTAAATTAATTCCATTCAAATTGTAATTACGGATTCAATTAAGATGAACAGAACAGCTTATGTAATTCATGGATATATCTTACTCAATATGCTATATTTTGAAAGACCAATGATCTTTGTCTTTTGGAAAAATTTGCCGTATTCCATGAGGGAATGAGTGTTTCAATTTTATTTATTTATCCTAACAAAGGGACCGGGACGTCAAAACATTCTTGTGTAACATTTTTACTCGGTACTCTTGGGGAAAGCAAAGCGCAAGTAAAAAATTCAATTGCAAAGATTTAGTTTTCGAGTAGCGAAGTTGATGATTCATAAGAGGAAATAAATGAGGTTGTCCTGTGCTTGAGCAAATAAACAAATATTTATATTTAATGAATATATATGATGAAGTCGATTAAAAAGGTAATTTTGCACTTGAGTAAATAAAATGTATTTTTATTTAAAAATAGAAATAAAAAAGTTCACATTTGTATAGATTTTTTTTTTACTTATAATATAATGAAAGCTTCGATCATCATAAATACATCGTAAACATCATATAGGGAACTTAATCAACTCATCATAAAATAGGACTACATCTTATGATCTCATAATAGAACTTCAGACTATCAAATGAATATGATTACTAGGTCTTTCATGAGTTATTTGTTATTTTTAAAAAGCATTTTTTGAATGCCATAGATAACCGCTAAGAAAGGCTTTTTTGAAATTCGAGCCTCAAAATATGGAACTCTTTAATATTCATAAGATTTAATTTTTTCAATTAGCTTTCTCAGGAAATTTAATTAGCTATATGAATAAGTTTTTTAAATAACATAGGGATCATAATGGTGAAATTAAAGAAAAAAAGTTTATTTCAAAATGCTCTAAGAAGAAAAATATAAGGGTAGGAAAATTTTCAAAACATTAGATAATACTATTCATAATAGAAAAAACTGATAAAAACCTCATAGTTGTAACTTTGAATAGAGTTAGGTTGAAATTTTTTTTACATAATACAAAATCGCCAAAGTCAACTATTTATATGAATCCTGGTACAAAAATAATTTATCAAGATCCAATGAGATTTTTAATTTATATATCGACGCCTTAGAGTGTAAACCTGCTAAATCCATTTTTTTATGATATATGACATATTAATACCATTCGAAAGAAAAAGAGATGCACTATCGTCCAAGTAAAACTGGTACCTAAAATTACGATTGAAAGTTGTAGAAAAAAAATGTGAAAAATAGTTTCTTTCCATAATAACAATATTAAATTTTGTTTGTTTTTTCTCTGCCCTGTAATATTTCCTTGATGTGAGTTAGAAGGTTTACACTCTAAAGCGACGATATACTTTTATGTGTTTGAGGGAGTCGGTGAGAGAGTAGAATCGTCAATTAGCCTGACGGTTCGTTTCTGAATTGCATCCAGGGTAGCAAGAGAATATTTAGAGGCTCCTCTCCATAGATGAGAGCCGTATTCGAGACAGGGGCGGATTTGGGCCTTGTAGTTGGTGAGAAGATGTGGGGGCGTGAAAAATCGCTTGGACCTGAATAATTAGACAATCTTCCTTGCTGCAGATTTCTCCGCAGAGGAGATGTGTTCATTCCAAGACAGGTCAGATGCAACAGAGATGCCCAATATGGATAGGCTGTCTCACATTTTCAGGGCATTCGAATCGAAGTGAATATCAGGGAAATTTTTATTTTCGCGCCTAGAAATTAGACAACATTGAGTCTTGTTTGCATTAAAGTTAACTAAATTTTGAGAGCCCCATTTATTCAATTTGACTAGGTCGAGAGTAATTGAGGAGGCAACATTGATTCGATTTTTCGGGAGCGGTTTGCCGTGCAGGGTGCTATCGTCTGCGTAACAATGAGTGGTGTTTGACGTTTGATCGATAAGGTCGTTTATATAAATTAGGAAGAGTGTGGGGGAGATTTCTGTAACCTGCCTTGGGGAACACCAGCGGTTGTGGAGAACGATTCAGATGATATTCCATCCACCACGACTTTGATACTACGGTTTGTCAGAAAGCTTTCTATCCATTTGTGAAGTGCTGGTGTGAATCCAAAGGCTGTCAGTTTGGCAAGAAGATTTTTGTGCCAAACTTGGTCAAAAGCTTTTGAGATACTAGGGCTACAGCGAGGGTTTCTTTTCCGGTCTCTAGAGTTTTGTTCCAGGTGTAGGTGACATAGGTTAAGATGTCGCCTGTGGAACGATTTTGTCTAAATCCATATTGCCTATTGTGAATTATTTTATTATTTTCTAAATGACGAAGGACGTGTTGGTTTATAACCATTTCCATTATTTTGGAAAGAACAGAGGTAGGTCTGAAATTAGAGATTTGTGAAGAGTCTCCTTTTTTTAGGAATAAGTGTGACTCTGGCTATTTTCAAGCTTTTGGGGAATATACCCGATTCATAAGAGAGTTGGAATAGTTTGGATAAAATAGGGGCAAGTTCAGGGGCGCATTTTGTAATGAGAATTGGTGGGATGTCATCTGGGCCAGAGGCGGAGTTGGATTTCAATTTTTTAATGGCTTTTTTGATTATTTGGGACCTGAAAATTATTTTACCCATGTGTTCGTGTGGATATGTAAGTAAATTGATGAAGTGGCCAGATTTAGCCTGAGACAAGCTTTATTTTATGAAAAAATAACGTTTCAAAAATCGCAGAATTTTTCCGGTCAAAACACCGAGTTTTGGAATAGTTTAGTTGTTGTTCTATTTTTAAAAACTATTTTTTAGAAAAAATTTAAACGATTATATGTATGTATCTATAGGCAAAGCAAAACTATTTAGAAAAAATCGCCTGCAGATAGGCAACAAGTTGACAGCTCTTACAATTTGAATGCATAACACACAGGCTTGCTCAGAATCAACCGGAGGCTCAGAATAAAAAATGAAATTTTATAATTAAAAATATAATTTTAATTTAAATCACTTGAATAAAAATTATAGAATATCTTTAATAATTTGCTTATGAAAAACGAATAAGTAGGATTTCGAAATCCTAAGTGTTTTTTAAGTAATCAAGTGAGGAACCCTTGTTAAGGAAGGCCGTCTCGGTCAGCTTATTTTTCTGTAAATTTAAAATTGATTTAGTAAATAAGGTTCTTTAATTAACTGTAACATATTATATTTCTATGGACTTCCCTGTTAAGTAAGCTTCATTCATATTCAATAATTCAAAATGAATGTAGACCATATAAGTAGGGTTGTGTGAGTGTGTGTGTGTGAGACTGTGAGAGGTTATTTAGAGATTTTTTGTGATCTCGATCGGAGTTTCAAGTAGCCACAAAAGCACCAGCAAGCGAGAGAATGAGAAGGGTTGGCATTGAGCCACCGATGCGTATATTACAAAAGGACGCCCCTTCATCTCCCATCCTTAAGTCTATTTACATCTTCTTCCAAAGGTAGACCATATAAGTATATATATATATATATATAAAATAATGGTGGCACCCAAAATCCCGAAACACAAAATCCCGACAGCCAAAATTCTGAAAATTCAAAATCCCGACAAGACAAAATCCCAACATGTGAAATTCAGGCTTAATTATGAATTTTTATAAACCTTTTTGATATTTCCAGAAATATATATACTATCTATATATATTTGACTATATTAACGTAATTAAGACAAAAAGTACATATCAAATATGATAATAATAAATAAATAAAATAAATTTCATCAATCTTTTAAATAAATATTTAAAAAAATATAGTTAACATGATTAACCTAAAAAATATAAAGAGTACATAATTGAAATATCAAAATAACAAATGAATAAATTGAATTTTATTAAATTTTTAAAAATACATTTTTTTTTCCCTCTAAGGGGATTGACAAAAGACTCTAAAATTCTTAAATTTATATTGTGTTTTTATGGATTATTATTTTTATTTTTTATTTATTTATTTTATTATTTATTTACAATAAATAAGCTTTAACCAATCAAATGATAATTTGACTTGTTTTGACCTGGCAATGAAGCCCTTATTACGTAGGGGTTGTTGGAGCATCGAAATAAGATATCTTAAAAATTTTAAAATATGTATCCGGCACCTAAGACAAACAGGAGTGTTCTTTCCTCTCCCACAAAAAAAAGTGTCATTGACTTTTTAGCAACAAAAGAGTAGGTGAAATGAAAAATTTCTTTAAGCTTCAACAGAATCGAGTTTCATGTCACGAATCATCGTTTCGTTTCATTTGGTTTTTTTAACAATTTTACTTACTCTATTTTCTGAATTTATCATTGAATTTTTTTTTTAATTTGATTTATTTTGATCTGGTAATGAATGCTTAACAAAATACTTAACCTCCACAGTCCCTGAGATAGAAATCTTAAAACATTTATTAGAATCCCAAACGCTTCGGAGGAATTTCTACCTTTATTAATGGTAGGTACTTATTTAAATTTTTTTAAAGAAAATAGAAAAAAGTTTCTATTATAGGCTATTTAAAAACTATTTTTTTTTCCATTTTTTATAGTTTTAAATTAGCCTAATGAGGCATTGATTGAGATTTAAAATATAGTATGATAATTCTTCCGAATTCATGTGGAGGAGTTTATTTTTAGATGAAATTTTATATTGTATTGACAATTTTTTATAATCATTTGATAGTGTGCAGTGGGTTTGTAAAGTTTCTGACGCTTCTCTAAATTAATATTGGTGTTGTGCGAATAAAGTGTATTAAAATCTCTATATGTATAAATAATAAATAAATAATTTTAGCACCCGGGATCGATTTCAGAGTGGTTGAATACCAGCTTTCGAACAAATAATTAAAAATAATTCATTCCATCTCGGATCTAGTAGATGAGAACATCTTGTGATTTGTTTATTAAGATACTATTGATATATAATAATCTGGCGAGGGGCCTTTAAAAGAATGCCAGCACTCTACATCAACTACAGATCGTATCATGTTTTAAAATAAATTAATTATAACTCATAGATTTAAATAAATTGAATGTAAAAAAATATCTTAATATTATAAGCGAGCTCATTTATTTTCTTTGATGTGGTTTCTTTTAACGTTTATACGATAATTAAACATCACAAGTGGTATTTTCATAAAAGCCCTCGGATGATGAATAATTTCTCGCTAATTTTCATTTTCCTTGACTCTCTTTAGAAGATTACATTTTATTAATATATTCTTTTATTAAATCATATTAATAATAAATTAGAATGTTTTAATAAAAAAAAGTATAAGAATAAACGAAATAATAAACAAATAAATAAATAATTTATATTATATTTAAAATAAGAAATTAGAGAAGAATTTAAGACATAGATGGATTGGGAGTGGGGGGGGGGGGGGATTATAGCTTTGGAATCACGCCTAATTAACTACCTCCCTTAAATTCAAAGATGAATTTATACATTGTATTTTTATACATATATAGAGAGTAGTCTCGGTCCTGCAGGGTCATGTAAATATTTGACCAGCTATATCGAAATGAGAAACAAATAAATACAAATTCTGTATTTTATTTAAAATTAGATTTAAAAATTTCAAAAGATTGATGAGTTGGCATATAATGAGTTTGATGGAGTTGGCAAGGCGGTGGGAGTGGGAGTTGAAGAGTATTCAGATTTTGAATAGAAATAGTCCAATAAATACACTTTAATAGCTTTTCCAACCAACATTTCCTCTTCCAAATAAGAGACTCTGAAATGCTTTCAAAAGATCGGCAACTCAATTAGAATTGAATTTGTCGGAAATTCATATTTTCCTGAGCATGTATTTGTGGAATGTAGGTCCTTGAAGCTAATATGTACTTAATATAATATAATAATATATAATAATTTTTCAAATATTTATATTTATTTTATCTAGTCATCTAAATATCTACAACTGAACGAGTTTTTTATAAATCATAAGTTTCCTGTATTTGATTTGATCGCGAATCGAAAGTAGGTGATTTTTGTCAAATATTAAGTGAAAATAATATCTGAACTTATATATTTCTAACTTGAAATAATCAAGTTAAATAAATTTATAATTTTCTCATTAATATATCAAAGAATAATTAACATATTAACGAGTGTTGTTTATTATTCGCGCTTTTTAAACAAAATATATGTCGCGAGACTACTGCTGGTTGAGGCTATTGGAGTCTGCTGAGTCTTAGTCTGGACCAAGAGAGAATGAAAAAGATATGATCCATTTAGCTATAATCCATCATCATTTCGCGTTTAGCCTGCATGACGCTTTTTAGATCAAACACTGATATGGATCATCAGTTTTTTATAATGAGAAATCAATGAGATTGTATTCTGCTTGATGCAAATAAACATATACCTAGATATACGTAAATATATTAACCTTCATCATCAGTTTTTTTAATTTTGTTTTTATTTATTTTCTCATGGGTTTAAATACAAAAATGGGTGTCGTTAACGAAATGAATCTTATTATTACAAAAAAACGAATTTTCCCTATGTCCAATCAGGTATTTGAATCCATGTGAAAAAAAGATAGAATATTTCTAATTATGTAGACTGATGATGAAGGTGAAACCTTCGAAACTATAGTTTCTAACAAATAATATATATATATGTATATATATATATATATATGTGCTGCAAGGCCCGCCTTCGGCGGCCCTCTTGCTAGCCAGGGGGCACCCCTAGACCCCCAGCTTACAGTCCCACCCTCACTACCTCCCCCGACCCATCCAGCACCCCTACCCCCGCAGCATGAACCCGTGCCCAACCCCCGCCCCCATACCAGAGAACCCAAACCTCACCCCCCCACTCGGCTTCCCCCACTCCCCGAAACCCACCCAGCACCCCCAACCTCCCGCCCCCACACCACCACCCCAACCCTCCCTTTACCCCACCTCGGGCCCCCAACCCACGAACCCCAACCTCACCCCCACTCCAACCCACCACACTCCACGATGAGTTTGCTCCAAGGGCAAAATTTTCATTTTTGGCCTCACATTTTCGGTGGTTAGTTTTTGCATTTCTAGCTCTCTAGAGGCCCACAGATTATGTATACAAAATTTGGTTGAGTTTGCTCTAAGGGCAAGAATTTTTATTTTTGACCCCCCATTTTGGGTGGTCAGTTTTTGCATTTCTAGCTCTCTAGAGGCCTACAGATTATGTATACAAAATTTGGTTGAGTTTGCTCCAAGGGCAAGAATTTATATATTTTTCTCCTTCCCCCCCCCCCTTTTTGGGTGGTTTGGGGGGAATTTTTTTAAACAAAAGTTGTCAGAAATCACATCCCCTACAACTTTGCTCATTATAAAATTTCCCGTAGAGTTAATAGTTTAAGAGTTATTTGATAATTTTCATTCGTGCACCCCTCCCCCAACCCCCCTTTGGAGATCAAAATATCAAAACGTTATATAGCTAAAAACGTAAGTTAGAAGACCTCTGATACAAATATGAAATTTCATAATAATCCCTTCAGCCGTTTTGACGTGAATCGTGAGCAAATTTTCACGGAAACCACCGAAACAGACAGACATACATACATACAGACAGATAGACAGACAGACAAACATACAGACAGGAATTTTGTTGAGGGTGTTTTCGTTCATAACTTTGCTTGAAACGTGTGCAACCAAAATTTGGCGTGATTTGGACCAATGTACAGACTAAACCTTAATTTTATATATATAGATATTGGTTTATATGTTTATTTGCATCAAATAGAGGGCAACCTCATTGATTTTTCTTTATGAATCAACAACTCTTCTAAATATTTTCAATTGAACGAGTTTTCATGGGATAAATTAAAAATATAGTCGAGTGGGTCAAACCACTCTTAGAACTATAATGATGATTTAATAAAGTCTCTGGATGTAAGGAGAAAAATCCCTTCATTGTCAAATTGGATAAGAATTGAAGAACTAATATATTCGCAAAATCGTTTATCTCTAGGCTAAGAACTCTACAGACATCAACTCACTTACTTACTGCCCGCGTCTTTCACACAAACTACAACATACAACTGGTCAAGAGTCGTATATATTATTTTCATAAAAAAAACTTAGACAAAGGTAAAGGAAAATATTATCAAATTTCCGAGATTCGCAGAGTACACGTATTATCGAACCTTGAACGTGTATCCACTTACTAATAGTTGAATTAAATAAATGCAGGGTCAGTTTGGCAAAAAGAAAAGAAAAAATATTTAAATATTTCGAGATAAATATTTGAATATATTTTATTTTTATTTTTGTAAAACTTACCTTGGAAATTCAACTATTATTAAATAATGTTTCCCCTTATACAAACACCATATTCATTTACACTTATTAATTATAGTATTCATTTTTCCTTCCAATAATAATAATAATTATATTGGCATAGATAAACATCTAATTACATTTTATGTCCATATTTCGAATTGGGCTCTTTATATTGTATAAAGTTTTAAAGGGTCGCTATAGCAGTAAAGTGTGTGGATTGGGGTGCAACAGGAGGTGACCGTTCCATGTAAATTCTCCCTCATCCCTTCTCCCATGATAATAGACAAAGAGAAAAGCCATTTTAATCAGTCAAAACTATTTTCCTAGAATCATTTCAATAACCATTTTACAGCACATAATATGCGCTCCAGATAATAACCATTAGAATTTTATAACTAAACACACACCGATGAGATATAATATAATAGATAGACAAAGAGAAGATACTTAATCATAAACGAATGTGACTTATAAATGTAAATATTGAATATTAAAAAGGATAATATATAGGAATTTCATTTTGATCTACATGATCTTTTTTATGTGAATTATATAGTTCCAATGACATTTCGCATATTTATATTTTCATTTGAAAATTTACTTTTTAAACTAAGTTTTAATATATACATGTATTTTCAAGTAAAAGCCGCGAGCATTTGAATAGAATAATTAATATACCATAATGCAAATAGTTTGGTAAATATATTTTAAGGTATTATATAATTCCTCAGAATTGGATGAAGGCAGTCCACAAATAAATAAGAGACTACTTCCAATACCATAAATAGGTTTATTGGAGTACCTCATTAGATCGCTGACACTGTCTACGTTTTCAAGAAAAAATTCAAACGAATTTTTTTTTTTTAAATTTACTTCATCTCAACAACTAGATTTCTTTTAAAAATTGTAATATTTTAATTGTGATTTGTTTTCAATAATATTGTTAATTAATATAAGTTAATTGAAAGTCATTAGATGTTTAATAAATAATATATCAAAATATTTTTTTGATAATGCGGGAATTATAATCAAAGAAACACAGGCTAACTCAAAGCATCAATTTGAAAATTATATGGTATTATGTTGGATACTTTTTATCAGTTCAATTTTCGGGCCCTTTTCGTTCTGGAGCCTGAGCCTGGACATCAGCTACATCTGACTTTTTAGATAATATGGTATTATATTGGATACTTTTTATCAGTTCAATTTTCGGGCCCTTTTCGTTCTGGAGGCTGAGCCTGGACATCAGCTACATCTGACTTTCTTAGATAATATGGTATTATATTGGATATTTTTTATCATTTCAATTTTCGGCCCCTTTTCGTTCTGGAGGCTGAGCCTGGACATCAGCTACATCTGACTTTCTTAGATAATATGGTATTATATTGGTTACTTTTTATCCGTTCAGTTTTCGGGCCCTTTTCGTTCTGGAGCCTGAGCCTAGACATCAGCTACATCTGACTTTCTTAGATAATATGATATTATATTGGTTACTTTTTATCAGTTCAGTTTTCGGGCCCTTTTCGTTCTGGAGCCTGAGCCTGGACATCAGCTATATCTGACTTTCTTAGTAATTTAGAGAATTGTTCTTTTGGTGGAAATGCTAGGGTTAAAGTTTAAAGAATCATTGTGAATTGTGTGAGAGCCTCTCACCCGGATCCTGCAGGTCCTCCTTATGGGTCCAACCAGGGCCGTAGTTTTTGGGGGATCTGAACCCCCCCCCCCCCTCCCAGGGGCAGGGCTCAAGGAATGAGTAACGTAATATTATAATATTAATCTAAGCTAGGAAATGCGTATATCTATATACAAACAACTATGGAGTTTATTTTAGAGAGAGTAAAAAAACTAAAAGGTAAAAAATCCACATACAATCAAGATAATATTATAATTCCTAATTCTGTATTTAGAGCATAAATCATCAATATTTACACAATTTTATCTTGAAGAGGAATTGTAAAACCAAATAAAAAACAAAAAACAAATTAGAATTTAAAATGAAAAAATAAATAAATACTTAAATAAAAAAAAAAAGAATTTGAAATAAAAACTATTAAAATAATTATTGCGAACACTTGGCGAAAAAAGCTAAGCCAAGTTCATTCAGATGTGATATCGTAAATTCAATTACAATTACCGATGTATTTTGTTTTTGATTGCCATCTTGTTTGTCTAGCACAGAGGTGTCCAACCTTTTGGCATACACGGGCCACATTTGAAGAAAAAAAATTCTCTCGGACCGCGGATAAAATATTATAATTCTATTGATATTTGTTATTCAAAAAATATAGTCAATAATGTAGAAATAAGAACTTTATTATTTTTTTAGCTCACAGTGAACTTCTAATTTTACTTTTCGTAAATTTCATACTTGAAAATAGCATACCTACATACTTACAAAAAGTGATATTATGTATTACTATTTGTTTATATTTTTTCTTGGCTAGATAATTAATATAAAATTCTAATAAAGAGACAATATTCACTTTTTCTTTCAGATCGGTATCTAATTGTTATTCTAGAACATTTAATCAGAAAGTTTGCAAGTAGAACATTTTTTTCTAATGAAAATCTAGTCGGAAAAAACCA
This sequence comes from Forficula auricularia, assembly GCA_024734495.1. Taxonomy (NCBI): domain Eukaryota; kingdom Metazoa; phylum Arthropoda; class Insecta; order Dermaptera; family Forficulidae; genus Forficula; species Forficula auricularia. The sequence continues at coordinate 1,814,258 of JALMQS010000778.1, read as the reverse complement.
AAATGATGATTATTTTTTCGAAAATCCTGAAATCCAGTTCCAGATTCAAAATGTAAAATTACCACTTTTATTTTTCGAAAACTTCACAGTAAATTTTAAGATTTCTTATTTTAGAGAAAAAAAATTATCAGGCCAAATTGTTGCGTGTTTTCCAGTATCTAGACATAAATTTCAATGTCTTAAGGAATTTTATGACTTTATATTGGGCCACGGGTCGGATATCTTGGTTTAAATCGAATGGGATTAAAGAAGGATATGAGGAATGATAATTTATTTTTAAAAATGGTCATGGATATAATAATCCCTGACTATCTATTATCTATTGACATTTATGAACGTTCAAAGATCTAAAAGACAAGTCATGACAAGTTTTAGTCCAGGGGAGAAATTATCAATTAATTGTGATTGTTCTAGAAAACCCCAATTCCTTGTCTCCTTGGGTACTGGAATGACAACTATAGACTTGGTTAGTATCGAAGCATATATTACTAAAATAATAAATATTTAAGAAAATGAAAATTTGAGAAGAATAATAATTTTTAAATATTCGAAAATTAATTATTATTATTATTATTATTTTATATTATATATGGTAGCTGAGGCTTATAATTTTGCTTTTAGTGAATTTTATTCTTGAAAAAAGCTTCATGTATTGTACAAATGTACATTCATATTTCGAAAAGGGAAAAATATATCTCTATATATAAATCTCAATGTTTTAAGGAAGTTTATGATTTTATGTTGGGCCCCACTCATTGTAGTACTGGGCCCCATGCGGCCCGCGGGCCTCAGGTTGGACAGCCCTGGTTTTTATCTAGGATTTAAATTCTTTCTTCATAGATATTTTGTTTCCTTCATATATACTAAATATAATTTTTCTGCCTCAATTAATAATCTAAACTTGGCCTTGAAGGCGCCTCTGCTTGTCAAAGTGTTTTCGAGCATCCCCGCTAGTGTAGGGGGCCTCTCGAATGCGTTATATACCTATAAGCGCTTTATATATACCATAGATAGATAGATATATAAATAAAATCTTCTCTCTGGTATGCATGGTGTTTTGTTACAAAATAGTTTTTGTTAGTTAATTTTAGTTAATTAGCTAATTAGTTTTTTACCAGCTCATCAAAAAATTCCTATTTCATTAAATATTTGAAATCAATAGATTAATGTACCAAAGGAGGTTTTAAATAATCCAAAATTTCGTGTGTACATATTTTATGGTCTTAACCCTGAGTATACATCCTCGATTTAAACAAAGAAAAAAATTAATTGGAAATAAATTGTGTCTTTCCAACAACCTCAATGATTTCTTTTCATGAAAGAGCAGATTTTTGCCTTGCACTGTTTTGATTTGTCTAGTTTATTAGTTCAAAGTACTACTCATCGAAAAAAAAAACATTAGCTTTCTCGTTTATCATTATGACTTCTGGAGATTAAAACTCCTGCATTCATCTTTCCAGCAACCAATAACCTCGAATTTTCCTAGACCTGCATTCATAGGTTCCTTTAGCCCATACAACTTCTTTCTAAACTCCTTCTTTTAACGATAAGGGGCCACACCGGACTAAATGAGTAAATGAGTTGCACCTTCTCATAAAAAATCGCCTTTTCTCTTAAACTTTAAAATTTCTAGTGAAAAAGTTAAAGTACCTACTCATATGTGGTTCGCATCAGCTCAGTGCTTTAGTTAAGCTGAAATCGCCATTAGAGATAATGGAAATTATAAAAATATGCTTTTATTTGAAAATGCACTAAAAGGGAGAAAATACATATTTCTTTATCTCCAAAAAATGTTCATACTTACATTACTAAAAATAAGTAAAAAATTTAATATTTTAATTAAAGTTTAAGTTAAAAGTGCCTATAGTTTTAATTTTAGCCATTTAAACCAAGCCATTTTAATTTTAGCCACATAAACATTTTTCGGGTGCTAAAGAAAAATTTATTTTTTACTAAATAATTCATTTTGAAATGGTATTGTGTTATTTTAAAAATCGATTTTAACATACTTTTACTATTATTAATTACTTCTATTATTCATTAAAATACAAGGATTATTTGGGTGGACAAACCCTAAAGGCGATCTTAGGCTTTATCTCAAAGAATCAGAATTTAACATCTTGTAGAGGGAGAGAGGATTGATTGTCAAGGTTTAGGTAGGCATACAAAATTCATTTCTAAATTGCCTTTAGGCCTCTCTAGGCATTGAACGAGAATTGTGGTTGCCGGTGAATATAGAAGATAATTGTTCGTTTGACGATGGTTTTTCCTTCTTCGTTAACAAAAGATCAAACCTGATTTGTTGAATCTCAACATTCTCGAATTCTATTCTAATTCATCATTCCTCTTCCTCAAATTCTCTGGTTTATCCCCCGAGTGAAAGATTCAATTAGAATACTATTTGACAACTTGTGAACGAGTATGAATTTAATTAAGACAACTTTATAGCCGTTAAGTGGAAAAGATTCTATAACAAGCACTTGGATTGAGAGAATTGAAACCATTCTCTTTCTCAAGTACCTTATATATATTATATCCTTACACAGAAACACTTATACTTACACACAGGCATCTGTATAGAGACTTGATTATGCATTCGTTGACAGTCTTAGGTTGGGAATTTTTCATTAATTTGGTGGAAAACCACCCTGTAAGACAAGAGAAGCATCCGGAAATTCGTTTTATCTTTTAATATAAAGGGTTCAATTTATTGGAGTTCCACTCATTCTTTTCAACCTCAAATCCTCGAGTAATTTTAGTTATTTGTTAATCATCTTAAATAATTTTCTTCTGAGCAGAGATCAGTTGAAAATATTTAAAATACAAGACACGAATTACATTTATTAATATAAATGGGCCTAACAAGTGCAGAAAACATTATTAACATAGTATTTTGAAGAATTTTTTGAAGGTGATCCTATTTAACTTATTTCCTTTGTTTAGCTGTCTAGATAAGGAATCCCCAAACTTTTTAGAGATAGGGCCACATGTGAACGTTGAAAACTATGGGCGGGCCGGACATAACATATTATACAGAAATTATATTTTTAGGTAATTAATTATATGTTATATGGCATTAATATTTAATATAATGAATATTTGTGAATTAATTCTGTATAGCCGAGGGCCGGATGAAAAAGTTTCAAGAGCCAGAATTGTTCCGCGGGCCTTAGTTTGGGGACTCCTGGTTTAGATAGATAGAATTTTGTTAATAAATAATAATAATTTAATTTAGAAAAACTCGAAACAAGCCAAAGAAAAATAAAGTAGAGATTTCTCAAAATAAAAAATAAAAAATAACAAAAAATTCGAATAACCCAGCTAAATGCGAGTCACACTCTCATTAGGAGAGTTCCGTATCTTGTATATCCCAAAATTTTTGAGGTATCAACTTTGTTATTTTTGTGGTTGATAATGTGAATACTCAAATTTTTCAACTTTTTCACAAATTTAAATCAAGATTTTTCGGATCCTCAATAAGTACAAAATTGGTATTTTGGGGCTCTCCCAGGCCGCCATTTCAATGTGATTATATTTAAAAAATGGACTAATTCTACTTAATGCGATCTTTACAGTGGTATCTCAGATCGCATGCTTAAAAAAAACTTTATTTTTGGCCCCAAAAAAATTCGATGCCTCCCCCAAAATAATCACCCGATTAAAATGTCAGAATATTTTTTGATTTCGGAGAAAATAAATACTACATATAATTTTGTACATTTCAAGTTTGCGTCTTCTATAGTTTACGAGCTACAGTGATGCGGTGACAGACAGACGAACGGATCAGTAGATATCAGCTACACTTAGAGGATTTTGTAAGAAAATCCTAAAATGAAGAATGAAAATATATATATATATTTACTTTTTTTCTTCGATCATCTAGAAATTGAAATGTTCCATATTTAAGTCTAATTATAATGAAAGTTTAACGAACTGTGAATTCATATTTATGTGAAGTTAAATGAACTAAATAAATTTAAATAAACTCAGTAAATACAACAAACATCTATGTCTGGAGTTTTCCAGATTACCGAACTAATCGTATAATTACCACAGTTGAGAACACATGGGATAGAAATCTAGAATTATTTATATGTGTTTAAATAAATAATTATAAGGATAATGAATCATATTTTAGTAATTTTATTTAAATATTTTTTTTAAAATAGCTCTTTTAATTTTCCACAAAAAGCTACAAGACATGAACTCGTCCTCCCTCCTCCCCATCACGAGTTTCAAGCTATAAGAAAAACCAATAAGGGGATGACTACCCCTTATAAAATGTAATCAAACTTATCTAAAACATCTAAGGTTAAGCAAAGAACCATCTCATTGACTTTTCTTATAAAATCAACTCTGCTACTAATTAACTATATTTTTTAATAATCCAGATAACATTAAATTAATAATTAAATTTATTAAAATATTTATTTTACCAATGACTGTAAAATTGTATTTTAATTGAAAAATCACGTAATCGTATCCTTCACTGAAATTGAATTGTTATGAATAATTTTTATCACATGTTAGAAGAGTTGTTTTCACTCCCTTAAGAATTAAACCCAATTGCAATCGACTCAAGGTTTCGACCCTTCAATTCCTGAGGGGATGAATACAACGATATATAATAAAAATTTCCATGAAAACTCTGGTTCAGTAGAAGCCTCTACCTAATTTATCTCTAAATAAAAAAAAATTGTGTTTTAGATTTATTCAATAAATTTTTAATATACTTATAACTTAACTAATTTATAAAAAAAATCAAAAGTCTAATATCTTTTAATAAATTATGGTTAAGATTACACATTAAAACTCAATATACTTTACATTCTTATTTTAAAAATTCATGAATATTATGTATTCTCAATTCTTAAAAGACAAACAACAGATAAAATTATAAATAAAAAGTCGGCCAAGAGCGAGTCGAGGGTTCCATATCTTATCTTTCAAAACACTTGAGATATCAAATTCGTTCATAATTGACATGGATACGGAGAGAATGAATGAATTTGATGAATTTTTTTTTTAATTTAAAATTATGCAACTTTTGAACGCCGAACTACACTAAAAATGGTCACTTTCGAAACCTCTATTTTTAAAATGATTTAAATTTAAAAAATTATCCTTATTATTCTTAAAGAATTCTTTCAAGAGATATTTAAGACCTCATGATAAAAAAAACATTTTTATTATTTTTGATGTCACAAAAAATTCGACTCTAAACTAAAAATGATCATTCAATTAAAATTTTACTATGATTTTTATTTCGGGAAAAAAAATGAATACACATAGCTTGTAAATTTTAAGTTTGTGACTTATTTATTTTACGACGAGGGGTGAACCGCGACCTGGTATCGTGTACACCTACTTCCACTTCTACTTTCTTTTCCAAGTAGAAGACAATAGATGAAGGGGCATTATTTAACGAATTCCAAAATAATTTCACATAATTCCAAAGACGTGTACACCTAATTCCAATCGCGGTCCGCCCCTCGGTTTACGAATTGACAGACAAATGGATTTACAGACATTGTATCAAATAGGGTTCAGTTTTACTTTTAAGCAGAGCTCTAAAAATAAAATACTACGCCACACTAAGCAGTAATAGCTTTGCTATGGCAATGCTTGAACTTGATTGCATTTTCAATTTTGTTTGAGAATTCATTGGAATATTAGTTTAGTAGTAGTAGGAGTATGGGAAAGCCCTCTCTTAAATTAATTTGAAATAATAAGAGTCTTAATTTATTACCTCGTATGTATTTTCATCAACGTTTATTATACGTTCCAGGGGGAACAAATAAATACAGACAACGTGCAATAAATCATAATGCGATTAGCGGTCGCCGGGGCCTCCAATTTAAACCCTTTGCGAGACGCTCGAAACTTTTGTGTCACGATGTGGAAAACATTTCGCTTGAATTTCACACAGCTTCCTCCCAACCCTCACTCAGCCCTTCGACCCGCTATCGTCAACCACCTTCGTTTCGGGATCGGTAGGGGTTGAAAAATTTAAATTGTTAATTAAAACTCGGAACGGTAAAGCGAGTCAGATTGAAGGAAATACGTTGAAGGTGTTGTTGGCAGTTGAAAAGGGCTAAAGGAAGGTATAGATGGTGGTGGTAGAAGTGGTAGTGGTAGTGGTAGTGGTGAATGGTGGTGAAAGCAGCCATCAGAGAGACGGTGTGGGCGGTGCACGGGGAAACATATCGATTTAATAGCATTTCTTAAGAACGGGGAACAAAGTCAAATTGGGTTTGCAAATCTTGAAATCTCGAAAGTTTCCTTTTATATAAAAGAACTTCCTCTAACCGTATCGCTCACACTCTGTAACCCTCGCTCTACTCTTTCCTTCACTTCAACATGTCACAGAATCTACTTTACAGAATATAATTCAATTACAAGAAATGTTTCGATTAAATCAATCAGAAAAGGTAAAAAAAAAAATGAGAAATGAGAAAATAATAAAATTCTATAAATATGATTACTTAATTAATTGGTTTTTCTACAAGTTCAAAAAGTATGAAGTTGATCTGAGCGAGACAAAAAAACAAGAAGAACAAATTGCCGAGAGAAGCAGGAAATCAGAAGAGGTTTTCATTTACAAGATCCGAGATAGAATGGATTATTTTTAATTATATTTCAGAAGGGTTGTTTTCACCCTCTCGGATATCCAACCGGTGTGCCATAATTAAGAATCCACTCCAAATAGCTATCCTGTGAGGTAGAACCCCTTTGACATAGGTATCGCGCTAAATATTTTACTCAAATATTTATATCTTCATTTGTTAAATTTCTCAGTACCTATAGTGTTTTTAAACTTAGTTAGCTATAATTTTATATTTAGAATAACTAGACCGCAAAATTTTACAAATGAAAATTTAAATTTTTGAGTGAAATATTTAGCGCTACCTCTCAGGGATTACTAATTCTAGCACTTGGGTTCGATTTCCGAAAGAGTTAAAACAACACTTGTGATATATAATTAAAAATAATTCATTCCATCTGATAGATGACAACCAGTGGGGTGCGGTGAATCCCTAAAATTTCAAACATTTAGAGTATTTTCATACATATCGACTTCAAAATTTCAGAAGGATCTTTAAATTTTCAAATTATTAGCCATTATTTCAAATCTATATATTATATTAGATATATAAAATCCTTGATGGGTATGTAAGAAATAGAACCTCGCCTAAACCACCGAAAGTATCAAAACCATATTCACACCATATTTTCGTTCGTTTGGTTCTCCCGTTAGTTTATGTATTTTTTGGGCCCAATGGGTGGCGCTGGAGACGAGATAAATATAACTGTAAATAGTATTTAGGTCCGATTTGGTCCAAAAAATAGACTATATGAAGCACAAAAAAAAACATATGGTGTGAATATGGTTTCGATACGTTCAGTGGTTTAGGCGTGGGTCTATTTCATACATACGCATCAAGGATTTTTTATATATATATATATATCGACCCAATAAAAGGCTTTCCATTCATTTTCTCATATTTTTATAAAAAAGTATACTTTATAAATATTTAATTTTTTTTATTTACAATAAATACGTTTTCGGATGTCTGCTACTTTTTGTATCATTTTTAATCAAATTACAATAATTTATACCTATATCTAAATTTTAAACAAAAAAAAAACATTTTCGAAATACCCTACATTTTACGAAATGTCAGTTTTGGGTTTTCTCCTAAATTTTGGCCTTTCTATGGGTTTTTGCCATCACTCTTAGGGCCGGTTGTATGTCACAAAGTAAATTCTTTTTACCACTAACAAACGGTAGATCTACCATCTGAATATATTTAATTAAAATACAGTTAAAAAAATTATATTTCAAACAAACTTTTGGGCGTCTCGAGACGCTCCCTGTAAGGGCCACCCGCCCGGAGAACCTAGTTGCAGAGGGCGTGTCTTTATTTCTATAATAAACATTTTTTGTTTTGAAAAGAGTTTCAAGGAGCTTAAATTAAAATTAATGATTTTTCCGAAAAGGGTACATTTTTAGAAGGTTTGAAGTCCCTGCCTGGAATATCTTCCAGTTCAAGCATGTCAATGACAAGTCCAGACGAGTTTTAGTCGAATAAAAATTGTTCTCGATCAGGAACTATTATAATAGTAAAAATACCAAAAAAGGAATAAATAAAGATGATTCGGGAATCATTAGACTAATCAATTTCTAAGAACTCACAAAATAAAGATCAGAAATAACTAAGAGTGCAATAGACAAGTCATAGCATGCTTCTATTTAGCAATAGAATTAGGAGGAAAAAGATTTTCTTATAGGGCAGCCCTATTCATTATGGAAGATGATTGATTTCCATCTCAGCGATTGTGGAGTTCAAGTCACAAGATTTAATTTCTGACTCCTTCCCTCACTCAAACAAAACAGTATCCGTTTGGGGCGAAGGCAAAAAAATATATTTTTTAAAAATCTAATGTTAAATTTGAAAAATGACGTATTCGATGAAATTTGCAAAAAACAAAAACAAAAAAAAAACGAAGATTAAAAAAAAATTAAAAAAATGAAGGGTACTTTTTTGGACAGCATCCCCTGGTTGAAAATTCACAAACCGACACTGATGACAACATTAATTAAATGTTTTTTTTTATTTATTGTCACCGGGAACAAAGCCCATTTAGACAGCACATAAGTAAAGTGTTAGTAGGGTTAGTGAGGGAGCCGAGTTTTTAGCCGGTAGAAATTTTTATTTGCCAGCCAGGATCGAACCCCGGCCTTCCACTCCAACATCGTCATAATCGATCGGCTAAATGTTATTTTAAGTATTTTTTTAGATAATTTACTTTTTACAACGTTAGTATTTAATTTTTATTTTTAAGTAAATGAACAGCCCAAATCAAATAAATATTTTTTTTAATTTATTTTTATTTATTTTTTTAAGAAATTGAGCATCCGAACCTGTAATCTCTCTTGAATAGCATATATGGCTGACTTTAAAAAAAAAAAAAGCTAAAGATTTAGCCCTTCAAAGTAATCCCATGACGATTGTAACGAAATAGCCATAAATTTTATTGAATAAACGCAGAGGACATAATTCATAAAGAATTGTATAATCTTTATATAATAATAAAAAATTTTAAGAAAAAAATAAAACCGACTTCAAAAAAATTAAATGCAACAAATAAAATACACTAAAAGGTATAAAATAATTATTAGCTTATTTAGTTACAACTAAACGACGAAATATTAACATGAAATTACTTTTTGAAGTCGGTGCCAAACAAACTATACTTATAAGCGAGCGTACCCACCAAACGTACTAAGTAAGATCCGTCGAGTGCGATTCATAAAAGGTATATGTTTGGCACCGACTTAAAAAAGTAATTTCATGTTAATATTTCGTCGTTTAGTTGTAACTAAATAAGATAATAATTATTTTATACTTTTTAGTGTATTTTATTTGTTGCATTTAATTTTTTTGAAGTCGGTTTTATTTTTCTCTTTTTAGTGATGTTATTAATAGTGATCATATCATCAGAACTTGACCAAATTAATATGGCACCATCCCTAAAATACCCCCTTTCCAAGAAAAAAAGAATCATCGAAATCGGTTCATAAACAAAGAAGTTAGTCCTGAACAAACCTAACAAAAAAGGTCTAATACCTACAAAAAAAATGGGACCAATCGGAACGTAGACTGGACCCAATGCAAAAAAAATTTCAAAATCGGTTCACAATTGGTGGAGATATGAGGTAACATAGGCACAAAAAAAAATTCAATCGAATAGAGAACCTCCTCCTTTTTTTGAAGTCGGTTAAAACCTTGAACATGATGCGAGTTCGGTTTCACAAAAAAAGAAATAAAACAAAATTGAGTTTTGAATTCGATATATTTCGGGGGTGAACCCATCATCAGGATTCGAAGAAAACTGATTATAAATTGGAAAAATAATTTTACAAATAACAATTTTTTATTTTTTTATTTTTTTTTTTTTAATGTATGTGGTGAGGGGAATAGATATTTTTCCTATTTATAATCAGTTTTCTTTGACTCCTGATGATGGGCTCACCCCCGAAATATATCGAATTCAAAACTCAATTTTGTTTTATTTCTTTTTTTTGTGAAACCTGCCTCGCATCTTGCTCAAGTTTTATTATTATATTAAAATGTTTCACCTAGGACCAACATCTAACTCCTTGAAAGTTAATGTATAATCTTTCATTTGTAATAATATTAACTATAATTTTGTTTTGCAAAAAACGTACTCATTATAAGATTTACGTGAAAATTCCAGAAAAAGCAAAAAAGTGATATTCTTGACTCAAATTTAGACACCATTAGATCACAGTTTAAATCACAAAAAAATTCCGATTGAAAGGTGCTGTAATATTTTTTTATTAGAGCCCACCATTATACACACATTTACATTTATTTTTATTTATTTGAGAATATAATTTAGAAGGTTTTATCTTAAGCTCCTTTTTATAAATTAATATATATTTTTTTTTTTTATTATTATATAAAATTTCAAACCCTTGTTGATCTGAGGTAGTTCATCTATCTACTGAATGAGCACAAATGAAAAAAAAATACGTTTTAATTTTATTTATTTAATATAGTTTAATAAAATTAAAGCTAATATAATATTTTTACTGAGCAAAAATTATTATTTTGAGATGTCTACGTGTGTTGGCTAAAAGGTTAGTTAAGTGGTAAGAGGGGAAAAGGGAAAATTGTTAAATCTTGGTCTTTATAAATCTTTGCTTTTCTCTCTCCTAAAATAATTTGAAAAAGTCAAACTTTTTTTCATTTCTACTTGGAGAATTTGTATATATATATACGTATATATAAAGTAATCTATTATCTTCTCTATTCATCCAACAACAAATCTGTTTTTTACTTCCTCTGAGCCTCCTTCTCTCTCCTCTAAGATAAAATATACATGGAAAATGGGAATTAAAAAAAAAAAAATAAAGACGAGAAAACTTGGAATATTTTCGTTTCATTATTATAAAGAATGAGAAGAAGAGCAAACACAGTAGCCACGTAAGGGGCCTCGCAGCAGATTGGCTTCTGCCCCCCGGGGCAGCTTAATCAAAGAAGAAGAATATAGGCGGGCCAGTAAAAGAAAGAAAGAGATAAAAAAGAGGTGAAGTTGTTGGTAAGATGGATGAAGAATGAGGGGGGGGGGGAGGTTAAAAATATTTTAATTGAACTTTGCTAAGCTTTGTGGTTTATTAAGAGAAAATGAAAAACTGTAGATTGAAATCTTTCTGTTACTTTCTCTTTCTCTCTTGTTTTACCTGGACATAAATAATTTCATCCAATGAATCCAAGTATAGCGCTTAACAGAATAATTTTCAACAATAAATATAGGAAAATGTTTTATGATTTTATATAGAACTGGATCGGTGACTCCTTATTCTTTCCTAAAATAAATGATGAAGGCTGTTCTTTTTTTGGCTCTACAATGATCCTTGAACATCTTGAAATCCCAGTGGCGTAACCAGAAAATTTTCATGGGGGGGGGGCCCCCCCCAGTCAATCCAAAAAGCAAAATTTTTAATCGGAATTTTTATTTATTAAAACAAATAGGTAAGTACTTCAAGAAATTAAAAAAAACATAATTCTTGTTTAAACATATGAAATATATTTAATTACGGTTAGTTTGCCATAAAAAACGGTTTGTCGTTGCCGTTACCCATCGTATGAGCCCTCCCCCCGTGGTTACGCCTCTGTGAAATCCACCCCTATGAGGTAATGGGATATTTCGAAACAAGAAGTTTTTTACAAAGTGAAGTTGTTAGCCTCACGTTCAACCCTTAGTCGCCTTCTACGACAAGAAGCGGATACCCCCGGTCAACAGAGGGTAATGAAGCAGTGGTTTCCATTTTCCAAAATGGTCAACTTATTATATATTAAATAATAGATGTGAATTTAAATATTTTCCTAGCTATTTAATCAACTTAACAAAACAAATAAACATAATCAATCAAAATTAATTATTATTTCAAACTACAGAGTTTAATTGTAACACTATTAAAATGTATCAATATTTTCGATAAATCTTCTGTACTTACTAGTTCTATAAGGTATACTATTTCGAGCACTTTTAACATGCGTTTACATTAAATATTTAAAGAAGTTTTCATAAAGATTCATCCTTGACTTAGCTGATATACGTACAATGGTTTTCTAGTGGAGATAGAGGGTTGTGATTATTCCTTTAAGCTTCTCCAATTAATAATAATGGAATAGAATAAAGAGAGCTGTAATAAGTCTACAACAACGCTTAGTATTTATATGGGCTAGCCATTATTGATATCTACCAAAAATAACATGTTTTAAGATGATAATGCATAAAGATGATACACCAAGAAGGTGCTTCGCCTATAGGTCAAAACCTTACAATAAAATGCGTTGATAAGATCTGGTAAAGAAGAAGCAAGAATGGAAAAATCAAAATGATAAACGAAAATGCGATTTTTTTTAGTAATATATTCCTGCAAGAATAGAGAGAATTTTTAAAGTTTGGAATAGACGTGATGATATTTGTAGACTTGGATTTAGGAGAAATAAAAAGATTATGGAAAAAAAGAAACCTCTATTTCCATTGAGGCTCGAATTAAAATTTTTGATGATATTAAAACATAACTTAATCGATATTACTAGAAGTAATAATCTACTTTTTTATTTTATACCATCTTGATTTCATATCAATCAGATTACGAAATCTTAACCCCAGAAAATCTCAGTTAACTGTAAAATTATTATAAGTGACTCTTTGGTAAATTTAATTGAACAGAGGGTTGAGGGTGTATAGATAGACTTGAATGCTAATTACAGAGTTCGAACTATAAAATGAAAGTATAATTAGCAAAAATTTTATCTGCCATTTTCCTATAATCCAAGTTCACTTTAGTAAACGTGATACTTTGACAGACCAACTGGCTTCATGGGGTTGAAGAAGGTAGGGTGGGTTCTTAATTTAGTTACCCAACCGAGAAATGTATCGAATTACTATCAGAAATTATATCCTTATTAAAGGGATAAAAGACTACATTAACCTTATCGCATATAGAATGAGCAATTAACCTTTGTGGTTTTATTTATCAGAATAAATAAGTACAACATTTAATAATTATTATTTGTTATTATGACACTAAATAAATTAGAGGAAACATTTTCAAAATACTACGCTTTCTGCAAATTTTGGTAATTCTGCTGGTGAATGGTTTGATCTATAAAATTAAAACTTGGCATAACAGGTGTAATTTTAATAATAAAAATCGGGGCACCAAATTCCAGTCCATTGATTTCAAGTGTTGATAAATCTCGTCATATGAAATTATTTTTATTCACTTTTTAACTAAAAGTTCTGAATGGAACCGGAAAGTCCAAAATCTAATTGCACTAATAGTGAAAACTTAGCAAGAAACGTGCTACATTTTGGGGATTTGATAATTTTTCGTCAGATAAAGGTGTTAGCTAGAAATAAGTTGATACTTGGGTACAAAAGGGCAGGATATTAATACAAAAGTGTGTTCCAAATTTCAGCTCTTTAGTTTCAGCTGTTTAAAGAATTCCTATAAATGTTTTAGTCCTACTATTGGGAAATACCTACAAATGATTAAAATTATATACATCAGAACGAAAGACGTTTTTACGACTTTTTGTTCTTCGCTTTAATTATAAATCAATATTTTAAATTAGAAATTAAAATTTCTAGCGCTGGGTTTTAAGATTTAGAAATAAATGACACCAAGACTCAACAGATAGATACACAAAGAAGACGATTACTTCATACAAAAATGAAAAGATAAGAAAATAAATATTATATTTAATATTGATTTATTATGAGTTATATCAGGTCACTTATTTCGATTTCATTTTAATGTGAAATAAGTGACCTAGAATTTAACTCATAGTAAATCAATATTAAATATAATATTTATTTACTCTTATCTTTATTAAAGATGTTTCACCATGCACCAACACCACAATCTCTACTAATTACAAAAAATAAGAGTTCATAGAAATTACATACAGTATTTTATTAATTTTAAGCCCAACAAAGGATTTCATATAAATAAATTCTTTTACCTAAAAAATTTTTAAAAATTTTTCTTAATAATTTTTTTAATTGTTTTTTTTTTTTAATTTTTTACAATACTTAGGTGAAATAGAGGGCCTTGCTAGGCCGAGTGTGTAGTTTCTGATTTGTTCAAGCAGGAGTGCCTCGAGTTCATTCTTCAATCACATAAAAGATTTGACCCACTATATATAATCTTTATCCCTGACTAATACTACTATCACATAAATAAAGTCAAACGACATATGATTTGGCTAAAATACTTAGCAGGTCCAAGACCAAAAATAAATAAAATAATAGAGAAAAGTGTACAAAACCGGCTTAATCTATATTTAGTTCAAATCTGCTGTATTTCTCGAACCCACATTATATATCATTGTTTTTATTTTTTCCATGGCTTTATTTTACTCTTGACCTTTAATACACTCGTATTTTTTTATTTAATACACTATTTGAATAATATATAGGAGGTTAAAATCAATACAAAGACGGTGTTTATCGTTATAAATAATTATGATAGGTTTCTTGTGTACTATAATCTCAAATTCTCTTGCTCCCTCAGACACTCCGACAGACATTAGCAGCGATTAGGAAAGGGTGTTCATTGCTCTCTCCGTTCCAAAGTCAATTTACACGAAATTTCTCTTTTAATAATGAATTTGAGCTTGAGATTAGTCTCTTGAAATCAAGACTAAGTACGGTGGATTCTTAATACGTTACCAAATAGAAACGCGGAATTTCTATTTACCATATTCATATTCTCTCTGATGGTGAAAGAGATTTATTACGGGGTAGAGAACCACCGAATTTTAATTTAAATCTTAAAGTCAAGTTAGGCTTAAATAAATATCGAAAATATAAATATATATTTATACCTATGTATTTATTTATATAAGATATATGATGCGATTTGGCAATTTCTCCCCCTTGCTTAAGGGTTTATTCAATGTCTCTTTCAAATACATCTTTAAAGCAAGTCTTTTACTCTCGATACCCTCAGCAAGATTGGGCTGCCGAAATAGGCCTTGTAATTGAATTCTCACTAATACTTTCAAATGTTGTGCTTAGTCATATTTAGAAATTCTACAACAAGAAAAAGCATAATCTTTTAGTATCTACAATATTTTATGTCTGCCAGGTTTTTTTTTTAATGCAATCGAAATGCAAGAAGGGCGACCAGTAAAGAAGCAGCCCCTATGGATCTCGAAAGACCCTTGCATTACCGAAGAGAATGGAAAGTTGATTAAGTGAGAGGGTGGAGACGTAGGTGTATATGCACTCGGGTTTTGGAAGGTTTGAAGGTTATAAGTGCTGGAAAGATGGAGGTACTGGGAGAGAGCTCCAGTTCCTTGAAGTCATGGGGATATAACATGCCATGAATGAAGTGGTCCGGCACTTCTTCCAATTTGACCGCGAAAGAGTATTGAGTCGGAAAAACGCGTGCTACGCGTAAAGCATGCTTTGTGGGGAACTATTGATTTTATTCATCAGAGCACCTGCCGTGATAGTATCTATAGAAAAGGGAAAGGGCAGAGACATTTCTTCGATGCGCTAGCGAGTCGAGGGAGTAGTTGAGGGTAGAATCGTCAATTATCCTGATGGCTCTTTTCTCCAGTTCTTCCGTTTTCGGTTTTCCATTCTCAAAATAACTCAAAAATAGAAAGTCATAAAAAGTTTGTTCTGGTTCAAAATTGTTTATTTTGAAACAAAATACTGATTTTATTTCATGCAAAAGGTAGGATTCGCTAAAAAAGATAAAAATATTTTGTTTAAAGATTTTGATTTTTGATATTATTAATAATAATTTTTTTTAGATACATCTATGATTGAATAATAATGTTTGAGGCTCTTTTTTAGATATTACAAAATAGTCTTATTCTTCCAGAATTGTTGGGATTACAAAGTCGTTCTCAATTTAGATTAAGGCTTATTGATGACAATCTTCAAAGAAAAAATTAGTTATTTAGTTATTTTTTTCTTGGAGTATGTCTTCCTTTAGGTGCATGGCATCAATAGGTGAGTCTTCCTTAGGAAAGAATAAAAGGAATCTTAGATTTTTCATAACTTTAAGTTGAGTCCTTCTGAACGCCAACAGGTATAAAATTCACCTAAAAATTGCCATTTTGGGGCTCTCTCATGGCGTCATTTTAAAATGAACTTTCTTAAAAGATATTTCCTGGGATTCCTCACACCAATGAGATTTTTTTTTATTTCCGATTTCAGAAAAAATATGACTTCCCAAGATAATCATTCGATTAAAATTTTAATACGACTTTTGATTTCGGGAAAATGAATACATATAACTATAATAAATTTAAAATTTTTATCTGGTTTGATTTTGTGAGCTACAATACTCTGAACATAGACAGACTTTGTATCGAGACTAATAAGATTCCGTTTTACTTTTGAACGCAACTCAAAATGGTATAAAGATCTAAATGTTATTGATAAAACCCAACGAGAATGAAAAACAATATTAGTGAACTTAACTTATTGAAAATTAAGAGAGATGATTATCTACACAATCCAAGACATTGTGGATTCAGTAGATGACCATCTCTTTTGATTTTCTTTAAAAATTTTAAAATTACTACTCTCGGCATTTGTCTTGTATAGGGTGTATTTTTTTTTTTTAGAGGTTCTCAACTTTAAATTAATATAAAAAAAGGAAAGTAATATCAATAAAACTGTCTTATTGAAAGATATTTTATGCCACACGTTTGAATATGATTTCGGACATCTGGCCGACGAGGCTGGCAATCTAAATTTCCACTTTTCACACACTTTTCGCAGCAATTGCGGCCGCATTTCCCCAATAATTTGCCGAATGTTGTGTTCCAAGTGATCTAACCCCACTGGATTATTTTTTTTGGGGATATGTCAAGTCACTTGTCTACGCTGATAAACCAGAGACGATTGAACATTTGCAACACAACATTCGGAGAATTATTGCCTAAATACGGCGGCAATTGTTGTGAAAAGTGTGTGAAAATAGGAAATCCAGATTGCGTCATCTACGCGCCAGCCGCGGTGGCCACATGGTCGAAACCATATTCAAACATTAATGGCCTAAAAATTATCTTTCCAATAAAGCCAGTTTCATTGATATTAAAAATATTTTTCTTTGTTTTATTTTAATTTAAATTTCTGAATCTCTAAAAAAACACCCTTTATATTTAACTTATTGAATAAATTGATCATATCTTGTGAAATTTGTCTCAAAAATTCTATCGGCGAAAGTCGAGTTCAAAAGTCAACGCAAATTTTTTTTGGTCTAGAATAATCATTATTTTTCGGACTAAACCTTAGAAATTAATTAGGCCCAAAAATAGGAAAGTACAATTTTTTAGCCATTGTTGAGACACCGCGTATATAGTATATAACAAGTGGAAAAAATAAATGAAAATAAAAATAACCATAAACATAAAATAAAAGGAAAAAAACAGTGGTATGTGAAATATTAAAGACGAAAATTTGGTAATAAAAATAATTAAAAAAAAGAGAGAAACAAGTGTAAAATAAAATAGTTGGCTGGAATGGGGCATTTGCATAAAGGGCGAATTTACGCCAACTGGCGCCCTTGCTATTGCGCCGGTTAAGTGGACTGCGAAAACCCCAGCGATCGTATTCAACCCTTCCGTCACCCACCAACCCCAACGAATAACACCCTCATTTAACTTAATCAAGCCAAAATATTCCAGACTACATTTCATTTGTGATTTCAACTATTTCAATTACAATCAAAATTTACTTTACCTATGAAAAAATCGTTGAAA
This sequence comes from Forficula auricularia, assembly GCA_024734495.1. Classification (NCBI taxonomy): domain Eukaryota; kingdom Metazoa; phylum Arthropoda; class Insecta; order Dermaptera; family Forficulidae; genus Forficula; species Forficula auricularia. Next base: position 1,796,421 of record JALMQS010000778.1, on the reverse strand, counting down.
TATCATGAAAAATTTATTTTTTTCCATGCGTAAAAGGAGAAAAAAATTTAATGCCTCTTATGACTAATTTTTCGATTTTTATACCACATTTCATTTCCACGCACGTCTTCCCATACCTCTATATTTTAAAGGTGTTTCGGATAATAATATTTACAATTGCATCGTCACTGTAGAAAAATTTTTAAAGTACAATTTTAAACATATACTATATATAAAAAACTCTCATTCAATCATTATTAAAATTCCAATGGCAATGGGTTGTTATTTTTCCCTTTTGTTCATATAATGCAAAGATTCTTTTGCAAAAAAATTTTTTTAACATTGCTTTTTTCGCATTTACAGGACAACAATAATACATCCAATTACAACACTTCCAACAGTTCCATACTTTTTTTATTAATGATTATTGTATACATCGCTGATTCCAGGGTGCATAGTATGTTACCAATAATGTGATTAAACAACAATTGGCTGGTAAGCAAGTTCTTGGGCCCTTTGAAAATCCTAAAATAACTGTTTTCAATAAATATCTAATACAAAGGGAAATCTAAATTCAAAACAAAAATAAAAAAAGTTTTTTGTAAGTATAGTAATACAATTTTTCATAATGTATTAACAGACCAAAAAAGGGATGGCATAATTTAAAAGTCAAATGTAAAAATCAAATGTAAATTGTAAATTGATAGCATTTTTCTTTAGGAGACTGACTGGTATAAATATGCAATTGGATGCGATGAAGGCAGTCCACATTGGTTTAACGAATAAATGTAAAATAATAAAACCATTATAGTCTTATTTTACAACCACCGTGGACTGCCTTCATCAACATCCAATTATAAATTGTAAATTATACTTCGATCATCATAACGAGGCATATTTTCCTGTGATGTCGATTGTTAAAATCTTCTGTACAGAAGGCAGGACTGCCAGAAACAAATAAATGTACAATATTGTCCAATATAAAGGCTTATACAAGTTTACAAGCTGAATTAATTACTGAACACCGAGTAATATTATTATCCGAAACACTCACCAAACACCCAATCAATTATTATAATAGTAAGGATATACTGGTACAGCACGATGGTTGCATTGCTTGTTCAACAAAATTGTATATATATATATTTATATTTATATTAAAAAAAACACTAACATTTTCTATTTAGGTATAAATTGTATATATTTATACGTCACTAGTTATTTACCGTGTGTAAAATCATCATCATCATCATTGAGTATACAGTCCTAAGATCATTTGATGCAACAATCCGTTCCACTCGACTCTGTCCCCGCCAGCTGTTTAACCTCTCTAAATGTCTGGCATCCCATATCCCCAATTATTTGGTTGAAATATTCTAATCTGGGTCTTCCCTCTCCCCTTTCTTTCCCACCTCCCCCTCCAAGATATCCCTAAGCAGTCCCCCATGTCTCAGTGTGTGTCTGAATATCTGACCTCTCTTTCTTCAGACTCTTCCACAAGGTTCTTCTTTCTCCGATTCTTCCAAGAACTTCTTCATTTGTAATTTTATCCATTCATTTGGTATTCATCATTCTTCTGTAGCACCATACTGCTCTCCAATCTCTTTCTCTCCGCTTTTCCAATTGTCCAGGTTTCACACTCCGTACATATTAAGTGCTCCATACATATGTCTTCAATAGCAAATTTCTGTTTGCTAAGCTGATTGAGGAGGAGCATAGTAGTTTTTGTAAACCCCATTTTTGCTTGGGCAATTCTTGATTTAATTTCGTTTTTGCTCCTCCCATCCCATGTTATTTGATTTTAGGTAGCGGAATTCCTTAACTCCTTCTAGGTTTTCTTTGGTTAATTTTGATGTGCATTCCTGTCTCGTTTGTATTTTTTGTACATACTAGGACCTTTGGTTTTATTCTTGTTTATTTTCATTTTGATTTCTTCTATTAGGATTTGGTTAATTCTATTCAAGGCGTCCTCTAATTCTTTTTTATTGCTTCCTAGAAGGGCAATGTCATCGGCAAATCTTAACATAGCGATCTTTTGACCTTGGATTTCTATACTTCTATCAATTTTGTCTTTGAATTCTTTTAATCGCTTCTTCTATGTATAAGTTGAAAATCATGGGTGACAGCACACATCCTTGTCTTACACCTTTTTTTATTTTGGCTTCTCTTTGCTCATCACCAATATTTATAATTGCCGTCTGGTTTTGATATAGATTGTAGATCAGTCTTCTCCTGAATTTTATTCCCGCCTGTTTTAATATTTTAAACATAATTTCCCAATTGACGTTATCGAATGCTTTTCTAGGTCTATGAACTAGATGTAGACAGATTCTTCCCTGATAAAATCCCTTTCTATTATTAGCTGTCTAAGAGAGAGAATTGCTTCTCGGGTGCCTCTGTTTCTTCTAAAGCCGAACTGGTCTTCCCCCAGATTTTCTTCAACTCTTGTTCTATTCTTCTTTGGATTATTTTGGTTAGGATTTTGAGGCATGTGAGGTTAGCTAATGGTCCTGAAATTTTCACATTTATCCGCGCCTGTCTTTTGGGAAGTGTTACTATTTTGTTTTTTTCGAAATCTTTTGGGATGATTCCCAATTTATAGATTTTGCTAATTAGTTCAAAAAGTTTGTCACGTGCCTTTTTCTCCAGAGTTCTTTTAGGATTTCAGCTTGTATATTGTCTATTCCGGGTGCTCTATTATTTTTTAGTTCCTTCAAAGCTGTCTCGTGTGTAAAAAAAAGCCGCGTAAATCGACGAATGATTCCCATTTTCCACATTTATATAGTAAGTATAAAAAAATATATCCAAGCAATAAAAATATAGGAAATACTATATATATTATTCGGGATTTATTTTTTGAATTTAATTTTTTCATTCCCATTGAATATTATAAACATCTATTTTCATACTATGAGGAAAATATAAAATGAAATCGAAATCCCTTTTCCTTTTTATTTATTTCCTACTTTACCTCTTCCCTACCGTTTCTTCATTCACCCCCGGTTTAGCCCTCAACACCACTTGTCTCACTCCCAAAGGTTTTTAAAAAAGAAAAATATCTAATATCATTCTTATTTTCAAAAGAATATGTTTCGTTGGGGGGAAAAAATAAACGTTTCTCGGTTCGTCTTTTTTTCACCATATTTTTTCTACTTCACTTTATTCTTTCTTTTTTGTTAGTGAAGCATTGATCATAGTCGTAGTAAATGCCAACACGGAAATTGACTCCATTCCGATTCCGCCTGAGGAAGATCGCGGAAAAAGAAAATCGTCAAATCCTCATTTTTTCTATGTTTATAAACAATATAGATAGACAGAAATGCTTTATCAATAGAATCAAGATGCTCATTTCTAATACTTGCGAATCTATTTCATCCCCTTATTCTCTCGATCCTTTCATTCTTTGTGTAATAGCAAGTTTTGTATTTTTATCTTGCTATTGGAATTCGCTTTGATATTTTATCAACTTGCCATCGTTTTACTTTATTTATTTATTTTTGCTAACTTATCTGATTTTTTGATTTTATTATACAATGATCAATTTAAAACCGTCCGCATTAAGCCAAAGCATTCTGGTCATTCACAATGCAATTTTTATCTAAAACCATTTGAGATACATATTTATATACATATATTAACACAAAAGACATTGACAAAAAATGATTGTTAGTTCAAAAATTGTATTTTAGTGAGAACAAATGACTAATCTTAATTAGAATTAATAACCAAACATAATTAAAATAAAATATTATTCATTTTGTAGGCTCTTGATTAACATGGACTTGAACAAAAAATAAACATAAAGATAAAAAGTAAATAAATATTATATTTAATATTGATTTATTATATTAAATTTAGGTCACTTATTTCACATTAAAATTAAAAACTTTATATCTTTTTTAATTTTAATGTGAAATAAGTGACTCAGAATTTAACTCATAGTAAATCAATATTATTAAATAATATTATTTACTTTATCTTTATTAAAGATGTTTCACCTTGCACCAACACCACAATCTCTACTAATTAATAAAATAAACTATTTTCCATTATTTCTATTCAATCTTGGTCAGAAAGTCGATTTAATAATATACGTCAGATTTCAAAAGAAACAATCATACATGTTTCGGGTTTTTATTAAACCAATCTACAGAGGAGAATTTCTCTAATTATTCAGTATATAGAAAATTGATTATTTTCAAAATGACAATAAATAAGACTTAAAAGTCTTCTTCTTCTTCTAGTGCTATGCTCGATTCCGATCTTTGGCGATTCATACAATACTACGGTGAAATTCTTTACAAAGCAATATTGTTGGAGAATTTGTTTACAAGGGAGGTTTTCCATTGCCTTCCCTTATATTTAAAGAGTCTCCTTTAATTTTTGACAGAGATGAAAAATAATCAATCATGAATAAATTCACTCTAGTCACTGCTGCACTACTAGTGTCTCTTAAAATTTTTAAAATAAAAATCCGAGACAGGTACATGTGGTTTTAAAAATAATTTAATGTATTATTAAATTAAAAATAAATTTATTTGCCCACTGATTTAATAGCCACTATTTAATTAAAGTAAAACCTATTGTGAGAACTACTTTTCTCAAAGAAAATGTCACCGAAAATTAATAATAATTTTTTAAAATGAAGAATATTATAATAGTGAGATATAAAAAAATATTTAGCTTACCTTCCACTTTATGATGCATTTTTAATTTAAATTTGCGAGTCAATCCCCGCGCGATCTGTAGTTAACCGCTTTGGCTACAAGGCTAATCCCATAATTTTAACTGAAAAAAAAAAATGAAAATTGTAATTAATAAAAAAACTGAAACCTAATATATTTTATTCTTTAAGTGCCATATCAGATCTTCCTGATGTTTCGGCACCTCTCCACATATACCTGTGCTGAGTGTGTTTAGCTGTTTTTACACAGATATACGGGACCTACTTTTTAATGCGAGTTCCGAACGACAAGTTTGGAGAGATTGACTAGGCAATTATACTCTTTGTAGTTTGCCATTACTTTCCAAGAGGAGGCGACTGCAAATATCTGCCGAGACTCAGTCTCGAATGAGCATACTTCAGAACAACGGCCCGACACTCTGACCAGTGACCCACAGTCACCTCTCTAATATATATAAAAAGAAAAAAAAATGGTCTATTTGGAATGCATTATCTGAAACTTTAAATATGTATTATTTATTCAAAACAATTTATATGCTAATTTTTATTTAACCTTTCACATTTATTTATTTAATTAATAAAATTTTTATTTTAGAATGACTTTATTGGATATTTTTAAAATTATCCATTTTCTAAATCCAGAAATCGTAGGGTAGGCAAACGATTAGCTTAGCTGGCGATTTAGTTGCATAAATGACAGGAGTTTATTTCTTTATTACAATAATTCGAATATTTTTTTTTTATGTATATGTTGTAAAATAATTATAGAAAGGTGTAATTAAAGATTTAGTATAGTAATCATCAATATAACGCAAGATTTGGGTCAAAATGTTAAAAAGTTAATTTAGTAAAACTAGTTCATCACTAGTGAACCCTTATCTAAAAACCTTACGATTAGGAAAACAAATCGAAAACTTAAGAATAATTTAAATTACTATTAAATATTTATTAAAGTTAGCCAGAAGCTCATGTACACCAACCGTTCGTTTTCATAGCAGAAATTCTATATATTATATATAAAGGTAGACATAAATGCTTTATTGTAATCCACTCAGTGATATTGAAAATTTAATTCTTCTGGATTTTTTTACGATTCGTGAATTTTCTATGAGCGAGGTTGCGAGGTCGTTTGTGGTACGGTAGATGATTCACCCTAAAGGAATATTTTATATACGACTCGATTAAAAAAAGAAAAGATCTCTGTAAATTGATTTAATGAAAATGAGGTCAGACGATATTTTAACTAAAATATTTTTTTATTTGGTTTTAGCTTTCAATTTAATTAATCCTTTTATAAATATATTGACAGTAGTTATATGTAAGTACAATGAGTTAACTATTAGCATTAAATTGGAGGATAAATGAAAACTTTTTCAAGATTCGACAGGCTATCTGAAAATTTCGATTATTTCCCATTTTTACTTTCACATTTATATTCATAGACATCAAACTTGATAAATACACAAATTTTTTAAAAAATCGTTAGAGCTGTTTTTGAGAAAATCAAAAAAAAATCAAAATCTTTCATGTAAATTCCCACTTCCGGTCATCCGATTTCAACCAAAAGATTGATGTACTTCTTCCAGCCTATATCAAACTTAAGTTTCGAATTTCGTATCTCTGAGACTCTTACGTACGTAAACACCAAATTCCGGTTTTTCTATTTGAGCAAAAATCTTATCTCTCGATAACTTAAAATTCAAATTTCAAGAGTCTGCGACTTTCCGAAGACGAGATATGAATGATTAAAATATTTATTTTACGACACCTTCCTTCCTTTTATTCAATCGGATTAAAAATTTGACACACCTATTAACTCATTACACTTGATAAATAAACTAATTTTTAAGAAATCGTTAGAGCCGTTTTTGAGAAATACAAAAAAAAAACGAATTAAAGGAAGTGGGTGTAAATTAGTAGTGTAGCGATGACTTCAAATAAATGAAAATGTGGAAGTCGTGTGGTGAACACACCAATTGATTTTATAAACCAACGATTTAAGCACAAAAGCTGGACATGTATGGCACATAGATTAAGTGCAAGATGCAAGCCTATGTGGCAAATTTTAACAATTTATGTAGAAAATTTTGATAGGTGAAGCGATAAGCCTAATACTAGTATCAGTACTTTGTTTTAGAAATACAAAAATTCGAAAGTGCCTGTCATCTGATTGGCCATCCCAAGGCAAATTTTAAGGTTTTACCCTTTATCAACGTTAAAAAATAGTTTACCAACTAACATACAACTGGCCCTTTAACTAACCAATGGTAGATGGTAAAAAGTATTTACTTTGTGACATACAACCGGCCCTAAGTGTTCGGATTGGATTTTTGGCATTTGGGTTCAATTTTCGAAAAGGTAAATATAACTCTTCTGATACAATAATAAAAATTATTCATAAGAACTCAGATTTATTAGTTCACCAGGTCTTTTGATTTTCAATTGAAATCTTAACTCTTCTAGTATCGGGATTTATCATTTATATTAAAAAAAAAGAAGAATGAAAATTTTCAAATAGATTTAACATTCTTTAATCCGCCAAGAGTGCACCAGGTGAAACCACTTTAACGTACTTGAGTTACCGTGGGAATCGTAATCCAGACAGACAAACAGAGACAAAAATAGACAGTAAAATCATTTTTGTGAATCATGTTTTGTCAAGTTCCAGAGACCTTGGTAATAACAAATAAAGAAACCAAAATATAATGTTTTCGAGTAAATTCAATCAAATTACGAATATGAAAACGATGTTTCGATATTTTAAATAGTTTTAGAGCGATTTGACTTAAGATAGTTCTTTCACAATTGCAAAAATTTAAGAAGTCTTCGAAACTTGGAATCTAAGTCATTAAAAGCATAATAAACACACTGTTAAAATTTGAAGACGATTTACCACACCAAACATGAAATAATTGCAATTAAAAATGATATTTTTTACATATGGTAGCTTGGGAAAGGGTGGGAAAATTATCATTATTTTATTTTTTTTTCATTGAAGGACTTTCACCATCTTGATGAAAAATTAATATTTGTTAGAATAAAATATTCAGAGTTACTTAAAAAAAAATTGAAATTATTTACCCCGTAGTTTTGATAAAAAATAAAAAAAATATATATTTTGGCGATTATTTTTAGTGGAGGGGATATAATATCAATGGTTTAGAAACGATCCATTCATAAAGAGAATATAGTAGTGTAAAAAGTACAGTCACCTTAAAAAACATAACCTAAAATTTTAGCACCGTTCATATTTATAGAGTGGTTACGAATCTAAAACTTTTTGTGTGGATTGTTGTGAAAGAACCTCCTTAAGCTATTCTAAGACAAAAATGTAAATACATATAAAAATGCATTAAGCAAGCAAGAATATTTTTCTTATTGTTAAACCCACATATGTTATGAATAGAAGACAAACAATTATTTTTTTTATTTACTTTAGACAATGCACCATCTTAGTTGAAAAAAAAATACCTTCAGAAAAACATCCTGACCATCAAAGTTTGTATCATAAAATAATGCTAAAATTTCATTTTGCGACATATTTTTGCAGTGTAAGACATTTCAAAGGGTTCGGGACCAACAGCTTTTTTATTGAGGTGGAATGGTCAATATTAAAACTTTTGGCCGGTTTTATTCATTGAAAAATTTTATTATGTGAATTAAAAAAAGCCCTTAAATATGAATGGATAAGTAAAGAACAAAGTAGAATGTTATTTTGGGGATTATTTTATCATTAATTGTGTACTTATAAAAAAAATACCATGTACACTTCATTTAAATATATTTTTACGAAAAAAATAATTTAATATCATATTTAAGATCAAAATAAAAAAAAAAAAAAAAAAATGAAAATAATCAAATTTCTTTTTTAGCTTTTCGGTTAATTTATTATGGAAATAATTTTTTTTTTTTATAATAAAATTTTCGGTTTCAATTTCCACACATCATTGAAAGCTTGAAATTTGATTACTATTCATTTTCATTACTCAACAAATAACATGGTAAATTATTTTAATATTAGAAATGAAGACTTGTTTTCGTGAATATACAGACTAAAGATTTACAGTTTTAAAGTCCCTGAGTTCGTAAAAGTGGTTTTGAGAAAATGTCCGTGTGTGTGTGGCGCTAAGAGTTTTTGGCTAATTCACAAGAAAATAAAGTCGCCAGAATTTTAAATTTTTTTAGAATACCTTATCCGAGGGGTGAACCGCGATTGGATGTACACCGTCTTTGGAATTATTTGGAATTACTTTGGAATTCATTAGATAATCTATTGTCATCTATTGTCTTCTACTTGGAAATGAAAGTGGAAGTGGAAGTAGGTGTACACTATTTTAGGTCGAGGTTCACCCCTCTACTTTATCAAAAGATTTTTGAAATTTCTCAAAAATTTGTCAAAAATTTTTCAAAATTGATTTTGATCAAATAAATTTATGTGAGAAAAGGCATATCCAGCTACAAAAAAGTTTTTATTAATATTTTCTTTAAAAATAATAGTTTCCAAGATATTAATTATTTTTTTCTTTCGGAAAAATTAGGTCTCTAACAAAGGATGAATTTTCTTTACGTAAATCTATTAGATAAAACACATTTGAGGATAATATCGTCAAAAATACATTTTGTAATAAAAATTTGTCCTTTGTTAGAGAGCATATTTTTAAAATTATATTAGAATTATATTACAATGGCTACTACATAAAGCTCATTTCTCAAAAACTATTAAAGTAAGGGCTTGTAACTTTGGAAAATTCTAGTAGGGCCAAGCTAGGACAAAAGAACGAACAGTGTATACTGTACTATATATCAAAAATTCCTATGTTTCAAATACAGGGTGATATTTCTTGTCTATTATAAAAAATTATTTTGTATTTTTTAATTTCTGCTACTAATGATTGCAATTCTTAGTAAATTTTTTAATCTCTTTTGAAATAGAGATTTTTTTTAAAGATTTTATTGTATTTATTTTATTTGTGTATTTAAAATTAATATCAAAGTGTATATTAGTTAAAGAAAATTTTCTTAACTAATATTAAGACTTGATCGAGATTTTATTATTAATGCTTACATTTTATTTTTTTAAATTATAGTTTTCTATTAACTCTTGAAATTAATGTAATATTTTTTGAAATCACAAATGTAGGTTTGTAGGTGAAATTTCAAGAAAACGGGTTTAGTAAAAATGGGTCGAAATTCGATTACAAGATTCCACCCAGGCACAAGAACCAAGTTAAATAAAAAGTTAAAGGCTGCATTGGGTGGGCTGGTACTGCAGTTATAAAAGTGCTTGGACCAAATGGCCAGATCCAGGTCTCTTGAATAAAATAACAGGGTCTCTACTGCACACCCCCTTCCCCTAAACCTGTATCTAAAGGGCGCAAACGCTCCGGACCAAGTCGATAATAATCAACACGTAAATAAAAAATAGAAGCAAAACACCCGGCTCGTTCTCCATTTCCGGATTTCAAAATTGTTCCTCCCCATGGCTTTTATTCTCTCTCAATCCTACCATTTATATATTCCTATATTTATTTCTATCTAAATATATAACTCTGGACGAGTTTTTTTTTTTTTTTTTTTTGGAAATAAGCTAAGAAGAGAGTTGGGTATTTCTAAAGAGCACTTTCTCTTTTTAAGATGCCTAATTCCATCTTTACAATCTTGCTTCATGATTTGACGCAAAAGGGCGTTAAAGTCGGTCTCGCTACGCGCAAACGCTTCCGATTTGAATATTAAAAAATAAATCCATTTTGAAAACTTTTTCTTCCGTCAACTGGATTTCACTTTCCTCTTCTTATAAGCATATATCTACGAAATAAAATTTGCTTTTAAAAATGTTCAGATTTATCATTTTATCTCAAAATTTCTATTAAAAGATTAAACGATTATTTATTTATATATTTATTTTTACTCTTTTGTAAAATTATTTTAGCAAATTATTTAATTAAAAATAGTACACCTGCTCTGAAATTTTCCAAGATTTGAATTAAGAATTAATGTATAAAATCAATTAAAACTTTCCAGTATTTTCATGATGTTTCGTATTATATTTTTATTGCTATCTTCAAGTTTTGATAAATCAAGTCTTGATTAGTTGGGTAGTTTACTATTTATAACGAGGATTGGGGCCGTACTTCGCTTAACTTTTTTAAATGATAAATGAAATTTGAATTATCGAAATGATTATTAATCTCATGCTTACGAGCCAGCTATTAAAAAGAGTCCGATAGTTACAGCCCATTCGGCTTCTACTTCTTTTAAAATCTTCAAGTTTTGATGATTAAATTAAAATCATTTGAAAGTCTTTTAACCACAACTTCTATTTCTATTGTCATCTTTAAGTATTAGAACAAAACGCGAACGTTTTGTTCGCTAATCTATAAATCAGAATGCGTAATTAAGATCTGTACTTTAAAAAAAAAAGTTAATTCAAAACAAGCAAGATGCCATACAAGTCTGATTTGGTTCAGTTAGCTTAAATTCGATTGGGTTAAATAAAGTTCGATTGGCGCTCTCAAGCAACCCATAGCTAAAATTGAACCGAACTCAACCTACCCTAACCGAGCAACCAACTCAAAATGAATATAATCTAATTGATCCGAACAGGCCTTTAAATTAATATAATTACTGGATTAAGTTTGAAGAAAAAAAGTTTGACTTAAATTCTACTTTTAATTGGCCGGATTATGCCAATAGCGGAAACACTTTATACTCTTAACGTCTTAACTAATATAATGTTTCCGTTTTCTAGCAAAGAGAAAAGTTTTTAAATCACAGTATCAGTTTCCCTTTACGCCTTTCCAATCACTGGGAGCACCCAACATGTCTATGATCAGGAAAGCTGTAAAAAGCTCATGGTGTCTGATGAGAGTTACCAATCCGAGAATAAACTACGCCATATGTCGCTTAACTTCACTAATCTTATATGAACCTGTGCGTTGACCATGCCAAAGCTGTTGAAACATACTACCTATCTTGTTAAAAAGATACTATTAGCCTTACTAATTATAAATTAAATAATTCAAGGCAAATACTATTAGCCTAGTCAAAATGAAATATTAGTTTAAATTATTTGCCTAGACATATAGGATTTTCTTAGGCAAAAGTTATTTGTCTAATATAACTATTGCCAATGACATAGAAGTACATGGATACATAAGGTCAAACACAAAACATCCTTATTTTTTGGTCAGTGGTGAAAAAATTGAAAATTCTATTCCCTACTAGCACAGCAGCTATATAATTTTTAGGTTGTGCAACTGTTGCCATATTTAAAGCAGACCGAATAAGTTGATATAACTATAAATGCAACTTTTATAAAAATACAAGATACTTTTTTAAAGGCCACAAGAAACTTACGGAGGCCGCAGGTTCCCCACCTATGAGACAAAATATATACCTAATTTACAAAAAAAAAAAATTACCTTTAAATATTTTTTATTTTATATTTATAAATAAATAGTTTCATTTCTTTTGGATAACGAAACAAATTGTACACATATGTGCAGGACTGGGTGTTGGCCACCGAAACAAAATAGAAAAATATAGGGGCAACTCCAGTCTGGTGAATAATATTGCGGGGCGATTTGGCGTCGGGGCGGGCTCGGTCAGGGTCGAGACCATCACACTCTCGTGGAAGGGAGTGTAGTGGCATAAAGCGGTAGAGTCCCTCATCGCCCTGGGTATATCCGAAAAAACAATAAACAATTTGACATATAGGGCGATGAGGAGATCTCTCCTTAATTTTTACACTTTCATCAGAAGAACATATAGAGCGGGTGGCGTATGATTATTTTATTGTAAATACAAAAAAAAAAAAATGTGAAATGAATAATCCTAGCTCTCTCATCCACCCGCTCTGAATCTGAATTTATTTGTTCTCAAGCTGAAAGTGCGAATTTTGCGGATAAATTTGTGAAATAAACTTTTATCTTTATAAGAGGCGCCTCGCTCCTCGGAGGCCCAATAAACAAAATAAACATATTTATACATATATTTACTCTTCTAACTTTCATGTTAGAAAAATCGTGTATAATGCTCTCAAAATTGATATTATTTGTAATTTCCTGTTCTACGGACAATATTGAAAGATTTTGTAGTTTTAAATCACTCATTGTGGAACGAAGATAATTTTTTATAAACTTCAATTCGATTAACATTGAGCACGGAGTAATACATAGAACTTCTAATTAACGTCGGCACCATTGATGTCTGTATCCGAGCAAAATTTTTAGGGATAATATTTTCTACCCTAGGGTGACTTGACGACGAGGAAAAATATTCTAAATCAAATAGTAATTCATAATTGGTGGAATTCGAATAGTAAACTTATGAAGTGAACAAGTTTTTTTTTACAACTATAATTAAATATAAAAAATGCCGCCTCAAAATATCTGCCGCCCGATGCCGACCGCAACCACCGCCTCCCCTAGGTACGCCACTGATTACATGTTCTATTGAACGTTGTATGGCATTGAATTTTCTTGAAATAGATAATTACTTGATGAGGCACGATCTAAGATGTTAATTCGAATACTGATAAGGAGAGTTGTTACTAGGTGGACAGCCAAATGTCTCGTCTATAGATAGACAGACAGACAGAGAGTAAAATAAGATGCATCGAGTGATCCTGAGCTGTCATGCAGATTGATATAGAAGCAGACAGACAGAAGAGAGTAGAAAAAAAAAAAAGAAAAAGAGACACCACCCCGCCCGGCAGCCCTTGCTTGCGAGTCTAGCAACCCCCTAGGGGGCAGCAGCAGTAGCAAGAAGAGGCTCAACTCAAAAGATTTACCGCGTGAAGTTTCCACATAGCGGATCGATTTCGATTAAACTTCGACTTCACTTGAGGGCTTGAATAGAATACAAAAATGCCGACGTCCAGAGAGTCTGATGAGATTTTTAACAAGAATTGGGACCTCCCTTGCTAATTTCGATTGGACCAATCTTAATTCGACAAGCTCTATATAAAAAAAAAAAGAAATTTGGAATTTTCTTCTTTTTCTTTTAGTTTCAAAATAAAAAAATAACGATGTCATAATCGAGTTTTTCCGAGGGAAACTCAGAAGTGTTGCTTTTTGTTAGCAAACTTCCTATATATAAATATTTATTTTTCTATAGAAATAATATATGCTTTTTGTTTTATACTCTATTAAATATTTGTTTCTTTAACAATTTCCAAACAAAAACAGCTCTAAAAGTTGACTTAAATGATAGAATTTCTTATGATATTTTCGTTCTGCGTGAGAGAAAAATATCAATATAATGAAAACACTCCTGAGTCAAAAATATCAAATGAAACTTTTTAATTGCCGGATAAATATTATACATATATGATATAATAGAAGTATTGATATTTTATGGAGAAACGGACTGGTAGAATTAAATGGCCAAGAATAATTTAATTTTGTAATTCTTTTTTGTTTTTTAAGTTTTATTGAAAAATGGTTTCATTTTTTTTATGTAATTTAAAGAGAATGGCCTCTGGTCACCTAATTAAAAAAAAAAAAGATAAAAAAAATAATATTTAAAAATTCTTCTTCTCATATTTTTATTTTTTTAAATATTTATTTTTTCCGTAATTTATATGCTAAGACACTAACCAAGTCTATAATTATCATTCTAGTACGCAAGGAGACAAGGAATTAGGGGTTTCTAGGACAATCACAATTAATTGATAATTTCTCTCCGAACTAAAACATGTCAGGACTTGTCATTTAGATCTTTGTACATCTCATGGATTATTATATCCGTGACCCTTTTAAAAAAATAAATTATCATTCCTCATATCCTTTTTTAATCCCATTCGATTTAAACCAGGACAATCCAACCCGTGGCCCAATATAAAGTCATAAAATTCCTTAAAACATTGAGATTTATATGTAGATACTGGAAAACAAACAACAATTTAGCCTGATAATTTTTTTTTCTCTAAAATAAGAAATCTGAAAATCTACTGGGAAGTTTTCGAAAAATAAATAATTTAAATTTTGAATCTGGAACTGAATTTCCGAAAAAATATTCATCATTTTTGTCTATTTTCGACTCCATTTTCATTAGAAATCAATTTTCTACTTGCAAACTTTCTGATTGAATGTTCTAGAACAACAATTAAATACCGATCTGAAAGAAAAATTGAATATTGTCTCTTTATTATAATTTTATATTAATTATCTAGACAGGAAAATAATAATAAACAAATTCTTATACATAATATCACTTTTTGTAAGCATGTAGGTATGTATTTACATATACGAGAAGGTATTTCAAGTATAAAATTTACGAAAAGTAAAATTAGAATCTCATTATGAGCTAAAAAAAAAATAAAGTTCTTATTTGTACATTATTAACTATCTTGTTTGAATAACAAATATCAATAGAATTATAATATTTTATTCGCGGTCCGAGACAATTTTCTTTCTTCAAATGTGGACCGTATAAGCCAAAAGGTTGGACACCCCTAAGTCAATCTCATCCATATCAAAACGGTTTTATATTTATTGAATTTAAACAATTTTATTTTTTATTTTGTTTCGGATTTATTTATTCTAATTCCTGGTCAATTTTTGTGGAAAGATCATTTCGTTCGATACAAAATTCGTGCCTGTTTTATATTTATTGAATTTATTTATTTTTTTTTTAATTTTGTTTCGGATTTATTTATTCTAATTGCTGGTCAATATTTGAAATGGACCGTTTCTTTCGATACAAATAGAATCAGAACGTTGATCAGCCTTTTCGTTTCTTTTTTTCTTCTCTGTCGTTCTTTCTTATATTGGCGAATATAGATTGGAATTTGAAAAACCACTTGGCGAAGAGAATAGTAAAAGCCAGGGACAGAGACGTTAACGTTTCCCGGTGCAAAGGGTAAACACCGCCGAAAAAATCTAAAAGGGTAGAGAACGCGCAGTTAAGATGGGACGTGTCTCTCCAGGGGCACAAAAACAACCCCCGAGAGAGAATTGGAAATTGGCCTCTCCATACTGCAAACCAGCTAGCTCTTGTCTCTTCATCAGACGAGCTGGTCGTGACACGATAATTGACTGCGATTTAAAACCGAAACTTTTCCCACCAAAAGAAACAATCAAACGCCTCAAATATATATATATATATCAGCGCTAGCAGCGACCTCAACGGGCAGAGGAGAACAGAAGACACAAGATTCCTCATTCATTATATAGAGTTTATTAAATAAACATTAGAATAATATTTCTATGTAAAATATATAATTATACAGGGTGGTCCCGAATTCATGGTACAAACGTTAATGGTAGGTACAGGACATTGTAACAATGAGTTATTGTATAGGAATGTATAGTCGCAAGTGACGCGGTGAGGCGTAAACAGGGGAAATAACGGCTATACATTATACACTATATTACTATTACACTATACATACATATACATATTACATATACTTATTACACTATACATTCCTATACAATAACTCATTGTTACAATGTCCTGTACCTACCATTAAAGTTTGTACCATGAATTCGGGACCACCCTGTATAATTCATTTACTTAAAGAATAACTAAGGACTTTAAATTTTGATTCTCCTTTTTAGGTGAATATGATTGTCACTTTAACCATGTATTATATTTGTAAATAAGTTTATTTTAATTATTAAACTCCTTTTTAGCCGAATCAACAATTTTTATTTACCAAAGAAAAATCCTGAGCCAAAACATTATTACAAATCAAAATTTGTTCCTTCAAGATGACAACAAAGGTTGTGATCCACGTCGAAAAAATGCAACGGGATGGCATCTTGACAAATTCGGTTTAATCTATCAAATTAATAGAGGACCAAATTACTTATAAATTCCCAAAAGAGTATAGAAACGAAAAGTTTCATCAGGAATTATTGACACCGACAATAAAAGTGTTATATATGGATGAAGACGAAAACTTCATATTCAAAAATTATTTGTTGGAATAAATAAATAATGAATCTTTAAATGCGTCTAGAAATAATAACATAGAATCAGAGGAAAATATTAGCATTTTAAATAACATAGAAAAAAAATTTAATTTAGAAGAATATAGGTGAATAAATATGCTTGTCACTTTAACCATGTATTATATTTGTAAATAAGCTTATTTTAATTATTAAACTCTTTTTTAGCCGAATCAATTTTTATTTACCAAAGAAAAATCCTGAGCCAAAACATTATTACATAGTGGCGGACGGTGACTTTTCAACCAGGGGGTGCTGTCCAAAAAATATACATTCATTTTTTTAAATTTTATTTTATTCTTCGCTCCTTTTTGCAAAATTTATCTATATTGCATCATAGAATTTTTCGTTATTTTTTTCAAATTTAACATTAGATTTTTTATCAATTGATATTTAAACAGAGCGGATAATCTATATTCAATTCAGCTTCTTCTGGTGATGTTTCAATTCTTTTCATAGTTGGAAACTGATTGATGCGCTAGGTAGAAGGCATAATGTAAATTAAATGAATTAAGTCACGCATAAAAATAAATATTTGCTCATTGTGCTTTAAAATGTCTGAAAAATATTTTTCAACTATGATTTTTTTTAAGCAAGATGCGAGGTAGGTTTTTGTGAAACCTACCTCGCATCTTGCTCAAGTTTTATTATTATATTAAAATGTTTCACCTAGAACCAACACATTAAAACTCCTTAAAAGTTAATGATTTTTTCCTTTGTGTGTCTGAATTCCGATACCCACGATAACCCAAGAACGGAAGTCAAAAAGTTCGTTTGTATCAATACAGAGGACTAATTAGATTTCGGAATATCTGTTTCAAAAGGCAAAATATATTTTTTTGAAATATTCTATTGAGATTTTAAGAGGATGTTCTAGTATATCCATGAATTAACAATTTATGTTTAACTTTATCAATCATTTCCAGAGCTGCTCTAATGTACCGAGTCTTGGAAAAGTTTTCACTTTTTGATTATTTAATTTGCGGGTGAGCGATTCTTTCATTAAAATCTGATCAATGAAAATAATTACAAAGAGCGCAGATAGAGTGATCTCTCTTTCTGGAGAGCTAAGGTGTATTGCATGGGTGGCAAAAAGGAGTTCAGACCTGTCCAAATACAAGTTATGGCTTGTTTCAGACTATTAGAGATTAATTTCTATTATTCTAGGAATGGCTTTTTGCACTCAAACCAAAACAATACTCGTTATAGAGAGAAATAATATTCAATTGGACTTAAAATTCAGATAACATTTACAAAATAAATTATTTGTTGCTGCTCTAACTAGCAAGCGTAACGAGTCTTGAGAAAGTGTTGACTTTTCTTCTATTTCATTGTATTTTTAATCGGGTCGAGAAATTCACTAAATTTTTGTTCACAATTAACTTTACCGAGGTAGAACTTAAATAAATAAATACTGTACTAGACATTTACATATATAATAATAAATTTTTTTTCCAAAAAACTGGACAAAATGACAAACTGACCTGGAACCATACCTTCAAACTCAGACAGTCCCGATCAAACCGAGTCGTATGGTAAGCTTATCTAATAGATATCTAGATGTTCACATACTCTTTTTAAGCTTTGAAAAGCTTATATGAACGTAATATTATTTGAAATCACAATGAATTAATTTAACTTGATTTTCATTTAATATTTATTTACCTTAATTTTTTACTTCCGGAATTTAAAAAAAAAAAAAAAGAACAAACGAGACAGGAATGCATCAAAATTAACCAAGAAAACCTAGAAGGAGTTAAGGAATTCCACTACCTAGGAAGTAAAATAACATGGGATGGGAGGAGCGAAAACGAAATTAAATCAAGAATTGCCCAAGCAAAAATGGGGTTTAATTCAAAACAAAAACTACTATGCTCCTCCTCAATCAGCTTAGAAAACAGGAAGTTGCTATTGAAGACATATGTATGGAGCATAGCCATGTACGGGTGTGATACCTGGACAATTGGGGAAGCGGAAAGAAAGAGATTAGAGGCTTTCGAAATGTGGTGCTACAGAAGAATGATGAATATCAAATGGATGGATAAAATTACAAATGAAGAAGTTCTTGGAAGAATCGGAGAAAGAAGAACCTTGTGGAAGAGTCTGAAGAAGAAAAGAGGTCAGATGATGGGGCACACACTGAGACATGGGGGACTGCTTAAGGGATATCTTGGAGGGGAGGTGGGAAAGAAAAGGGAAGGGGAAGACCCAGATTAGAATATTTCAACCAAATAATTGGGGATATGGGATGCCAGACATTTAGAGAGGTTAAACAGCTGGCGGGGGACAGAGTCGAGTGGAGACGGATTGTTGCATCAAACCAGTCTTAGGACTGTATACTCAATGATGATGATGATTACCTTAATATTATAAAACTAATTTGTATAAGAAAATGAAAAATTTTCTGGTTCTCAAAATACAATTGTTTTTAGTGTCATAGGATTAGCAAATATTTATTTTTGAATAGTAATCATACCATCAAAGTTCTACAAATCCAAGCTGAAAGAACATTGAGGATTTTTAGCAGGAAAAACTAAATGGAAAAGAATCCTAATAAATTTTAGAAAGTTTTATTTTCTCATAATATAATTTTTAGGGGTAAAGACACATGGCTTGATTGGTCACAAGGGTAATGAAACTAAAAAGGTTATGAACTACTGTACTAGTCAGAAATTCAGCGCCTGCCAACGCAACCCCCAATGCAAGGCGTTCTATTTGAATGCAAACCCTTCAATTTAACAGGCGCGGCGATCAATTACTTCAATCAAAGGCTTGCTTAATTATGTCAAAAACACACCTACATGTCTTTCTGTATCTTTTAGGCAGCCGTGAAACCAAAAAAAAATTAAAGAAAAAGTTGAAACTTTTTTTAAGACTCCGTAAGCCCACCAGTTAGAGTCACCTTAATAATAAACTAATAGATAATTAAAAATATATTTTTCTAGGTGGGTTTCACAAATAAAACAAATATATGTTTTGAGTTTTTTATCTCGATATATATTTCGGGTTATGAGCCCATCATCAGGAGTTACAAAAGAAAACTAAATTTAAAATTGGAAACAAATGTATAAGTGAAGTTCAATTGGGAGGAACGTACATGGTGGGGGGAAAGAATGCAGTATTGGTTATTGTATTAATAGACAAATGAACAAAGGAGTTTAACTAAGGGCTTAGAATTATCCCTGGGCTTAGAAATAAAGGAAGAAGTAGAATAAGGTAAGGGAGGAGGGGTTAAGAACTTGAAAGAAACAATAGTAAAATATTAAAATAGAAATTTTGAGAATGGGAAATAATATTTTTCGGGTTATTTAAATTATAAAATATAATCTATAATGGTATTTTTATTAACTTCTAAATGGTTATTAAGGATGTTACTATTATTTGAAAGGGCTCTTTTAATTTCTGTGGACTCCAAAAGATCCAACCTAAGGCCTTTTCTTTCAAAATGAATAGGAATAGGATTATTAATAGAGGCCGAATGAGTAGAGGAATGTAAATGAATGGCGAAAGCAGAAGTTGAATCTAAATTGATGTTATCAGATCGGTCAAGGCGTTTAAGTGCACCAATATGTTCAGAGTAGCGTTTTCTGAAGGAGCGACCAGTCTGACCAATGTAAAATGCATCACAATCATCACAAGTCAATTTATATACTCCTGCTTTGTCTAATTTATCAATTTTGTCTATTTTATTATTAATTAGTCGAGAGCCTAAATTATTGTTATTATACAAAGCAGGAGTAATTCCATATGATCTAAGGGAAGAACATAATGGAGTAGACAAATGATTAGAAATGAAGGGTATTCTTTTGAATATTTGTTCACTTATAGGTTGTAATGAGTGTATTTGAGAAATGTTGAATTTGCGTTTAATTTTATTATAAATTTTGTTAATAGTCGAAATATCATAACCATTGTTGTGATGCATTTTACATTGGTCAGACTGGTCACTCCTTCAGAAAACGTTACTCTGAACATATTGTTGCACTTAAACGCCTTGACCGATCTGATAACATCAATTTAGATTCAACTTCTGCTTTCGCCATTCATTTACATTCCTCTACTCATTCGGCCTCTATTAATAATCCTATTCCTATTCATTTTGAAAGAAAAGGCCTTAGGTTGGATCTTTTGGAGTCCACAGAAATTAAAAGAGCCCTTTCAAATAATAGTAACATCCTTAATAACCATTTAGAAGTTAATAAAAATACCATTATAGATTATATTTTATAATTTAAATAACCCGAAAAATATTATTTCCCATTCTCAAAATTTCTATTTTAATATTTTACTATTGTTTCTTTCAAGTTCTTAACCCCTCCTCCCTTACCTTATTCTACTTCTTCCTTTATTTCTAAGCCCAGGGATAATTCTAAGCCCTTAGTTAAACTCCTTTGTTCATTTGTCTATTAATACAATAACCAATACTGCATTCTTTCCCCCCACCATGTACGTTCCTCCCAATTGAACTTCACTTATACATTTGTTTCCAATTTTAAATTTAGTTTTCTTTTGTAACTCCTGATGATGGGCTCATAACCCGAAATATATATCGAGATAAAAAACTCAAAACATATATTTGTTTTATTTGTGAAACCACCTAGAAAAAAATATATATTTTTACTTATTATCTATTTAAATGTTTCACCTAGAACCGACACCTAATTCTTTAAAGATAATAAAGTCTTCCTTCATCTTTGACGGTCTGGTGTCAATTCTGGGCTTATGCCGCATAAGTGTTTCCACATAGCTAAACCATCGAGAGAACATGTTTTTAAAACGCAGGATATTTATCCTTGTCCATATACGTTTTGTAGAACTCTTCCAAACCATCCTGATGGAATTTCTCCTTTAACTGTGTATCACAACACATTTCACAATGTTTCATTTGCAATTTCTCTGGTAATAAACGTCTAACGCGAATGGCGTTACAAATACTCAAAAAAGCACATTATGTTTTTGAAAAATCCAGAAATCAATTTTCAAATTCGAGGTTTAAGTCAGATATCAAAGAAGCGTATTTATCTCCTGTGGGACGTTTGATTGCAATGACAACGTAGGAAAGTGAGTAAAGTTTTTTTGTCCTCAACTGTTGTTCCCAATGGCCAAATTTCATTTGAAATGCAAAAATATGATCATACCTCTAATTAATTAATTGATCATTCCCTTGTAGATGAGTATTAATGGGATATTTGAATTAGTTCAAACCAATGAAATTTTCAAAAAAATTCTATTAGCTATAATTTAAAAATATATCACACGAACGACTCATGATATCATGCTCTTTTGGTTGTATGTACATTAAAGTTAACATTTATGTTCATTTGACCCAGGTCCACGGGCCGAATCATGACTCGCAGCGGGCCGCATGCGGCCCGCGGGTTACTGTTAGCCACCCCTGATTTAAATAATACAAAGGTTTAATAAATTTTGTTTTTGAAAAATGTTAAACATAAACAGATCTATGAATAATGAATCGTTCCAAATAAAATTTATAACCAATAAATAAATAAATAATATCAAATCTAGTGGATGATAAATGTCCCAGTTCTCTTCACTTTTCCTCCGGGAAACAAAATATTTAAATATCCATCATCTATAATATATATGTAGTTATTGATTGTATGATAAATAAGTAAATAAAATGTCTATAAACAATTGATAAAATTGAAATATTTAATAAATTATTTTTCGCGCGAATAGCAGAGTTGATAATTTTATAAAAATATCAAAAAATAAATTTTAGTTAAAACGACGTAAAATAAACAATTTTGATGAGAAATTTTGATCAAAATTCAGAAAGATTTGGCAACTAATTTTGGGGTATTCAAGTGTTTGTGAAGTTATTCTAAAAGAGAGACTGATAGCGTTCAATGTAAATATTTTAATCAATATTATAATATTCTAGGCGTCTTTCACCTAATTCATAGTATGTGAAACCCATCTATAAGCTGAATTTACTAATTCAATAAAACTAATGTTTTGAAACACACTCTACAAGTTTATTTGATTGTGAAATGCGAACTTCAGCGAACACTTACAGCAAAGCTTAAATACAGATGATGGTCTTTTATCGGATGATATATTCAATAAATAGACATAAATTTAGTAAATACAATTTGTATACTTCGGAGAGATGCAAAATAAAATTTGTATCACTATATACCAATTCTGAAATATAGTGTGTCTGTCTAAATGTCTCCATAAAGGTAGAAAATTATTATAAATGTTTAACCATTGAAACTATATATAGGATAATTGTCTAAGAGTTAATATTGTTCTCTTACAAACATACATACAGACACATTTATATGAAATACATATATTAATGTATATAAAGAGAAAGTTTTCTTAAGGAGACACTTGAGTGAGATATCTTCTCAGGGATTCTTGTTCACTCAACTATAAATTAACTTAAAGTTAATTAAAATGGATGTTCAACATATAACAAATATTTGCAGTGAGAGGGAAACAGGGAGCAGGATATATATTTCCTCCTCTCGAAATTTTCAACCCCTTCTCGTCCCGCCACCCCTTTAAATCCCACTCACACGCATAATAGGCTCTCATCTATCCCCAAGATACCATCGCTCTGTTCTCGACTTTCCCTCTCTTTTTGCTTTTTGATGTTCATTTCGCAAGCGAAATAGAAATGTGATTGACGGAGAAATATTAGTATTCTATTAAATTAAAATAGAAAATTATTTAATCTTGAAAGCGCTTTCGGATTAAATTGATAATTCGAAAATTGAGAATTAAGAATTTCATTTCTTAATTGAGTAGTAAAAAAAAAAGAATGTTAAAAAATTAAATTATTTCATTTGAAAGCTTATTTCGGAAACCCCTAAAGGGTAGGCAAAATATCGCATTGCCGTTAAATCGTAAAGAAAATATAAGGGGCTTCGCTACCAAATACAAGTCCACACACATTTAGTTAACTTTAATTCAAACAAGACTCAATGTTGTCTAATTTCTAGGCGCGAAAATAAAGATTTCCCTGATATTCACTTCGATTCGAATACCCTGAAAATGTGTGACAGCCTATCCATGTTGGGCGTCTCTGTCGCATCTGACCTGTCTTGGAATGAACACATCTCCTCTGTGGCGAAATCTGCAGCAAGGAAGATTGGATTCTTATTTAGGTCCAAGCGATTTTACAAACCCCCACAACTTCTCACCATCTACAAGGCCCAAATCCGCCCCTGTCTCGAATACGGCTCTCATCTATGGAGAGGGGCCTCAAAATATTCTCTTGCTACCCTGGATGCAATCCAGAAACGAGCCGTCACGCTAATTAACGATTTTACCCTCACCGACTCCCTCGACTCGCTGGCTCACCGAAGAAATGTTTCTGCCCTTTCCCTTTTCTATAGATACTATCACGGCAGGTGCTCTGATGAGATAAAATAAATAATTCCCCCCAAAGCATGCTTTGCACGTAGCACGCGTTTTGCCGACTCCCAACACTCTTTCGCGGTCAAATTGGAAAAGTGCCGGACCACTTCATTCGCCAATACATATATCCTCATGACTTCAAGGAACTGGAACTCTCTCCCACCCTCCATCTTTCCCAGCACCTATAATCTTCAAACCTTCAAAACCGGGGTGCATAGACACCTACGTCTACACCCTCTCACTTAATCAACTTTCCCTTCTCTTCGGTAATGCAAGGGTCTTTCGCGATCCATAGGAGCTGCATCTTTACTGGTGCACCCCTTCTTGCATTCGATGCATTAAAAAATAAAACAAAAAAAAACACCTGTTTAAGACTGATTAAGAATATGAAATCAAAATCTGTCAACCTCAAGTTAAAATCAACTGGAGGTTACTAGCCAAAATAGCTGCTAGGCTGTGGGAAATTTTTGGCTTAAATTTAGGTGATTGCATACCTGTCCGACGTTAAGATGATTTAGCTTTCGAACTTAAGAGTACCTATTTATCTCAAAATCTGGAGTTACCTTCCTGCTTTCCTCTTTCCCAAGTTCTTCAACAGTTTAGATTCGAATTTATCCATATATTTGTAAAGTCTCTTTTTTTCAAAATTGTAGATGATTACCCTTCTTGATATTAAAAACATATATTTATGTTGTTGTTGTTTTTACAATAAGCATCCAATAAGATCCGAAAGCTAGAATAATTCAAGAATGACACTAAGATCTTAGGGTTAAAGGGCAGCTTAAAGATTATAGGAATTTAAGGGTTAGGGTCTGATGATGCTATTTGTGAAGTTGATCTTGAAAAATAGACAATTCACTGTTATCATAGGTATTTATAGTCGACTTCATTCTAATAATGTTGCTTACATTTCAATAACATTGATTGGGAAGGACTAAAGGGGATACTGGGAGTTGTGGCTCTCTATTTCCACTAGAAACCCAAAAGCTTAATGACCCTTAAGGGTAAAGGGCATCGCTAGTTCAGGCAGAAGCTGGATAATTATCATAGTCTTATGAATTGTTTCAAAGCTCATAGTGCGTTGTAATATGGTACATTTCGGAGCATCATAATATAATTGCATTTATTCCTTCTCTTTTAATACAAAACAATAATTATAATATGAATGTGAAGATGGAGATCCCGTTAAAAGTTATATTCTTTATGGTAGAAGTTAAATAAAACTACGGCCAATATCTCATACTTAAAATTATCTGTCAAAAACGAATTTTCCAAAAACTTATTGCCTATTCTAAAAGAACGTAAATGTAATAGTAAAAGCGGCGACAAATGTCTAACTGGGAAAATCTCCATAGATAAATAATATGAACTAATTCTTTCTCTTGAAACTCATATATATGTATAGAAGTTTTTTTTCCAACTCTCTTATCTTTAATTATCTCTTATCTTGTATATTCAAATTGAGATTTTATTATAGATTCTAAAAGGAAAAGAAATGTTATTAGGTTGTTCCCTTCCATAAGCGAAACCATGCAACCATGTATGTATTGTATAGTTTAAGTGAAGGTGTGAGGGGTATACTTGCTACCTTTTACAACTCTATTTCCCTCTTTATTGAGCCACTCTCATTTTATCCCCCTTCCGGTTGTTTTCTTCAAAGAAACCTAATATCATAGATGCACAACAGATGTAGGCGTAATATCATTTGATGATATCAAAAATCTTTCAATGAAATCTCTGCTAAATTAACTTTCGTTCTGTATTTTTCATATTACAATATGATAAAATGTGAACAATCGTCTGTTTAATTTTGTTTCATTAATATATAGTACCTGGAGGCACCGAGCGATGCTCGGTAACTTCTTCCTTCAATTAAAACCTTTATTTTAATATTATTTTTAATTTAGAATTCTGATAAAAAGGTCGATTTTTACTTGAGAGCTGTTTTCAAATTAAAAAAAATACAAATATATATAGTATTCGCCCACTGTACCCCCACCCCGCTTGACCCCACCCCCGAAACCTCGCCCTACCCTCGAATCTCCCACCACTGCACCCCACCTCCTGCACCTGTTTTGATTCAACCATATGATTCATTTTTATTCATCCAATTGTTAATAAATAAAACCTATCAAAATGTGTTGTTTTTTCAGAAAATTAAGACCTGCTTATGCGAAATATATTTTTAAATAAATTCTTGATTATTTTTTATTCTATTAAATAAATAAAGTTCTTTATAAAAACAATTATAAAACGTTTATTAATATTTCTAACGTTTAGGTTGAACAAAATATGTTAAAATCCACAATCACAATACTTCTTCAAGGCCTTTTAGAATTAAGGCAACCCATTGTCTGCCTGGGAACAAAAGGAAAAGGGAAAACCCTAAGAATGGGATTTGTCTACCTGAGAATAATTAATTTGATTACGAAAAAACACATCAAAAACAATTTTGTCGAAGATGAGACCGTGACAGATCGAATTGTCACCCCAAAAACCCCCTAACCAGTGAATTCATCAAAATGGGTAAAGCCGTTTTCAAAATAGAACTAAGATACAAATATATAAACAAACAAATATATATACAAACAAATAAATATACAATTTTTGCTCGTTTAATAAGAGTATATATATATATATTACATCAGCTTTAAAAATGATTAAAAAAAACAACAGTTCTAAATTTGGATGAAAATTCTTCATATTAAATACGTATACCTTCTCCTTTTAATTGAAATGATTTTGTTGTAGCAGAGATGTTTTGATTCTTAAAGAGATCGGGATTATTGCGGGATTGGCGGTAATCTCGCGGGATCCCACGTAGGTGTTTTACATTTTAAGAAATTCAATAAATAAAACGTTTTTTGTCAATAATCAAACCAAATTTAATAAAAAGTACAAAAATCAACAATTGGTACTACTCTTGTTAACAAAATAATTTTAGAGTTTGGCTTCTTATTAGTTAACTGCACAACACATCAAATAAGATGTGTATATTGACTATGAATTTGTTAGCTTTTAAAATGCAAGTAACTTTAGGCGAATTAACTTATTTATTTTTTTATATATCTAATTTTCTCTATCTAGTCTATAACTTGTCTAAAAGAGATAATTATAATAAATTGTAATATTTACTGAAGAAAATCACAATAATTATCATATTAATTTGTATACAAGTGGGATTTGGATATCTAAAGTCTTTTCCATGTCCATATTTATAGTATTAAATAATTTAACATCAAATTTGAAAATAATTATAAAAGTATTTTAAATAGTTAAGTTACTCATTTTTTTGGAAAAAATGATCTTAAATAAGCTGACGTGTTCTGATGTGGCCATCCACTTGACTTTACCATACAACCCTCACTTATATTTAATATTTAATAAAATAATTTATAATCATGTAGGGGAGGAGGGTTAGTTTTTCCATTTTTAGACTCCCGGGGGCCACTAATTATGTATACAAAATTTGGTTGAGTTTGGTACAAGGGCCTATATTTTCATTTTTTTACCCTACACCCCCCCCCTCTATTTTGGTCGGTTAGTTTTTTGCATTTTTAGACTTCTGGGGTCCCACTGATTATGTATACAAAATTTGGTTGAGTTTGCTCAAATAGCCTAGATTTAATTTTAACCCACCCCCCCCCCCCTCACAGCACTGAGAGTAGAGACAAGAATGAACAGTATTATATGCTTCCTTCATTGACTTTTTTGAACCCTAAAGAAAGAGTGAATATCCTCCGAAAGCTCACTTTCAAAATAATATTATAAAGGAAAACATTTCCAATAAATATTATTTGTTGGAAGAGGTCTCTTATTTATTTCTGGCTGTCTTCATCCAATTCTGAGATCATATTATAAAATAATTGGAACCAGTAGAATTTTGATAAACATTTTCACGGCACACCTTAATTTTACGATACACTATAGTGTGAATTATAGTTGGTTTACTAATTTCTAAATTAAATTAATAAGTTTTAATTGAAAAATCAACAAATAATAAAAAAAGAACAGAAGAAATTAACGGTTATTATTTTTTCCTCGAGACCTTTTGTTCCTGACATTTTTTTTCTTGCTCCATTTAAAAGCTGATGGCTCTCTGTAATTCCAACTAATCGGCCAAAAGGGCATAAATCGTTTTTTACATTTCGAGCCCCAGCCCACTCTTCACACACGGAGGGCAACAGCCACACCCTGAGGCCAAACAACTCTATTTAATTAATTAGTCAGCTGCGTGTGTAAGCCTCCAGTCACGTGATAACTGACGGTCACTAGTACTAAGAAAATTCGTGCATTCGACTCTGCTGGTGTTGTTTCCTTATTATCTCACTTCCACTTTCGCTTCATTCTCAACTCACACTCTACAATTAGCTCAAAGAAAATTTCAATTATTGAATTATATATTTGAGGAATTTTGAGAAAGAAAAAATGAATTATTTTAGTAACTAATAATAAAGACTAGAAAATGAATAAAAAATTGGTAACAGGTAATCAGTAGCATAGCAGGAGCCAAGGGGGATGTCGATGCCCCGGGCAATAATCTTAAGGGGCGACAACACATTTTTGCATTTTTTTCACTTAACGAGAAAACTAAAATATCATTTTAATTTAAAAATTTGATTTCATCATTGATAACATGAACAAAAAATTACCATTAAAAATCACTTTTGTAATTTTTTGTATTTTACGTCTTAAAGTAACATGTAGGCCTATACAAAATTTCTAGTTTTTGACCTCACCTAATTCTGAAGAAATTGAGCTGAAATTGGTTAGAATAAGTTTTTCTTTATTTCATCCCTTAAAAATTTAAAATCAAAAAAATTCTTAACAAACATTTACTTCTTAAAACTAAACGTCAACTCAAATTTCAAGTTATTATCTTCAGAAGCTCCGGATAAATCGTGCTATCTTGAAATAAAACAATCAACCTCTAATTTTTAGTTCTTTACTCGAAATATTTTTCAATTCTACACCAATGTATTTTTTCTAATAATGGAGCAATATCCTATCCTTAAAAAAAATGTGAATTGTATTTTTCAAAAAATCATCTATTTATAAGGATACATAAAAAAATATATTTGAATCCAAATTCGACTAATTAGTAAAATTTTTAATTTCGGAGAATATTAACACATATAACTTGTAAATTTTAAGATTGTATTTTATTTAGTTACGACAATCAATGCAAAACAGACATTGAGCGTCACCAAGGGGCCGTCCATAAATTAATTACGTCACACGAATTTAAAGATTCCTGTGTCACATTCTGTCATATTTTCATTAACCCCCCTGTATTGTGACGTCACACTATCACTTTTATACCCTATATTTTCAATAATTGTAGATTTTTTTTAATTAAACCAAACTAAAGGGATTTAATATATTTTAAGTTTAACTTTATTTTTATTCATATATTTAATTGACTTTTGTGACATCACAATTTTTAAGATCCCCTGTCCTTCCTAGCACATTTTGTTACAAACCTTAGATGCCCCCTCCACCTTTGCTGTGTGACGTAATTTATGGGCGATCTCTAATAGGGTTCCGTTTTACTTTTGTATGGAACTCTAAAATTGGAAATAGCTGAGTCTAAGAAGAGACAACGATTCACGAGAGTATGTAAGAAATTTTGTTTTTAATTTGCATCCAAGATAGCAAGTTAATGCTTAGAGGTTCCTCAGATCCACAGATGCAAATGATATTCAAATCATGGGCAGTTTTGTGACTTAGAGAAGGTCAGAAGTTGCCCTTGTATAGACATAAAATATAATTAAGACTATTTAATTAATGTATGAGTTTCTACTTGTAACATTAAAAATACTTTCCTTTATAGATATTAAGAACATACATTTAATCTTTAGGGAAAACCACTTAAAAAGTGACAAGTTGGAGTAGATCTGCCCATCATCTTGTAATAAAAGGATTCCACTCCACTCAAATAACATACACCACTAATCTGAATAAAATGTTGTCAGATGAATCGAAGGCCACTCTCGATCGAGCTAAATGGATCAATTTTCATAGAAATCACCTACTTGCGTTTCATTTATATCCGGTTCACTTAGAAATGATATCACGCTAAAGTAATTTGAAAACGAAATAACTACTGGTAGTAAATTTTTCAATCGATAGACGGCGGTCTTATTCGTTTCCAATGATAACAATATATTTGAAAATAATATCGTCAGAGATCGTTAAGGTTAATGTCGAAATAAAAAGAGGAGGGAGGGTGAAATAGAGAAAGTAAGGGAGGTTGGATGAGAGAGAAAGTAAGAGGGGTGGGGGGAGAGAGAAAGAAAGATTGAATGTAAGCTAGGTAGCAGGGAGGTTCAGGTAGGTGAACTTTTACAGGCGCTACGTACAATTTCCCTAGACTTTTAAGTTGGAGTTGTTGGCTCTTTGCGAGGCCCTTGGGGATCCCGAAGGCCATATCACGCACACCTACACACCCACAGATCTTTCCCTCGTGTTGGAAACCTTTCTCTGTTCCAGGTTCAATAGTGCCAACTTGCACTAAGAGACAATCGAACGAGAATCAATCTTTATTATTTCTTATTGCAATCTTCAAATTCTTCAAACTTCAAAAGTTTTTCATCACACTATTGAATTAAATTTAATCATTTAGATTAATTATTTTTTAGTTATTTATATTCAATCACTAAACAATTTCAATCCCCACTGGTTATCAATCTTTATTAGGAAACTAGCTAAAGACTGGATCTTCGGCCCGTAGTCATCTACCTCTTGGTGGGGGAATCTCATTCCGGGACTTTGGTATGGGGTCGCATTGCTCCTGGACTCTACTGCCTGTCAGTGGTCCCTGATGTCACTGAAAGCCCCCCCCCCCACACACACACATAAATTATTAAAACAAAATTCAGTCTAATTGAGAAGCTCCTCCTTTTTTGAAGTCTGTTAAAAAAGAAATTAAAAAATTTAATTCAGCCAATGGCTTTATTAATTTAATTTGTATAATACGTCCAAAATCAAATAGTTCTACTCCAAACATCCTTAGAAAGAAATTGTTATACAGTAGAACCTTGATAATCCCGCCTTCGATAGTCCGGCAGGCTCGATTGTCCGGCATGCGTCAGAAATCAATTTTTTAACGAAATTCGAAAGATTTAGTGCTGATTGAACATTGAAACTTCAGTGCCTGTCATCTGATTGGCCATCCCAGTGGCTCCATTTAAGATCTAGCTTTTGTTAGTGGTAAAAAGCATTTACTTTGCGACATACAACCGGCCCTTAGAATATCTATTTCGAACTTGTTGCCTTAATCGTCCGAAACATTGCATTTGTACAGATCGCTTTTTAGATATGTCAAAGTACTCATCATTGATGAAATAAGTATGATTAGTGCGGAACTTTTATGTAAAATTGATTTGCGATTAAAACAAATTACTGGAAACTACT
The DNA here is from genome assembly GCA_024734495.1 of Forficula auricularia. Classification (NCBI taxonomy): domain Eukaryota; kingdom Metazoa; phylum Arthropoda; class Insecta; order Dermaptera; family Forficulidae; genus Forficula; species Forficula auricularia. Next base: position 1,764,993 of record JALMQS010000778.1, on the reverse strand, counting down.
CTGCAGATTTCGGAAACGTAGATATTATTTTGATAGGAGATTTGCGACAATTGCCACCTGTAAGTGTAAGTAACTGAAAGTGCCTGTCATCTGATTGGCCATCCCAGTGGCTCCATTTACCATCTACAGTTTGTTAGTGGTAAAAAGCATTTACTTTGCGACATACAACCGGCCATAAGAGCTGTGTGAACGGTTGTGCCATCAATAGCTACTGCAGCTTTACCTCTTGCCTCACCCTTCACCCGCCCTCTCTCACTTTCCCTACTAGCAGCTCAGAATCGTAGCGGAATGGAAATCTTACGGGGTCGCTTTTTCCCATTTAGACCCTGCCCAGCACGCTTAAAGAAGCAAAGCTTCAATATAATATAATATAGATATAAGTACATATGTATTTAAGACAGTATTAATCTAGAATTTTTATGTTGACGTGTAAATTCATTTATTATGTTTTCTAAATCTAAAGTCTCGTCAATTTTTTTTTCAACATGAAATATACATAATTTTTTGTTTAACATGGAATAAGTTAAATAATTCTTTAAACAACGCAGACAAGAAAGTTCAAGCTTAAAATTTTGCTTTGTAGTTGTTCTATTTTATACTACAAAAAATTTAGTTGGATAGAAAACTTGTCAAGTTATTAATTTAATATCAAAGAACGTAAAAAATGTTCTTTTAAATCAATTGAAGAACGTTTTACATTCCTATAGCTATGATATAACGAACTGATATGGAACTTGGTACCCGTTTAGATCTCAACTCTTTTGTCGGCAAAACCGTTTATATCGAACTTGGCCCCTTTTTCACATTTATGTTTTTGGTCAGATATCATTAATTTTTGAAAATTTCTATCCTTTATTTTATCTAAATAATTACAATTAATTATTCATATTAATAATTATTAAATATTTCTCGTAAAATATCTGTGAAAAACTAGGACGGTTTTTTATAAATTTCATTCACCCCTTCATTTCGGACCCCGAAGAAGGAAACGTTTTGGTTTTTCGATTTTTTCCTTTAATTGTAGCCCAAACTCTACCAGTATCCCGAAATTTCACCCAGCATTCTAGAATCAGTGGAAGTACTCTAGGTTTTTGAGATGTGAGTCAGTCATTTTGTGAGTCATTGTTAAAAATGGCACTTTTCAGACCTTAATAAATATAATAGATTTATTCATGGAATTTGGGCTTTTAGGTGTTCCAGTAGGCCTTATTAGACATGCAAAATTTTAAGTGTGTAGGTCTAATAGTTTTTGAGTTATGTGGGGGTCGAAAGTAGTTCTAAATGGTTCGTGTAAATATACACATGACCGGTAGGCCGCCCGTTCTTTTCCGAGCTTGTCTGACACACTGCCGTGTGTCTGGATAGATAATTTATTAAATAAAATATTTTGAATAAACTGAATATGTATGTAATATTTATTAAGGATAATAATGACACTGCTAAATGTATAATTTTAATTATTTTTCTTCAATTTAGCATACGATGATGATAAAATAACCCTTTTATAATTATAAATATTTATTTTCAATGAATCATCCTCGCCTTAGTCTACAAGTACTGACATGTTTCGCTGCAAGTTGGCGCAGGTTTCCGTGGTCAGGTGTAATCTATGCTTATAAAAGCGCCCTTTTGAGTTTTTATTATTTGTACTTAACTTTACAATTATTTATTTATTTCTTCAAGCCTATATGATTTGCGATAATCAAAATAAAATTAATTTTATTTAAATAAAATGTTTCTTAAAATTTTCAGTGCCTATTCTAAATTAAATCAATAAAAAATAAAATAGTTTTCTTTAAAAATAATTTGTTTTGCCGAGAGTAGTAGCGTTGTTGATTCATAAATAGAAATCAATGAGGTTGTTCTCTGTTCTTGATACAAATTAACATATTATACATATATGTACCAAATATAAATATGGATGGGTAGATGGAAGGCAGCCCAAGAATAATGAAAAAATAAAATTTCTAATAAAATAAATTTATTGGAAAGTCATTTTATTCACTTAAAAACAGAAGTTTCAGATCTTCTCTCCTTCTTCATAAATGACTTTATAATTCTTCTTCTTCTTCTTAATAGGGGCCTGTTCTTCTAATTTATAAATTAGCCGGTGACAAAAGATTTGATGCCATCTTTTTTTGGCCTTCCTCTGCTTCTTGTTCCTTGTGGACGGTTGTCGAGAACGATTTTCGGCAAACGGTCGACAGACATCCTCTCAACATGATCGCCCCAGCACATTCTTCGAACGCCCACCCAGTCGGCTATCTCTTGAATCTTGCTTGCTTTGTTTTCTGAGTTACTCACTGCGGATTTTGTCTCGTATGGTCTTGACGCGGATAGTTCTAATAATCCTCATCTTTGTTGTTCTAAGAAGTTGTTTCGTGAGTGTCGTATCCGCTCTTGATTCGGCACCATAAGTTATTAGCGGACGGACGCAGGTTTTGTAAATTCGTACTTTGCCTTCTGGATATAGATATTTGTTTTTCCAAATCAGGCTATACAGGCATCAGGAAATTCTCGCACTCTTGACCACTTGGGACTTGACTTCATCCCCTACATTCCTCTTGCTTGATATTTCAACTCCCAGGTAATTGAATCTTGGGAGTTGTTCTATTGGGGTGTTGTTTCTTTCTAGGTTGCATGTCAGAGGAGTCTTCACTATGACCATAGATTTTGTCTTGGTCGTTGATATTTTCATGTTGAGCCGTACGGAGTTAGAGCTGAATGAGTCCAGAAGGGCTTGGAGATCATCTTCGTTCTCTGCCATCAAGACCAGCATAGCACACTATCGGAATAGGGGTGATTCCGACTTTATAATTAATTTATTTTATTCGGAATTTTATTTTTTTATTATTTTTGGGCTGCTTCTCCTCATCTACTTTTATTACATTTATCTACTTTTATGCCTTCATTAAAATAGTCAGTGATGCAACTCCGTTTTAATGGACGCTCTTCAGTCATCTTGAAATTCATTCACAGGACTCACACCTCACACTACACTTAAAGACAAGCCTATGCTACACGTTGGATTGAAAGAAATAATAACTGATAAACAATGAAATTTTCCTTTAAATAAAACTACATAGGGTGATCTTTGTGTATTAAGATGTGCTGATAACGAATATCGCATCCGTTTTTCTCAATCACCTAAATTTTTTGCACCCACATTTTATAGTTTTATAGCTGTATGGTTTCAGGTCTCCTCACACGGTTTAACTTAGACATTCATTTTTTATTTGAAAGTCTATCCAGCCCTCATTCGAATTCCTATAATTAATAAAGTATTAATAATATGAAATGGCGATTTTTATATTAATAATTTCTATAATATATGTGTAGAATACACAACCGTATTCAAATTTATCTAATATATCTACAATAATGGTGCATGTTGAACTAACGTAAGCAACTTAGTCTCGCTATCAAGTTTACATTTCTCATTTGTTTAATAGCTACATGTGTTTTAACTGCAATTAAAACTAATATTAAATAGCTATATTAATATAGCTCCTAAATAAATCAAAATAAAGTGACAACGGTAGCTAGTTATTACTAGGATATACCATTCACTAAACTTGGAAGGAGTCTCATCACAAACTAGTGGAGACTATTTTACATTCATCTAAGAATAGTTTAAAAGCAGTATTGTTGCATAATGGGAATATATATCCATTTGTACCCCTTGTATAACAACTTAATTTCTGGACAGAAGAGTGTTAGGAATCACCCTCTACTTGAGAAAGACAGGACTTTGTTACCACCGTTGCATAGAAAGTTAGAACTGATGAAAAATTTTGTTGGGGCTTTAGATAAACACGGTGAGGTTTTGGGTACTTGAGAGAAACATTTCCTAAACTTGATAGTAAGTTAAAAGAAGGCATATTTATTGGGCTGCAAATCTGTGAGAGAGAATTGCGCATGGTTAGCTTTTCAGACAAATATGCTGTAAATTTTTTGGAAATGTGATAGTTGACAACAACAAGTAACTTGTTGAAGTGTTGTCAGTGCATGGGATGCTATATGACCTTGAAAATTCATTTTTTTTACATTCGCATTTGGACTTTTTTCCCCTAACTTGGACGCGGTTAGTGAAGAATGCGGCGAGAGATTTCACCAGGATATTCCTGTCAAGGAGAAAAATATGCAGGAAAATCGGTACAGAACATATTAGGAGATTGTTGGAACCTCAAGGGAGAGATTTCTGTTGGCAAATACAAACCGCAATGTTCAAGAAAGAAATTTTGAAAATGCTAGTCAAAATGTGTTTTTCCCCCTTTGTTGCATGCAATTTCTTCATTGAACAGTCAAAATCGGTCCTATATATATATTTTATAATTTTTTTATATTTCATAGTTATTTACTTGAATATTTAAATCCTATTTCAGGAGCAAACAAACAAAAATAGTTTAAAATTTCGAAGTAATATTACAAAGGGAAATAAATTTTTATTAAAAACTAAAAATGAAAACCCAGGGGAAATGATAGGTGATAGAGCATTTCTACTTTCATATTTGGATTCAGCGGGCTCGAATTATAAATAAACACCTATTTTTGTTCAAAGGAGCAAAAAAAAAATTGAATTTGTTCATCAGTGTAATTATTTGACAATAGCGATATAACGTAGGTATTTACACTAAAAATTCGCATTTTGAAAAATCTCACGTGAGATTAGGGGGGGGGGGGGGTGTTCAAAAAAATTGCCGAAATAGCCTCACGTAATTAACGGACACCCCCTTGTATGGGGAATTCTAAGTTGTATCAAAATTTTGCCTGCGCTGGCACTGACCTCCCACCCCATCTCATCTGAAAAAATTTTAGAAACCGCACTTAGTCTTGAAAAAACTTTGATATTTCCTCCAATTTTATAATATTATTTGAAAAAATAAGATAAAAAATTGTTGTTGTTGACTGCCATCTTTTCGCTTGGGGACATGTGCTTATAACTTCACAGTAGTCAAATATTTTTACGAAATAATAAAAGTTGTTTAGTGCATCTAATTATATTTTCATTAGGTTACCCTTACATTTCACTAATTCTTTGACCCATCACCCCCCCCCCCCCCTCATTTTGGGCTGTTAGTTTTTCCATTTTAAGTCTTCTGGGGTCCCACTGATTAATATACAAATTTGGTTGAGTTTGGTCAAATGGCCTAGATATAATTTTTTGACCCAGCACGCCCCCCCTTATTTTGGGCGGTTAGTTTTTGCATTTTTAGACTTCTGGGGTCCCACTGATTATGTATACAAAATTTGGTTGAGTTTAGTAAATGACCAAGATTTTAATTTTTTGACCCTGCCCCCCATCCCCCATTTTGGGTGGTTAGTTTTTGCATTTTTAGACTTCTGGGGTCCCACTGATTATGTATACAAAATTTGGTTGAGTTTGCTCAAATGGCCTAGATTTTTAATTTTTAAACCCCCCTCCACCCCCCTTAATTTTGGGTCGATATGCACCAAAATCTAATCAGCTCTTAATCTCAATGGACCAAAACTACGAAATTTGGTTTCGATATTCACACTAGTTTTTGAGCTAGCTCGTGCACAAAATTTGGTAACGCACAGACTAACTAACTAACAGACAACCAGACAACCAACCAGACAGACTAACAGACATTTTGACAAAACAATTATTTTCTCGAAAAATATAATTTTTTCGATGTTCACTTATTAGAGCTTTTTTGTAGAGCGAAATACCTTGGTTTCGCTCAATTTTTTTAATCAAAATAGTTTCAACCGTTTTTGAGATATTCCGAAAAAAAGAATGAAAAAAAAACACTTTTTTCAATACTTGACCATACCTTGTATGGTAAAGTAGAAATCGATCCAAGTACTTATCAGACCTCAAGCTGCTGAGTTACGAAAATACCCTTTCTAATTAAAAGAATACTGATAATTTTTTAATTATGAGATATCAATACCTAATTATTTATTTATTAATTTCATTGTATTGATTTTTTTCTCTGTTTCACATTTGATTTATTACCATTTCTATTAAATCTATATAAATTATAAATGAAATCATTTCAATTTTCATAAATCTATAATCATCCTAATTCTCATTTACAATTACCAGTATTTTTAATTACTTTTCATTTATTATAAAATATATATACACATATATATAATTTGAAATATCAAACACTTATCTATATTGAATATTCATTATTAATTTTCACATACATGGTCTGTAAATTATTCGATTTGGAAAAGGAGAGAAACCAAATTAACAATAAATACCCAGATTTATTAATATTAATGTCAAGTTATTAATATAAATTTAACTTCGTCAAATGTGAAGAGGGACTTCCATTTCAATCAGATCATTTTCGTTTAAAGCCGATAAATAATGAACAATTTTATTTCAATTTATTATTCCCTCCTAAATTAGCCTCATTTGCGAGAAACACACGATTTTCAAACATGCATAATCTCTTCACGAATAAAATTAGATACTAATCAAACAAACGAATACGTTAACGCACTTATCCCTATGACTTCTAGAAAATGGAACTCTCGTCTTCACACATCCGTCTTTTCTACGGCATATAAAATTCAGCATCTCAAGACATGCATCCAAAGGTACCTGACTCTAACCCAAACCCTGAAATTTGTTTCTATTCTTCTTCTTCTTCTTTTCACGATATAAGAATCCACCGCGGACTACAGGGGTTGCATCTTTACGTTACAAGATTTTATTGCATCAATATATATATTATAATACTACACACATTTCAGAAACGAAAGAGTTTTAGCAAGTAGTATTGGAAATTTGTATTAAAGAAAAAAAAATTTCTAAACCTTCAATTTTCTCATTGTCTCCTAAATACAAAAAGTAATATTTTTATTCTATGTATAATTGTGTTTAGAAAAGTATGAAACGTGGAGAAAAATCTTTTTCAATCATGATTATTTCAATATGTCTGGGTGTCTGGTGGCCCACGATAGTTTAAGGAATTATGTTTTTGCACGATTGTATATTTTATGGTCTTATCAAATTGTTATTATAGTCTGTAACGTTTACATACTATAAACTAAGGTAGTAAAGTAACTTATCCTCCCAAATGTCACCCTAGATTAAGTAATAATATCATAATAGACGTGACCATCTCAGGGACTGTGGAGTTTAAGTCACAGGATTTAATTTCTGACTCCTACCCTCACTCATACAAAGCAGTATCCGTTTGGGGCGAAGGTACCAAAATATATTTTTTAAAAAACCAATGTTAAATTTTAGAAATATCGAAAATGATGCCGTACCTATTCGATGAAATTTGCAAAAAAAGAAAAATCTAAGATTAAAATAAAATTTCAAAAAACGAAGGATACTCTTTTGGACACCATTCTCTGGTTGAAAATTCACCAACCGCCACTGATATATAAGGTATGATATTATTTATTTTAATTTTTAATAATCTAAATTTTCTGTTTGTCTATATATCATGTTATCTACAGAACGAAAAACCGATTAGATTTTGAGCTTAGCATTAACATATCCGTAAGAAAAATACAGACAAAAAATTAATTTTCATTTGGGGGGGGGGGGGGGGAGATATCCCCCCCGAACGGTTGTAGTTATTAACCTGTTTTTGTCACAAAAGTTTCTTCTACTGTGACAAGATCTAACTCAAACCGTTTGCTGACGAAAAAATTGCCAAATCATTAAAATTTGTGAAAAGAGTATAGCGAATCATCGAAACAGTTTTCACTTTTCCGTCCAATTTTTTAATATTGATTCTTTCTAAAATGAAATTCTTTAAGGGATCAAATAGCCAGAATAGACTATAAATTCCTAAAGAAATTAGGAAAAATTGTCCTCTAAATCCCAGCTATTATGGATAATTCTTAATATAGTACTTACTGGTTACATGTCAGAACTGACTGTTCACCTGGTCATGACACCCACCTCTCAGATTTTGATGAAACTTGGCACAAATGATTCTATTACTATCCTGATAACACTTGCAAAATTTTTATGCTGTATCATTTATAGTTTTTTATTTATTAATTTTTTAATTTCTTTAATTTGCCGCTCTCCGACCCTCGGAAATCGCGGCTTTAACGTCTACTCACAACTTTAAAAATATTTTCCTTGTAAACTATTCAAGATATCATCACAAAATTTTGCAAAAAGTTTGTGGGTTATACCTAAAAGCAGATAAAAATGATCTTATTATCCTTTCTCAATTCCTCAAAAAACTAAAAATATTTTAATAAAAAATTTTGTTTTACAAAAACCACAATAAAAAAAATCTCAGAACAAATAGAATGCTTTAAAATACTCTTAAAATATTTAGGCAATCAGATAATTAATAATTTTTATAAAAAATTAAATAAAACCGACTTCAAAATAATTAAATGCAACAAATAAAATAATAAGAACTCAAAAATAAAATAAAATAGATAAAATAAATAAATAAATAGTTAACTAGCCTGACTACCTTCGAGCTTTACTGATCCAAACGCACAAAGAATCATTAAAATCGGTTCATAAACAAAGAAGTAATGCGCAAACATACATAAAAAAAAACATCCAATACCAATGAAACTATACTAAACCCAATGCAAAAAAAAATCATCAAAATCGGTTCACAATTGGCGAAGAAATCAGGTAACAAAATAATAACAAAAAAATCAGTTGAATTGATAACCTCCTCCTTTTTTGAAGTCGGTTAAAAAATATACTTGGCTTTTTAACAGATAGGTTGAAGGTTAGGTTCACCCAATTAAGAGTTGAACCCCAGTGCCAAAATCAGCATTCCGGGTCAAATGGCTCCCCTGTGAGGTGGATCCATTTTAAGTGAAATATTTTACCCTATAGATATAACTAGGGGGAGCCAATGGAAAACCACCCCTGTGAAACATTTCCCCAGGAAAATTACAATGGATACTCTCCATAGTGCCGACCCTCGGAATCGTGTATGGCACTTGAAGATAGATATGACAGATGAATCCACACATCACAGGGTAGCCAATTGGCTAGGACTACTATTTTTTGCATTCTTATTCTATTCACGAGACAATGAACACAATCATTTTGACATGTAATGAAATTTATCATGTAACTCGGATTGCGGAAATGACATCCTTTTGTGATTTCTTTAAACGTGTTCTGAAAGAAAAACAAAAAGCAAAGGTAAATTGATCAATTGTATTGTTATTTTTTGTTTGTCAAATAAAGATAAATATATTTATTTATTTAAATATTTTTATAAAAAAAAAATAATAATCTAAACTTGTAAAAATTTAAAAGCTGAATTTACTACTACAATCACAGCCAAGGGTAGAGCAAACGGTTTACTCTCCGGATGGTAATCTTAACGTCAAGCCTGTCAAAACCAATCTGCATTGAAATCCGATAAAATCTCTATCATAAAAAAATGAATCCACCAAACTCTCTCTCTCACTCTCTCTTCCCTCTCTTTGATTATTTAAAAATTAAAAAAAAAAAGTAAATAAAAGAGAATTTTTTTGCTCGCTTAAATCTACTTGTTTGTATATATCGGGTAGGAAAGTGGGTGGTAGGGAGTGAATTTATCAAACACATCACGTCTGCTATTAGTCCTCAGTCGGCTTTCTTTTTATATTGACAGTGGCAATTACCATGGCCGCAGTTTGGCGAGGACGAGGTGGGTGTCCGCCAACCACCCGACATCGTAATGTCGAGGGCGGAACCCATCTGTCAAAAAAGGGAATCCCCTTCTAAGCACCTATTTCAAAAACCTTTTTATTGACTGGAACGGTGTACTACACGTTCCATACGCGTTTTAATTAACGAAGCTTACACACTTAGGACACAAAAGAAATAATAAACCGACCAAGTGCGAGTCGGGCTCGCAACAGAGGATTCCGAACCTAATATAAATATTCAAATAAAATTGATTGTTTTATTGAATAAATAATGTTCTTGTAACTAACCAATCTCAAAACTTTTATTGAATATTCAAACGTTTAGGAAGACATTATTCTGAAAGTTTCTTTTTGCCGAGAGTAGCAGAATTTTTATAAATTGAAGGAGACAATAAAAGAGTGTGTCTTCTGCTGGAATTATAAATTTTAAATTTATTTATAACGTTATAAATAAATTAAAAATTCTCCCTTTATCAATAAAAATTTGGAAAAATAGTTGCTTGAAGAAGGAATAAAACTTGGCTGACACACTTCTGTGTGTCTGGATCAAGTAAATATTAAACTATTAGCTATTAAGTCAAAGATCTTATAATTTTCTTTAAAATACCAATTAACTATACTGTTTTATGTTAGTAAATAAATAAAGTTTTTGTATTAAAACAATCTCAAAATGTTCATTAAATATCCAAACGTTTCGGGAGAAATTTTCTCTTTTTCAATAAATATAAATAAAATTTAATGATATATAAGTTATATCACTTATGTAAAGTTGCATAACAGATTAGTAAAAATTTAATTTTAATCGAAGGAGCTTTAAAAAAAACTTTTTAAATGAGATAAATCGACGCCTGCAACTCTTAAGGTAGGCATCCAGTGAACAGCGCTGCTAAGTCTATTGTATAGCTTTCAGGGATTAACGAGAAGTCCTATTACTTCCAATATACTTAAGATATCAAATTCGTTCATAATTTTCATTAATAAGGAGAGAATTAGGGAATTCGTGCAATTTTTTCATTAATTTAAGTTTATCCACTTCTAAAAACCAACAGATAAAAAAAATCTCCTAAAATTAGCCATGCCTATTTATAGATTTCTCGTAATCCCTGCCAAATCTTTAAACCAGGTTTGGCCAACCCGCCGGCCGCATGTAGCCCTCGACGGACTTACTTGCGGCCTCCCCATATATGACGAATTGTTTTTACTTTACCATACAGGGTATGGTCAAGTATTGTAATCGCACATGATAAAAGTGTTTTTTTTCCTTCTTTTTATCTAAATATCTCAAAAACGGCTGAAACTATTTTGATTTAAAAAATTGAGCGAAACCATGACATTTCGCACTACAAAAAAGCTCTAATAAGTGAACATCGAAAAAATTATATTTTTCGAGATAATAATTGTTTTGTCAAAATGTCTGTAAGTCTGGTTGTCTGGTTGTCCGTTAGTCTGTGCATTACCAACTTTTTGTGGACGAGCTAGCTTAAAAACTAGTTTGAATATCAAAACCAAATTTCACACGTAGTTTTGGTCAATCGAGATTAAGAGCTGATTAGATTTTGATGCATATCGACCCAAAATTAAGGGGGGTGGAGGGGGGTTTAAAAATTAAAAATCTAGGCCATTTGAGAAAACTCAACCAAATTTTGTATACATAATCAGTGGGACCCCAGAAGTCTAAAAATGCAAAAACTAACCGCTCAAAATGGGAAGGGTGGGGGAGGGGGGTTAAAAATTGAAAATCTTGGCCATTTACCAAACTCAACCAAATTTTGTATACATAATCGGTGAGACCCCAGAAGTCTAAAATTGCAAAAACTAACCCCCCACCCTTACATGATTATAAATAATTTTATTAAATATAAGTGAAGGGGCCAGGTTATATAGTAAAGTCAAGTGGATGGCCACATCAGAACACGTCAGCTTATTTATTGGGTATTTCAAAATATATTTTAAATCGCACTAAGGTTTTCTATAATTACATGAAGAATAACATATTTAATAATAATAGTAAATTTCAACTAATAATATAGTTATAGAAAAATTAAGTAAGCGGAAATAAACGCAAATATCAGACAGAAAAAAAGAAAAAGTATTCAAATGTGTTTGTTATTTTAAAATAAAATTTGAAATATTATTTGATTTATGCGATTAAACTAATAATTTTGATATTTAATGTTTATTACCATAAAAATATATTTCGTTGTTGGATCACTGTGTGTTTTCATTTCATATCTGGTTGCAGTATTGTTTTTTTTCCATATTTACACTTATTGAACACTTTCAGTGTATCGCTACATTCAAATTAATAACTTACAATAAAAATTGATAAGTGCCAAATTCGTTGTAAAGGCAGATTTAGAAAAAATATTTGAAAAAATTGTAATTATTCTTATTTATTATGTGCGGCCCTCAGAAATTTTTAAGTTGTCAATCGGCACGCGGTATAATTCAGGTTGGCCAGGCCTGCATAAGATATAATACTATCATATCGTATTAGTAGGGATTCAATTGGTCTAGAATTGCCCGTTTTGCTTATTTCCAATTACAAATATTTAATAGATTTTTTAATGATAAAATATTTCAAACGACTCGAGACTCGCATGGACAAGTTGAGACGATTAGATTGCAAAAAAATGTTTTCTCGAATATTTCGAATTATTTAATTTCTCTGATGAATAAATATCAATTACGTCAAAAATAAATATCGATTTATAAGATAAATATTATGTTCATTTGCCTTTACCTGAAAACGTTTCCTGACAGTACAAAATGCTAATCTTGAAAAGTTTTAATAATGAGCTGAAAATTGGTACCCACATATCTTACAATGCACCAAAATTTAACTTTTTACCTTAAAACGTTTTATGAAAGTACAAAATTTCAATCTTGAAAGGGTTTAGCTAATAAGCTGAAAATTGGTAGGGAAATATCTTACAATGCACCAAATTTTAGCTTTTTACCTGAAAACGTTTTATGAAAGTACAAAATTTCAATCTAGAAATGTTTTAGTTTATGAGCTGAAAACTATGTATTTTGCATTACAATGCACCAAATTTTAGCTTTTTATCTGAAATCGTTTCCTGATTAGATATACATTTTTTGCATGACTAATATTTTTCATGATTATTTTTTTTTTATATTTGATTGAAGAGTAAAAATATATAACTATAAAATCGACCAATGAAATAATAAAATTTAAATTAATAAACACATATTTATTAGCTAGACTTAGTTGAAAATTTTCCATTGAGAAAGGGAGAAATTCTCCTGGAATTTTTGGGTTTAATTAAACGTTTAATAAAAGATTTGTATTTATTTTATCAATATATTTTTTTTTAATATATTCAACTCTCTTTTCAGATCAACAAAATCAGTAGAATTAGTGTATTTTATCTGCGGCCCGGGAGAATTTTTTCCTTCAAATGTGGCCCGTGTGAGCCAAAAGGTTGTACACCTCTGAGCAAAAGAGTAAGTTTTTTAGGGAAAACAATCTTATTGACTCGAAGAGTTCCACCCCCCCTCCCCCACCCCTCGCACCCTTCGATTTTCACTCCCCAAAGGAATTAATTCATTTTTACCAATTTCCTTTTCCTTATCTTATTTTAAAGAATAAGTGATTCTTTTTAATTACCTACCCCTAGGAGAACGTAAATTAGAAAGGTTCCGCAAGGCTGAACTATGTTAGCTAACTACCGCAATTAATCACTTCGGTAATGAAATTAACCTTGAATGTGATAATTAATTTGTTATAAAAACATTTAATTATAAATCAAACATAAGAATTTGTTCATATTTTGTTTCTTTGTATTAAATTATCAATATACTAGATGAAGGAGGAGGTATCAGCCAAAGATGGAATCACTGGGTTCAATAAAACATCTTTAATGAGACGTTTCGGCCTGAATTTTATTTGGCCATCTTCAGTCAATTAGGAGTTATACACAAAATGCGGGTACACATATGTTATGCGAACCAAGCCTTGTCAAAAATAAAAATTTCTTTTAGCTTCATGCGAATTTATAACGTGCCTGGACCCCAAAAGTTTCAGAATGAAAGTACTTTCATTCTGAAACTCATTCTTAAATTATCAATACTAGATGAAGGAGGAGAAATCAGCCAAAGATGGAATCACTGGGTTCAATAAAACATCTTTAATGAGACGTTTCGGCCTGAATTTTATTTGGCCATCTTCAGTCAATTAGGAGTTATACACAAAATGGTACACATATGTTATCGAACCAAGCGGCTAATAAAAATTTCTTTTAGCTTCATGCGAATTTATAATGCCTGGACCCAAGTTTCAGAATGAAGTATACGAAACTTTGATCCGATAAATTAGCAATG
>JALMQS010000778.1:1698598-1750882 GCA_024734495.1 Forficula auricularia | reverse complement strand
GCCTGGACCCAGTAGTTTCAGAATGAAAGTACTTTCATTCTGAAACTTTTGGGTCCAGGCACGTTATAAATTCGCATGAAGCTAAAAGAAATTTTTATTTTTGACAAGGCTTGGTTCGATAACATATGTGTACCGCATTTTGTGTATAACTCATAATTGACTGACAGGCCGAAACGTCTCATTAAAGGTGAAGATAAGAGTAAATAAATATTTTATTTACTCTTATCTTTATTAAAGATGTTTCACCTTGCACCAACACCACAATCTCTACTGATTATCATTAAAGGTGTTTTATTGAACCCAGTGATTCCATCTTTGGCTGATACCTCCTCCTTCATCTAGTATAGTTTCATCACAGCCACGAACTCTTACAATATTAAATTATCAATACAAAGATAGAGTCCTGAAAGATTTCTCTAGAAAGCATGCACGTTAATCTGCTCTTATTTCTATTGATAAGGATTCATTTTATTTTAGATTAGAAATACAATTATTAACGCGAATCTATAAAGAAAGAAATATTTGCAATCGGAAGGCGCGTTTCTACAATAATTCTACTATAAGTAATCGAATATTTTTACAACAGATAAACTTTACCTTTTCCAATACTTGGGAAATGTGTGTTCTAACAAACACTCATTTTATATTATACTAGCTTCAAGGCCGGCCTTTGGCGGGCCTTTTGCTAGCCAGGGGGTTTCGCCCCCTGGACCCCCATGTGACTGCTTTATTAATGTTTTATTAGTAACAGAGAATAAATATAATTGTTTTATTATAAAGTCGTAAATAGATATAATTTGAGATGCTATTTAACTGTAATATACACTCATAACAAATAAGATGAAACAAATATTTAAAATGTATTAAAAATCCACTTGTTATCATTAAGGGGAAAATAAAAAAAGTTATATTATATGTAGTTCTTATTATAGATAAGAAAACTTGAAAATTACAATTATTATTCATTTTGCTAGACACAAAAGTATATACAATCTATTTATAAAAAATTCTCTTATTCTCAAGCTTGAGTTGTTTATCATAAAAGAATTTAGTCTTATTGATTTTAAGACGATTCTTCTACGTTTTCAGTAGAACTTGCCATTAATAGTCAAAACATCAAAAATGCAATGCAATAAGGTTATTCCTCTAGTATTAGATAAGAATCGATCGTTATTTTTGATTTTAAGTCGATTCCTCCATGTCTACAGCAATGGTTACTAATAATAATCGAAGAGTCAAAAATCTAATGTAGAATTCTTATTCCTCAAGTATTAGATGAGAATCGATTGCTATTTTTGATTTTAAGTCGATTCCTCCTCCTCCATGTCTTCACCAATGGCTACCAATAAAAACCGAAACGTCAAAAATCGAATGTAGAATTGTTATTCCTCGACTGTTAAATGAGAATCGATCATTATTTTTGAATTAAAGTCAACATAAACTGCAAATTGCAAGTGATATCTGATTAATAATGAAGAAATAAACATATTAATATTTCAAATGAATTTGGATAAAGTTTAGCAACGATCCGTTGTAGTTTATTTTTAAAAATTTTGTTTTTAAATGTACTTTAAAGAAAATAGATAGTTTTTTTTTAATCTTTGTTGCATTATTAAATTCTTCTTCAACGATAATGTGGTTAGAACTCTATTATCTATGCTATTAAGAATGAATGACATTAGAAAATCTGACAAACAGGGCCGCCAACACATGTTTAGTTTGCTAGTTTAGTTTTTTTATTGTTTGGCAAGCTATGTTGGCCAACCTGAATTTTCTTTAGTTTTTCCTGAATTTTCAAATTTTCCGGGCAACTTTTCCAATTTTTTTTTACGTATTAACCTGAATTGGACTATTACGAACATTTAAAAAAAAATTAGCCAAATCGGTACAGGCATTTAAGAGATCTGCGCTTACAAAGAAAAAGAAATTCATTTTTTTATATAGATAATATTATCATAATTATATGAATTAATTTCAATCGAATGTTAATTAAATGATTTGATCTTATTCGAAGCAGCTCTCTATACTAAATAGGTATTTGTAAAAAGAAAAGAGAAATAGCTCGTGCAGATTGTTTTGATGAAACTCAAAAATGAAATTAACTAAGATTCGAATAATTAAAATTCCATCTTGTGCAATTTCAAAATAATATTTGTTTAAACTATTTAGAAAGGAACTTCATTAATAACACCTGTTGAAACCGATATATGTACCAAATCGTATCCATGATGTTCTATGTGAGTAGATTTCATTGATTTTAATGATCAAAAGAATCAAGATTATTAAATAAATTATTTATGTGTATAAAAAAAGGTTTTCTATTGAGCTATGTGATAAATTAAGTTGCATTAAGTGGAAATATAACTTGGTTACGTTTATATAAAAAATGAATGAACTTAGTGATGGTAAATAAAATTTAATGGAGAGGCAGCCCAATGTAACAAAGAACCAATCCAAAATAAAAATAATAATAAAAATTGGACAGTCATTTTCAGCCTTTTAAAATCGACATTTCAGAGGATATTTCTTCCTTATTCCTTTCATGCTATGGGAATTTACTAGTGCAAAAACATTTGAACAAAATTATATTTAATTAAATTCTTTTATTTTTTGGGAAATCGATTTTTTCATTGCTCTGAGAGAAAATATTTCATAAGTATTAATTAAGTGATGGTATTCTCTAGATTAAAATAAATATCTTAAAAATCAACACTTTCATGGATAGGTAGATCAAAAAAATCGAACGATATACTTAAGTGTAAATAGAATTAGCTTTCATTACTTATGTGCTGTCTAAATGGGCTTTGTTCCAGGTGACATTAAATAAATAAAAAAAAAAATAGAATTAGCGATATATATGAAAATATACCTTCTTATATGATTTTCCATAAATAGTATTTACGATTTTAACTGGAAAAGATGTTAATAGCGAAATGGAAAGAGAGAGATGCTTTCTTACATTAGGTAAAAATTAGTTTTTAAAAATTATTTACCAGATGCAAATTCGAAGATCTAATTGTTCCAAGCGCGCGTTGGAATCTCCGCGTTTTTCTGGGCGAAGCGCTCTCGGACAAGTGAACTGGAAGCCAAACCGGCCAGAGTAATGGCGCGCGCCCCGAGCTGATAAACAGGCCGGCTGCCTGGAGGATAATATTAATATTTTGAAATGACTATTCTATTTACACTTAAGAATATTGAGACTTATGTCTAGTAGTCTATTTTAAAGGGGTAGTTTCTCTTTTCATTTCATATTTTATTTAATTAATTTAGTTTCGAATCTTTATTTTTTCACATATATTTGGAATGCCCTAAATAAACAAAATCGTATGTTATTTTCCCTCTCGATCTGTGTAATTTTTTAAAATTTATGAGATCCAAAATACAATATAAAATAGAGGAATATATCGAGTGTTTGTTTTCTTTTAGTTATATGAGAAATTCACTTTTAAAATATTCATTTCGTGATACATTTTCCCTATCATTTTATGAAAAAAAAACTAAATACAAATGATGTGTGTGTTTTTATGACTTCGGGGCGTTTAAAAATCTTATTACCACTACTCTTGGGTCGTGCGCTTGACTATCTCAGTCGGACGCTGGCCTGTGGTCCGTCAATACGTGCACGCGCGCTGGTCTGTCCACCACATAGAAGCAAAATGATGGCGGACTCATTTGAGGTTACGGCGACCAAGGTCTGGAACTCACTGCCACTCAACGTAAGGAAGATTGGGCGTCCTGAAGCATTCGAGGAAGAACTTCGCAAGAACCTAGCTTAATATTTTATTTCTATTTTCTGTTTTTGTATCCTATATGTTGGCATTATTATTTTTTTACTCTCCTTCTATATATATTGTATTTTTAATATTTATGTTTCATTTAATTATTATGTACCATATGTTTTACTTTTTGAATTTTTCTTGCTTTTATATTTGTTTTTCCGTTTTTGTTTTGTATTATATTAATATTTATGTAATTGAATTGGCCGAAAATTGTACATTAAAGGGGCTAGATTGCCCTACAGATACAATTTTTTTTAATAAATAAACAAAAATAAATAAATAAATGATTTGAAAAACTTTTTTTTAAATAAGATATCAAGACATGCTCTGTTGATATTCCAGCGGTCGTGACGAAGAGCTGTTGTAAATGTGATCGAAACTGTTGTAAATATGCCAACTTACGTCTGCCTAATAAATATTAGTTTAATTAGAAAATATTTTTTTTTCGTTTTCTTTAAATAAGAAATATTTTTAGAATTAAAAATTGGATCAAATTTATTGACGGTCCCGTAGAGATGTTATGAAAAAATTGCAGATAAATTTCAAAAGAAATCACAAGAGGTTGTCATCTACTAGACTTAACTGTATAAAAAGGCTATGTGTTTAAATTTACAATGGCTATAGACTGCGAAATTTTATAAATGAGAATTTAAATCTTTGAGTGAAATATTTACTGTGATACATCATTTATATCAGAGGGGTTCAGCTCACAGAGTAGAGAAATTGCCAGGATTACTAATTTTGATTTCTGAAGGGAAAAACTCTTTTGGCTTATAATTAAAAATAATCCATTCTATCTCAGATCTAGTAGAAGACACCATATATTATTGTGATTTCCTTTGATTTTAAAATATCTATGAGTTAAACTTGAAATTTAATACAAAGTTTAATTTTAGTCTTAAAACTAGACGTAAATGCTTGATAATATTTATTTTTTAAATCCAACTTTTAAAACGGTGAAACAAGAAAAACCTTATAAAATCACGTTTTTATCTAATTTCATCCCGAGCCACTGGGACTAGAAACTTTAAATTTTCAATGAAAGTTACTTTTAAGCCGAAAATTTTCACCCTATTATTGGAATTGAAATCGTGATGTCTTAAAATGAAATCATGTTGGTCTAATTTTTATATTTTTAGCTCTTTTATAAATTTTCATAAAATCCCTACTGAACTGTATCAATAAATTTGATGAAATTTTTAATTCTGAATATCTTATGTGTTTATACATTTTTTTAATTTTTTTTTAATGAATAGAGAAAAATCTATAGCCTTTGTAAATTTTCACACTTGTTTATTTTTTTTTAATGCAATCTAATGCAAGAAGGGGTGCACCAGTAAGATGCAGCTCCTATGGATCTTTGCATTACCGAAGAGAAGGGAAAGTTGATTAAATGAGAGGTTGTAGACGTAGGTGTCTATGCACTCCGGTTTTGAAGGTTTGAAGATTATAGGTGCTGGGAAAGATGGAGGCTGGGAGAGAGTTCCAGTTCCTTGAGGTCATGGGGATATACGTATTGGCGAATGAAGTGGCACTTTTCTAATTTGACCGCGAAAGAGTGTTGGGAGTCGGCAAAACGCGAGCTACGTGCAAAGCATGCTTAGGGAGGAATTATTAAATAAATAAATAAATAAATCTTTATTTCTCGACCTGCTTAGAGGCACAAGTCCTCGGTGGCTAGGTCCTCCAAACATCAATACAATCTAGCTACAACAATACATTAATAAACATCAATACAAATTAATTACAACAATTTAACAAATAATAAACAAGTAAAAAAAAAAAAAAAAAAAAGAAAAAAAAAAAAAAATTAGAAATGTATGCTCATTAACAAATAACATGATCATAGATTTCCATCAAAAGACAAAAAGTAATTTAAAAATTCCGCGCGAAAACCCGATACCAGGAGCAAGCGACGCATTAGCCATCCCGGCATTTGCCATAAGTTGTTAAGGAAACCTGGTCAAAACCTTAACAAGGATGGTATGACCTCTCTCTGCCTCACCTAATCTCTGCTTGCGAGAACTAAATAAAATTTTGCACAACTCTAGGACATTAGGACTTGACAAAATTTATAATTGATTTAATCATAGGGGGCAGAGGACTATAATCCCAAGTAGTAACAGACAGACTGTTCCACAAATCAATGCCAGATCCTACAAATGAATGTAAACCGATATTTTTCAAGAATCTTGGCTTACGAATCTTTTTTCTATGATCAGCTCTACCTAAATAATTTGGTTCCTGAAATCTATTCGTTATTTCCTCCCAACTCCTAAAACCCTTATAGGCTTTGAAAATCACTTTCAATTTAGCCCATTCCCTTCTCTCCAATAAGCTAGACCATCCTAATTCATTAATCATTGAAGTGACACTACTAAACCTATCAAATTTACCAAAAACAAATCTAGCCGCCCTCCTTTGTACCATATCAATTTTTCTCTCTAATCGTTGTGGGTGTTTGTCCCAAACCACAGAACAATACTCTAAATTAGGTCTTACATAAGTTAAATAAACTTTTGACTTAACTTCTCTAGATGTACCCTTCAAAATTCTACCAAACATCCCCAATTTCCTATAAGCCTTATTGACTATATAACTAATATGCATATCCCACTTTAAATTTGCCTGAATATGTATGCCTAAATATTTATAAAATTTAGATTCATTGATAATATTTCCACCAATGTAATAATTTTGAGGACTAACCAAATTTCTAGTACTAAATCTAACCAAATTTGACTTGGATAGTATCTATAGAAAAGGGAAAGGGCGGAGACATTTCTTCGATGAGTCAGCGAGTCAGCGTACTTTGTGAACAATCCAAAATTAAATATTCCTGTTTTATCCTAGAGAATATATAAACACTCCTCTCATCTAGATTACTTAATACACTATATAGTTTCAAGTTTATTTATAAATTTTACATTCATGTTTAAACTTTAAATATCATTTTCTGTAAAATAATAAATTTCGAGTTGACACTGACTTCGTTCCAAGAGGCGATTTAG
Source organism: Forficula auricularia (assembly GCA_024734495.1). Taxonomy (NCBI): domain Eukaryota; kingdom Metazoa; phylum Arthropoda; class Insecta; order Dermaptera; family Forficulidae; genus Forficula; species Forficula auricularia. Next base: position 1,744,092 of record JALMQS010000778.1, on the reverse strand, counting down.
TTAATTATTTTTTTATTTTAAAAATATTCTAAGGAAAATATATAATCTGTCCATTTAAAGAATCAAATTATACATTACAATACAATTCAATAGGATAACAGACATCACTGCTCGAAGGCCAATTCTATGGAAGAGCAGTATGCACGACCAAGAGTTAGAAAAGCAAAGCTGAGTCAAGTATTTATAGATTATATCAGGGGTTCCTAAACTTTTCCGAGTCGCGGCGCCTTTTTTCAATTAAAATTAGTCCATGGCGCCCTAAGCTAGTACCTATGTTTAATCGTAAAAGTACGATATAAAAATAAATAATAAATAAATTTTAGCTTCTCACTTGTCTAGATAGCCAATAAATAAATAAGATTTTAATCACAAAAATAAAAGCTTCAACAGCTTCATTATTGGAAATAAACAATTTGGAATAAAAATAAATATCTGTAGGAGTTTATTATTATTATTATTTTTTTTAAGTAGTAATTAATATTTTACTTTCTTTAGTGTTTATGTTTTGGTTTGAGAAATGTCTGAAATCAAGAAATGTTTATTCGTACATGTATGTTAATTCAGATTTCTAAACCCGCGATAGCGGAAAAACGGAAGGTCGTAGAAAGTTCATTCAGGTCCCATAATAATATCTAATGTCGATCTGTCTAGGTTCCTATAATCCACGTTAATTCAAAAACGTAGTCATAATTTTTTTTTGTCCTTCCGGATTCCCCATTCTTATCATTATAGTCAAAAACGCAGAATTCGTTCTAGTGACAAAAAATGAGGAATCGTGCAGTTCGTTCTAGTGCCAAAAAATGTGTATTTTATTTGATCACATTCGCAGAAAGATAGAGAGAGAGCTTTTCAATTTTTTGGATTTAAGGTACCTGAAAAATTTGAAAAAAATATCGAATTCGAATTTATTTAGGAAAATAAAAAATTAAATCATTTTGATTTGGAAATTTTATTATCACTTATAATTACACGAGAGCTTTTTTTTTGCCGAAGTAAACTTGACATTTTAATGAGAATTTTGTTGCCTGGCAACTAAACGAAAAAAACTACCTGTGAAAAAATTACGAGACCGTAGGACGAGTAATTTTTTCTGGTAGTTTTTTGAGTTAAATTGCCCAAAGGCAACAAAACTCGAATTATAAAATATCAAGTTTACTTCGACCCAAAAAAAAAGCTTGAGTGTAATTCGCTAAGACAATTTAATGAATCAATACGTAAATCACAAAATTAACCAAATTAAGACATAAATTAGTTTATTTAATTTAGAGGAAAAGTACAATTGTTAAAAATACAATTCTTATAAACAACTTGATAACAAAATAAATAGGAAAATAAAAAAAAAAAATAATCGTATAGAATCTGAAATAAAAACATAAAATTAAATAAGATTTGTTTCCAAGCTATATTAAAAAAGCCACTTGAACCACTTTATTTGTAAACACACCTGTTTTGTTATGATTTAGACACCTGTTAATTAAAAACAAACAAAAAATTTCTAATTTTAATATAATATAATAATATTTGCTTTAACCTATTAGTGGGTTTTAAAATTAAAAAACAATTAATAAATAAAACATAATTGAAAAAATAAAGCTAGGTTCAGTTTTGTCGCTGGAAAAGTTAGGGTAAACTTTTTTCGCTGTCATAGTGACAAAAACACCGTTGCTTATGGGACTTTTAGTGTATGAATTAAATTGTCAAATTAAACACGGCCAGCAGGCTTTACCTTGCAAACATACCGAGGAAATTTTATTAGAAAAAATAAATTAATAATTTTATTAAAAATAAATTTCTTATGAATTGATTTTCTAAAATAAACATCCTATAATAAATATCTGTTAATTCTTATTTATTTGATTAAAAACTCTACCTAATAAAAATAAATTCATTGTATAACTTATTTAATTAAAAAAATGTATTAGATAATTTTTTTCTTTCATTAACGGTAAATGAAAAGAATTTACCGAAATTTAAAAAAAATAATTCTCTTTATTTCATTAAAAATATTTTAAAAACAATTAAAGATAAAAATATTAAAATAAAATAATAAATTCTCTCAAATGCAATTAGGGTAGAATGTCTCACCTTACCAAGTATAGAAAGAAAAAGGTGCGAAATATAAACTTGGGCGCTTTTATAATAATCCCGGATACATGTCGAGACAAGTCCATATAACCATTGGAGACATTGAAACAAGCTCAGACATGAAATAAAGAATTTACTATTAATTAAGTATATCACGAGTTTTATCAATAGCGTCTACTTCTCCTTATCACAAGCTATTTTAATACTAATAATAAATTGCATGCGAAGCCTATTATATATATATATATATATATATAGAAATATGTTAAAAAAATTGCAAAATAAAAGCAAATGAAGAAGAACTATACTCTCAATTTATCGTTAGGTTAAACACGTATGAAATAAAAAAGTAAAATATAAGCTTTCAAAGCGATTCAATTGAAATAATTAAATTAGTCACACACATATACAGGGTGGTGACTTCGCCGACGAAGCATAGCTATTACAATGTTAATTTTTGAATGTGCATTTATTTGCTCTCCTAATTATTTTAGAGTTAAAGTTCTTATAGGTTTTTTGTAGAGAAAAAAATACTGAATCCGAACATATTTTTGTTTTCAAATTTTGAAATTTCAGAACCGTAATAATCAACATTGTAAATAATTGTATTTATACAAAAATCACTGAGACCATGGAATTATTAAAACAAAGAAGGCTCGGTAACCCCTGACCCCCTCCCGAAACAATAAACCTCGCCCCCAACGCTGCACCCCCACTCCACCCCACCCCAACCGCCCCTCCCACCCCCGGAACCCCCCCACAACTGAACCCCACCTCCTGCACCCCCCAAATCCATCCCCACCCCCGACCCAGTTTTTGCATTTCTATCTTTCTAATGGTCCACATATTATGTGTATATTTGTTTACTCGTACACCAATTTGCCCACATTCGTTCATATTGATAAACATTATAAAAAATACATAAGAAAATAATAATAAAAAAAATAATCGTATAGGATCTGAAATAAAAACATAAAATTAAAAAAAAAATGTGTGCGTCTCGGGACGTGCGACAGAAGTGATAACTTTCACCAACCAAGTATTTTTTTTTGGAAGACAATTGCAAGGATAATTGCCCGGAGAAAAGAAAATTGAATATTTAGTTTTAATTAGAAGAGTGGGGGGGGGGGGGCAAAGGAATAATTATTAATATATTTAATGTTTTTGGATTTAAAATTAATTGTTGTCTTTCTTTCAGCTTAATTCAATTATACATATTTCAAATTTGCCGCGCCGCAATATATCTAATAAATTATATTTATTAAATACATAGCTATATATAATATATTCAATTATTTCCACACTTATAATAAAGTCTAATTCAAAAATATTCATTTTAGTAAAAGTAAAAAGCAAGGATTTTTAAAATAGTTTTTTGGTCCAATGTTAGAGTGTCGGCCTCATATGCAAGAAGTCCCAGGTTCTAATACGACTTCCGCCGAATCATTTTTTTTATTAAGATTTTTATCTATCAATAATTACTTTAATTAAGAAAAAATCAATTAAGATGAATTTTGATGAGGTCCAGACCTAGCCAGATCGTTTTTCATCCTCAAAACTTGTTAATAGATTTTGTTTCATCAAAATCGGTAGGGCCGTTTTCAAAATAGAACCAAGATACAAATAAATATATATATATATATAAATAAATATATAAATAAATAAATATACAATTTTTGCTCGTTAGAGTAGATAATATATGTATAAATATCAGTGTAGTCTTTAATTAATATTTATTGTTTGTCTGTTTTAGGAATCCAAGGAGTGAGCTGGGAAGAATGGTGGACTTACGATGGAATCTCTGGTAAGTTGTTTTTACTCTCTATAGTCTTTATCAAGAAAATATGTACAGTAATATAGTTTCGCATTCCAATAATATTACCTTCAAGTTTCGTGATGCGATTGGAATCTGATCTCAATTTTGATAACAATCCATCAACAATTCTTTATAATTATCTTTTAACATTTTCTTCGAAAATTTAAGGGATTGTTCATTTAATATTGTGGAAATTTCGGGAGTTATTGGTCACAAATGAAATAAATACAATAATTTATTGATCGTATTATTAAATTGGATAAATACAGTTCTTTTATAAATTTCTCAACTCTTTAAAAACAAAGTCTACTAAAAATTAAAGAAAATAAGAATAATAACAGTAATAAAGGCTTCCACAACCATTACATATAAGGGCTATTAAATATCAAAGAGAACTCTGTTTTGAAATGTCTCCAACTGTCCATAATAGATGGCCAACAAATCCGCCATGGGAAAATCTAGAGCTACCAATCAACCTGGAACTTGCTGAATTTCCGCGAGCAGAAACACAAGGTTTCGTTTATAGATGTCTATTTCTAGAGCTAAAGGAAAAATATAAAGATTTTAACGCATATTACACAGACGGGTCTGTAATAGAAAATAGATCTGGATGTGCGATTATTAACCATAATAATGCTTATAAATATAGACTAATCGACCAACTTTCCATATTCACCTGTGAAGCTACTGCCATATTAAAAGCACTAGAGATTATTAAAAATAACATGAATAAATGTAAGACAGTCATTTACTCTGACTCTAAAAGCTGTCTCATAGCAATAGGAAATCTTTCTAATAAGAATCTTCTTATTAGAAAGATTCAAGAAACATTGCTCGATCTAGTGAGATGTGGTCATACTATAAATTTGGTATGGATTCCAAGCTACCAAGGCATTGTGGGAAACGAACAAGTGGACAGAGAAGCTAAGGAGGCACAAAAAAAAGGAACAGCCGGATGCTATTCAGGTCTTAACACCCGAAGACATAAGAAAATTAGTCCGGTTTAAAATAAGAGAAAAATGGAATAAAGACTGGAAGGAGAACGTGATGTCCAAGTTGAAAACTGTGAGAGAGTCAACGTATCAAGCAACACCGAGTTCAAATCTGAATAGAAAAGTTCAAGTGATTATTGATAGGCTCAGAATGAGGCATACCAACTTGACTCATGGACATTTAATGTGTAACAAGGAAACCCCAGTATGTGAAAAGTGTGGTGAATTAGTGACAGTCCAACACATTTTAATTGAATGTGTTTATTTGGAAAATGCAAGAATAAAAACTGATCTACCTAAGGATATGAAACAATCTTTATAGTAAGCACCAAGTCTGGAACTGAAAGTACAATAGAATTTTTAAAGGAAGCGGAATTGTGTAAGTTCATTTAAGTTTATATATATATGTATATATATTTGTTTTTGTTTTAATGTATATCCAAAATGAAATGTTGTAATAATAATTGTATCTTGAAGGTGGTCGTTGATGGCCATAGAAGCATAAAAAACGACCTTAAATAAAGAGAAAAAAACAGTAATAAAGAAGATTTAAGATAAATCTCTTTCACATAATTAAAAAGATTATCTGAATATATTAAGAAAATATTTTATTAGTTCGCAATATTCATGCAACTTTTAAACCAACCAATTCTTTCTCAATATTTTTTTTTTTTTGAAATTATAAGATAGGATCCTATGTTAACTTAAAATAATTTGGTTTAGAAAAATGATCACTTAGATTGTGATGTGACATAAATATACAGGATAAACAAAACAGTATCTAAAAGCTAGGATTTATGAAAATAAATATTCGATTAGAAAGAAAGTTCTGGATATAACATGCTAGCTAAGCCTTTTAACTAATTTGGAACACAATTTTGATTTTTCCAATCACAAAATTTTAGTTAAAGAACGAAATTTAGAAAAAAGGATTTATTTTAGAAAGGATTGAAATTTTAAACTATAAAAAATTATTTAACAAAAGGTCAGATATTGACTATTTTTTTAATATTTATCAGATATTTTTAAAGAAAATTATTTATTTTTCATAAATATTTATAATTTTTAAGTAGGTTATAATGAAAGGGAGTTCATAAATATTATTTAATTTTATTCAATTTCCGACATTTCGAAAGGAGAGACAAATGGGAACCGAGTTATACTCACCCATCAATAAATATTCAATACCCTGAAGAAGGAGAGAAAAAAGTCTCCGAAACGGCGAAAATTGAATAAAATTAAATAATTTATAGACTGCCTTTCGTTATAACCTACTTATTTCGCTTACTAGTCCGTATTTCTAAGAAAATAAATAAAATTTTATAATTTTTATTTTTATTCAAGTTAATTTCATCCTCAAGACAATCTGTAGTATTGTCTATTTTTCAATAGTATTTATTTGTTTGTAGTTGCTTTATATTTTAAAAGCAATTGCTTTTCCAAATTTTCGTTGATAAATGAACAATTTTTCTCGAAATGTTTGAATATTTAATTAATATTTTTAGATTGTAGGATAAAACAATTCCATTTATTCAAAACAATAATTAAAAAAATATTAATATCTATTCTCTATATATTTTGGGTCAATACTGGTTGACCTTCTTCAATAGTATAAAACGTCATTATTTTTTGGAAATTTTCAATATAACATGTCATTCTCCATCTTGGTCCATCTATTTCATTCAAAGATGATCACAAGTTTACAATTTTTGCTCCAATTTTTATAACCATTAGGGAAAATAATGTGAAGTAGAATCAACATGATACTAGTAATTTTAATTAATTTTCTAAATTTACTGTTTGACAAGGATTTGCTTGAGAAGTCCTCTATAAATTTGTTATTTTAATTCCCTCACTTAACCTCTTGGAGATTTCAATTTGAGGATTAAATCGGATTGAGAGATAGAAAGTGAGATCGGGGTGGGTGTGGTCGCTCTCTCGGAGCTATATATAAAATCTATGCTGTAAATGAAATCACCCCCAGAGGAACTATCATAAAATTCAAATCATAAATGAATTGGTTTAATTTACTCTGCGCCGCTAATAATTAAATTAAATTTAATTAATCCTATTTTTTACTTTACCATACGTAATATTAGGAAGTGTTGTTTTTTTTTTCAAATCATCCCTAAAAAGGACTAAATCAATTTTCATAAAATATTTAAATGAAAACACCATTATGCTGGGATAAGAAAAAAAGAAAAGGGAAGAATTTGTTGCTGGAATATTAGAAAAACAAAAATAGTCAGGAATGGTAATTTCATCATTTGATCAGAAATTATTTGAATGTATTCTCCAAAATGCCATAATTATTAAATTTGAATGAATAGTAAATATGTTTCATTTTTTTATTCTACCTCTAATAATATAATAGTAAAGTACTAAGGCAAGGATGGCCAACCTTTTCAGCAGGTAGGCCGAATTTCAGGAATAATATTTCCTGTCGGGACACGCACCTCTCGTTTTCAGATTTTTTTTAAGAAAATAAAGTTTTACTTTGCAAGATATTTTAATTCATTCTAATAGTATATTTTATAGAGAGCTTGAGTATAATATTTTTTTTTATATCTCTCCTAAAAATTAAATTTATGAACCCTTCTCAAAATGGTGAAGGGAACAAAGGGTCCCCTTAGCTCTTATTTTAGGATTTTTTTGAGAAAATAAAGTTTTACTTTTCAAGAAATTTTAATTTATTCTAATAGTACATAATATAACATTTTTTTCTAATAGTATATACTAATAATTCCACGTATTTATAATTATAGCTTGTACGCCTTCAAGCTATTTATACCTTCTTTTTTTACTTTAATTAGTATATAATATAACATTTTATTTATATCTCTCCTAAAAATTAAATTTATGAACCCTTCCCAAAATGATGAAGGGATACAAAGCCCCCCCCCCGTACCTCTTATTTTCGGATTATTTTAAGAAAATAAAGTTTTACTTTTCAAGAAATTTTAATTTATTCTAATAGTATATTATATACAGAGCTCGAATATAACATTTTTTCTAAAAATTAAATTTATGAACCACTCCAAAAATCCTGAAGTGATACAATTGATTGGATATAGTACTTTTCCTGTCAGAGGAAGCACATATAAAATTCACAAATTAAGAAAGAAAAAAATCCAATCAATATATCAGAAAATCTTGAATGTTTTACCTGTATCTAAAAAGATAAAAGTGTTTGTAGACACAAATTACTAAATAGCAAAACTTTGCAGAAAGCCTATAGACTCCATATTATAGATTCAAGTATTTCTTATTTTTTGCTGAAACTAAAAAGTCACCAGAAGTTCGTTTAGAAAATACTAACATTTCGGCATTAATACAAACCTTGTAAGAGTTGTCTGGGTATCATAATGCAGAAACCCAGGCAAACAGACCTGAATTAATACAAATAGAAAAATGATTTTCTTGAGTAAGATACGAGGTAGGTTTCCTAAAACCTACCTCGTATCTTACTCAAGTTTTATTATTATATTAAAATGTTTCACCTAGAACCAACACCAAACTCCTTAAAAGTTATAAATGATTTTCTCCACGATTTAGATATTTCCAAATACAATTAACCAGTCAAATGTCAGTCGGACCACAATGGATCCTTGTTTAAATTTTAACTCTCAAAACCCTTGACATATCAAATTCGCTCTTATTTGGAGATGATCGAGTTTGTAGAATTTTTCATAATTATAAGCTAAGCCCTTTCTAAACGCCAACACCTATAAAAATCACCTAAAAACAATTTGAAGCTCTCTCACAGAGTCATTTATTTAAATTGAAATAATTTTAAAGAAAATTCAATTCAATTCTACTTGAAGACGTTTTTAAAGTGGTACTTCACACTCAATGATAAGACCACAAATAAAAATCCATCCTTCCCAAAATAATAATTCAATTCAAATTTTAATACTATTTTTGATTTGCGGGAAAATGAATGAATAAATTCCTGGAAAAGTTTTTGTTTTGCCGAGAGTAGCAGAGTTGTTGATTCACAAAGAGAACCTCTGCTTGATGCAAATAAACATACACACATGTATATCGAGATGATATATCTGTATATATAATTTATTTGTTTGAGACTATAGTTTCGAAGACTTGGTCTTCATCATCAGTCTTTTTTAATTATAAATGTTGTTTTTCATGGAGTCAATATCGATATGGTTATATTTGAATGTGAACCAAAATAATGTCTTTAGTTCTAAGCTGACCACTAGTGAAGAAGGAACATCAAATTTTCAATATCCATGCGATATTGACTCGAAACTATAGTCTGAAACAAATAAATTATATATATACAGATATATCATCTCGATATATAATATGTGTGTATGTTTATTCGTTTCAAGCAGACGACAGCCTCTTTATTTCTTCTTGTGAATAAATTCCTAATATGTAAGTTTATAAACCTATTTAGTTTACGACTTAAAATTCTCTAACTTAACAGATGGATTGAGAAACATAATATAGCACACTAATGGAGCGCTATTGTACTTGTTAAATGGAATCCAAAAATCTTCGAATTAATTTAACACTCCGGACGCCCAGGAAGTGTATTTAATAATAGTGTCATCAAATTAAATTTAACGTAAAGAAGTGAAACCTAATAAATGAATTCAAACATTTTCCAGCTTTAATTGAATCTGTTTAATATATGTTGTTTGTTACCATATGAAATAAATAGAAATTTATTTAAATTCTTCTCTATTTATTTGGATTGAAATGAAGTGAGAGAGTGGGGTACAGGGGAGATAGAGATACAGATACAGATAGAAAATGAGAGGAAAGAGGTAATTTCATGATCGCATGTGCTTGTGACGTCATGCGATATTTTTTATTCAGGATAGGCGAGGATATTTTGAATTCCCTCGCTAGCCATGGATGAGATCAATTATTTAAAAAGTGGAATTACTTCTGTGCCTCTGTTGCCTGTGATATGTATATGGGGAGGGTGGTCGGCTTCTCTTTCGTAGCTTGGTTACTGGGGAGAAGCGGAGAGTTGCTGCACACCGTTTCCCGGGTCATCCAATAACACTCCCAAGCGGAGGAGCCAAGGTGTTTCGTGTTCGGAACTCATTCGGACTTTGGACAGAGAAAACCAGAAGCGTCTCGCATATAATCAGAAAAAATGTAGGCTAATCTTTACATTCATTTTATTGATTGTGTTGCAAATAGGCAGTCCCCGATCCAGCTTTTTCGCCGCCCTTTACCTTGTATTATTTTTGAACATGATTTTTGTAGACATTTTTAAAAAGTAAAAGCATTATTAAAAAAAAAAATTATTATATTAAACGAGCAATTCTTGTATATATATATATATATATATATATAAATATTGAATCGGTTTCTCGATCGGCTCTAACGATTTGGATGAAATTCACGAGTTAGTGGTTTTGGGTTGACATTTCGATCTGTCACGGTCTCATCTTCGGCTAAGTTGTTTTGATGGGTTTTTTGTTGATTGAAATAATTATTCTAACCTGGTTGTTTCGATAAAAATAATTACATTTTTATCCAATTTCTTTTAAATAATTTATTTATTTTAAATTCCACTAATAGATAATTACCAATACTATTATATATTAGTATTTGCCAATTTAATTAATTAATTATTATTGTTGTTGTTGGACCCTTCCACGAGTCTCCATTAACTTATTAATTAATTAAAGGTATTTTTCTATAAAATAAATTATTGGAATATCAATTTCATTCTCTTAAAAAATCCGACATTTCGAAGGATCGTGCCTCCTACTTCAGGATTTAAAAGGGTCAACGAAAGAACCTCCGTATATATTAATAGTATTTTTAATTGCAATTTCATTCAAAACTTTGTGGCCAGTGATACGTCTCGGGTGTAAACGTTGGTAAAAATATAATTTAAGTTTTATTTCAATTTTATTTTATTTTGGCTGCGATTAAAAATCGACCTTTTTACCTGAATTTAAAATTAAAAAAATATTAATATATCGCTTTTAACTGAATCAAAAAATTACCGAGCATCACTCGGTGTTCTAGGTAGGTACTATATATTATATTTATGTATGTATATATAATTATGTGATAGAAGTTAGGGACTAAAGTTTCAAAGGTTTGACCTTCATTATCAGCTTTTTTTATGCTAATTAGAAATATTCGATCTCCAATACCCAATGGATTATACTGTAGATAAATTCGTTTTGTTAATGAGCAGGCTGGTCACCTACTAAATTCAAGAAAAAATATTTTCAAATTAGATGTTTATTTATTTGGGATTTATTTATGAAAGAAGCAGATTAGAAAAATGCACTCAAGGCCACATGACTTCCGCTTGCCTCGATTCAGTAAATAATCAAGATTTAAATAAAATTATTAATATTAAAAGTTACATAAGTATATATACGAGCAGTACTTGAAGTGCCTACGGCACGGCCGGCACCGCTGGCCCTCCGGGCTGGTGGCCCTGGCGGGCAGCGTCTCGAGATGTGATTATTAGGTGTCCGTAATTAGGCGTCTTGGAAAAAAATTATTTTTTTGAATAATGAATATTGATCAAAGAATGATGAAAATATCATTAAATGCTTTATAAATACTTTATTAGAGCATGCAACCATTTCTCTCGAAATTCCTGATCGGTTGGAAACCTATTTCTTTTTTAATAATACATTTCAATATTTAAATTTATCTAAAAAGTGTCTCTAAATTAATTAAATATAATAATTTTAAAATTAATTTATCTACTAAAATTTCAAATGACTCCGCGCAGTAATAAATTAAGAATTAATCTCATTATCCCATTAAATCATATCTCATTAAAACTTATATATTATAAATTAAATATATAATATATATATATATATTTTTAAATTAATTTGTCTACTAAATTTTAAGAATTTATATTTTTCTAAATTCAAAAAAAAAAAAATTTTGCGGTATGAATTATTTCCAAAAAAATAAATATATATTAATATATAATATATTTAATATTAATAAATTTGTCTAATAAAATTTCAAATGAGACACGCCGTAAATCTAATATTCTAAGCTATATAGATGAATATATTAATATATAGAGATATTATAGATATATAATATAGAGAATAGATATGTTTTATTTGTAAAATTTGACAATTTAACAACTGTCATTGAATATTAGTTGCTTTTTCCCACATGTTCCTTACAGCTAATGGTACTGTCTGACAATTGCTTTTTATATATTTAGATAAATAATATCAAAAAATGAAGTGTATTTAGATGAGGCAGTTCAAACTAAAGGAATTAATCTGATATTTTGTGTCGTCTTTTCATTGGCAGTAACAATATTATATATTTCATTCTCATCAGAATTAAAGTGCTGAGAATTAAATATTACATAACATTGTTACTGCCCCTGAAAGAGGAGACAGAGGGAAATATCAGATTGATTTCCTTCACAACCCTGAAGAAGGAGTGAATAAATCTACGAAACGTCGGTTTTGAATAAAAAAGTTAGTGATTATAATTATTATCTCTCTTTTTCGAACTTTGAATGTGTCATGAAAATCCATTTCAATTCACTTATCAGTCCGTCTCCAAAAATTAATAAGGTTTGTATAAGACACGATTTCCTCTCGCATCTGGTAAAGAAAGGGATGGTTCTGATTTTAAGGCAATCTTGAAGCAAGACTTGTCTGTTTGACAACCGTAGTTTTCATAGAAAAACGGATGATGGGTGAGTTCTCTTGAACAGAACTTCTTAAACTTAACTCGCGGCCCTATTTCGCAGAATTTTACGCGACTACCACGTATGCATTTATGTGCCAGATATACAAATCAAACATTTATTAATAACAAATTATATACGTTGTTAGAAATGTCAAAAGTGATTTATTATTAACGCAGTATATAAAAGTCATATGACCATAATTGCATTTTTTCAATCTGCTTTTTCTAGATCAAAAATATGGCCAATTAAACTTTAATTTAATCAACTTTTAATATTAATAATTTTAATTCAAATCTTGGTTCGTTACTAAATCGAGATAAGCGGAAGTCATATGTGGCTCGATTGCATTTTTTTAATCTGTTTCTTTCATGAATAAATTCCAAATAAATAAATCCTAATTTGAAAATATTTTTCTTTGAATTTAGTATGTGACTAGCCTGCTCATTAACAAAACGAATTTACCTACAATCAATTGGGTATTGGAGATCGAATTATTTCTAATTAAATAAAGTAAAAACTCAATTATGAAGGTCAAACCTTGAAAAACATTAGTCCCTAACTTCTAACATAAACTGAAACATTTGGATTTCTAATACAATGGTTTTGAGATTGCTTTTATAAAAGAATTGTATTTATTTAATACGAAAAAACAATAAATTAGTTCAACTTAACACATTTAAAAATTCTATTTTTCATTATATTTAGGTAATTGCTTCATATTTATTTTAAAACAACAATTTTGACGAAATTCCTTTAGTAAAGTGAGAATTTCTTCCGAAACGTTTGATTTCTAAAAACGATTTTATTCGCCTCAAATACAAGATATAATTGATTTAATTAATTTCTCCTTAATATTAGTAATATTATTTTAATTTTACCTTGATGTAAGTGAAAGTCATATTTTATTTGCATCAAGTAGAACAGTGGTTCTTAACATTTTTAAGCCGCGACCCCAGTCTGAGAATATCGTATGTTCAATTTCACGACCCCCCAAAAAAATGCAATTTTTTTTCATTAACTTGTTTTAGATTTAGATCATACTATAATATATATATATCTTTTAACTTATTGAAAATAAATATAGTAAAATATTTAATAACGACTTCAAGAGACGCAAAGAATATGCTTCGCGATCCAAAGGTTAAGAAACTCAGAGACTGGAACTCACTCCAGCCACCGTCTTCCCCGCGACTTATATCCTTCAGCTGTTTAAGACCCGCAACCACAGATACCTTCGGCCCCTACCCAGGCCATAAAATCCCATCTTCTTCTTCTTTTCACGATGGAGGTGCCACCCTAGGCCTTTGGGAATCCACCTGTTTGTTGTAACTCCTTCTCTCATCAATTTCATTAAAAAAACCTGCAACGGATCGTTGCTAAACTTTAATCCAAATTCATTTGAAATATTAATATGTTTATTCCTTTATTACCACAAAAAATATACCAATAAAACCGAAACGTCAAAAAATCACTTGGGCGTTAAATATTAAAACTAAAGCTATAACGTACATGGCTAAATATTAATTTGTATTAGTGCAGTTAAAATATTCTATACCTTCTTTTCCCTAGAGGGGTTGCCGGTTCCATGTGGGCGAGGTAGTTTATTTCCTCTTCATCTTGTTCTAGATACTGTCTCCAGGGAACATTTGTTAGTCAAATCCGGGGGCTTTTCGGTATGTCAACCTACCCTCAAATTTAGACACACACACACACAAATGCAGACGCGTGTTTTCCATTCAAGCTTTCAGGGGCCCTCGAGACCACTCAATTAGCCAAATGAAAAGCAGCAGCGCCCTTTTGAAGGATCAGGGAGGATGTCGAGACAAGAGAAGAATGGCTCCGAGGGATGGGGAGGGTGAGGGTGAGAGATTCAAACCACCCTTATTAGCAGCAAACACTGCACGAAAGACTTTTCTCTCTCTCTCACTTTCTCTCCGGCTGTGTGTGTATTAGACTCACAAATATAGTGGAAAATTTCAGCGAGCTTGACAAAATAAACAGATACTAGTTATGAATGATTTTAAACGGGATTTTTATAAATTAAAAAAATACTTTATCGAATTTTACGATTTAGGTAAAATAGTTAAAACTTAGCATCAAGGGTAGTTTAGTTAATAATGAATTTCACAAAGTGATATTAAACCTATTCTACTATTATATTTGGCTATATTACTATTATCTTATTATTTTTATATTACTATATTGTTAAGTGAACATATACTCTATTATTATTATATTAATTTAATGATATTACCTTTGCCTCATTATTCTAATGTTGTTACAGTTGATAATTATTGTATTATATTAATGTATATTGGCATTTAGCTGTTGAAAATAATAAATAAATAAATAAATAAACCTACAATCGTTCTATATAGTAAGAGAGCCACGACCCATTTTTTATGAAGTGTTTGATCTGGCACATATTTCACCTAGATAGTATTAATAAAGATGATGAGCATGGAATCGGCCGCTTTCCGATCTACCTGGGCACCGCTGCTACCGGCATAGGAGAAACTATAAAAACTGTTCTCCAAAAGAAAAGTGTTTGATTCAAAAATCCGCCCGACAGTTAAGCGATTTAAATTAAAATTAACTACCAGACACTTTAGGGGGGGGGGGGGGGGGGCAACACTGAACCAGACAACCCTAAAGTTGCATTTTTACTTGGCAACCCTAAAGTTGCTTTTTTTTCAAATAAAAAATGCAACTTTAGGGTTGTCTGCCTAGCAAGCCGCCTCCTAAAAGTGTTTGGCTTAGTTAATTTTAATTTAAAATCAACCTAACTCGTCGAATAGTATTTGTTGGATTTGAATTGAACACTTTCTTTTGGCGAACACTTGTCAAACTTTCTCCCATGCGCAGTAGCAGCACCAGGTAGATCAGGAAAACAGCTGATCTCATACTCATTCCAAGAAGTACACTTTCAGGTGAAATATGTACTAATCCAAACAATGTATGAAAAATGCGGCTGACTCTTCGACTAATAGCTTTCCATATAAAATTTCTTCACCTCTATATCTACCAATATATTGAAAAAATGTATCAATTCCATTTTTATAAAATAGGTAAATAAATTATAAATTTTCGATGAAAAAAGTTGAG
This sequence comes from Forficula auricularia, assembly GCA_024734495.1. Lineage (NCBI taxonomy): Eukaryota > Metazoa > Arthropoda > Insecta > Dermaptera > Forficulidae > Forficula > Forficula auricularia. The sequence continues at coordinate 1,728,410 of JALMQS010000778.1, read as the reverse complement.
ATAATAGTAACGCCATTACAGTAAAATGAACTGAATTCGTGATCGTCAAGTTTCATGAAAATAATTTAACTAAAAATTTAGATTGTTATTTAAAATAGAAAGAATGCATTTTAATTGAAAGCACTTTTTCTAACTTAATTATCCTTGGCGAATTTAAATTGGCTGCAGCCCAGATTTCACTCTTTTTTCGAACTTGGCCTGTTTTTTCACAAAGGTATGTTTTAGTTTTAATTTTTCTTCTTTTGTAAGCTAATATTTACAGCTTTTATTTTTATTTTATTTTTCTGAGAGGAAAATTAACCCCTACAATAAGGTTGAAAGAGAGAAAGTTTTGGCTTTTATAATTTTTACTTTATTTGTGTTCCAAACTCTACTAACATGCGAAATTTCATGATACTGGAATAATTAAAAGTACCCGATAGGTTTTGATGACCTGTCAGTGAGCACAGTCAGGTAAAATTAGCTATACCTCAGGTCCATATGTCAGAATCTATTTATACTAATTTAATTTCACACCACATTTGACTTCAGTTTAGAACTTGAAGTGTATCATTTGTTCATGATCTATCAATCATATAAATATATTTGAGTTGTAAAAATATATAACAACCATGTGGCCATCCACAAGACTTTACCATACACCTGGCTCCTTCTTATATTTAATAAAATAATTTATAATTATTTAAGAAAGAACCCCCCCTTCTTAATTTTGATCACATTAGCAATTAATAATATCTTTTAACCATGAGACTATTTTATTCGAAATATCAGCTTTCTTTTAGTTTGAAAATATTTTTGCAGCCACCCCCTCCCCCTTCCTTTTTGTCCACTATCAATTTCACATAGTTAGTCATTTTCATAAGGTCTTATAGAGTACATATTCGAAATTTCGTACAAATCGATTAAAGGGTCTAGGAATTATATTGATATATCTTTTTTGAACTCTCTTTTTTATTAGATATAGGTTCATTTTATAGTACATTTCATTTTTATTGTTATAGTTTTTGTTATAGTTTTTTCCTCCCCTTAATTTTGGGTTCGATTTCAACAAAAACCTAATCAGCTCTTAATATCAATGCTATATCTGAAATTTATTTTTGATATTCACACTAGTTTTTGAGTTAGACAACAAGAGCTTACACAAAATTTGGTAACGAACCTACTAACCGACATTTTGACAAAATAATTAATATATCGTAAAATATAATTTTTTCGATGTTTACTCATTAGGGCTTTTCGTAGACCAAAACGCCATGGTTTCTCTAAATTTTTTTTTATCAAAATAGTTTAAGCAGATTTTGTGATATTTGGAAAAAAACAAAGCAAAAAAAAAACACTTTTACAATACTAACCATACCTATAAAGTAAAAATCAACTGTTTGGCGTTCGGGCAAGTAAAAGATAAGAAGATGAAATTCTATTAAGTTAGATCAAATAAAAAGAAAATTAATTATAATCGAATAAATAAATAAGTTGTTTTAATGTAGAGGGATATATGATTTCTTTCTTGTTCTCTATACAAAATTTTGGGTCGCGATCCATAGGTTAAGAATGTTTACTCTACAGTCTACAGGTCTACACTAGGCTTCACTCCCTCTTGAGGGGAACAGTTTCTTCCTCTAATACTTCCCATCAGGTTGCCTACCATACAGGCTCTCCCATTGATTTGTTTTAGCAATGTTAATGTCAGTTATAATGAATTTATTTATATTAATTGTATTTAGAGACATTTTAGAGAGCCCTGAGTCATATATATACATTTTAACTTTATTTTTAAAACAGCTATTTTTCTAAATGTTCAAGTGACTAAGTGATTGGATCATCTCATTTATTTATTTAATTTATTTAGAAATTTTTTTATTTAATTTCCCAAAAATTCAATTTTGAAATAAAAACAGTATTACAATAATTATTATTGATAATTATACGAAAATCATTTAATAGTAGAAAATTAAAAATAGAATATTTACTAACTTTTGGATCTTCTCATCGAAGTTAGAATCTCTGTTTTCTGGAAAAACGAAACCAAACGCGTGTTCCATCTGAAAAAAGAATAAAAAAAGTTCGTTCAGAATCATTGCAAGAATTGTCTTTTAATATCTACATACATATAGAATAAAATTTGGATATGGGAGAAGTTTAAATCCATTTTTTAAATTATTATATTATTTTCATAAATTTGAAAAGATATTCTTGTTGATTGAGTAGAGTTGTTAATTTTCAAGAGGAAATCTCTTTTCTGCTTGGTGCAAATAAATATGCCCTTCTATATAATTATCATATTAAATATATTAGAAATATATATAAATATCAGTGGAGGGCTGTGATTTTTCTACCAGAGGATGCTTTCCAAAAAAGTACCCTTCATTTTTTGAAATTTTATTTTAATCTTCGTTTTTTTTTGCAAATTTCATCGAATACGGCATGATTTTCGTTATTTTTCAAATTTAACATTAGATTTTTTACAAATATATTTTGGGACCTTCGCCCCAAACGGATACTGCTTTGTGTGAGTGAGGGTAGGAGTCCGAAATTACATCTTGTGACTTAAACTCCACAGTCCCTGAGATGGAAATCGTCAATTTTCTACAATGAATCAGCCTGTCCTATAAGAAAATCTTAAATTTCTCCTAATTCTATTGCCATAAGCAAGCTATGACTTGTCTATTACAATCGTAGTTATTTCCAATCTTATATATTAAAAGTTCTTAGAAATGGATTAATCCAGAAATTCTCAAATCATCTTTATTTATTACTATTTTAATAGTTCCTCAGAGAAGACAATTTTTATTCGAATAAAATTCGTCTGAACTTGTCTTTGACATGCTTGAACTGGAAGATATACCAGGCAAGGACTTCAAACCTTCTAACATCATCCTTTTCGCAAAAATCATTCATTTTAATTGCCCCTGAAACTATGCAACAATTTTATTTCATTTCAAGAATCAATATTACTTTTCAAAACAAAAAATGTTTTTTATAGAAATATTTGAAATAACGGATAATAATTTGAAAATTTAAAGATCATCCTGAATTTATGAAAATTCTCTAAATGTTTGAAATTTTGGGGATGGGGCACATTTACAGTATCCATGGACCGCACGCCTCTGATGTGCCTGTAATGACCGAAAAAAAATTATCACTCCCCGTTTTAGACGTCCCAAAAATAGATGGATTTTCGGCTTTGGCTTATTATTAAATATGAACATGTTTCTTCTGTTAGCCAAAATATTTAAAAATATGTATATATCCAAAACGGAGTAATTAAGTTTTGGGTTTTAGAACTTCTGGCTGCAGAAAATCATTAATATATATATCGTATATAATTTTTAAATGGTTTTAGGTATATCAAAAGACTGTAGATAATGAGCTAAAATTTGACATTCGACTATCTAAAAATAAACTGTACTTATCTCGGGGTCAAGTTTAAACTCAAATTACTTATGACGAAAAATTGATAAGCACTATAATTCCTGGTCACAGTCCGAGTCTTAAAAATAATTTTCCCTTGTTTTTAAACTAACAGAACACAGTGATTCAGTCATCTGAGAATTAATCGCACATCTCGATTAATAAATATTGACGATAAATGTTGAATTTCGCTATAAATGTAGATTTTATATATACCCATATGTAGCAATGAAATTAAATTAGTTAAGAAGGAGATGACTTGAAGGATAAATATAGTTGGACAAATTCAAATATTCCACAAGAAAAAGAGCAAGGATCCCACAAATTAGAATTCCACAAGTAGTTGATATTATTTATAACAAGATTAGATTAGATTCTAAATTTACAAATTCTTCCCCCCGGGACCGTTAGTATTTACATTTTATAATGAATTGGATTTCTACCCACAAGCCCCTCTTCTCGAGCTCTCTCTTTTTCTCCTTCTATCTTGCAACTTTCTTTTTTCATTGATTACCTTCTACACTTCAATTTTGTTCTTGCGTTTAAATAACCTGGCGTTTTTTATATTCGTTATGAAATTACTTAAGCTCATCAAAAAATAAAATTAATATATTTTCTATCTTTCTTTAATTTAGAACATATTTTTTAATTATTTATAAAAAAGGGAGGTTTCTTTATAAAGTGGAAATCTAGAAGAGATTTCGCTTGCTTAGATCGTCTCTGACTGGGTGTTGCCCACCGAAACAAAATAGAAAATTATACTCAGTCTGGTGGAAAATATTGCGGAGCGATTTGGCTTCGGGGTGGGCTCGGTCAGGGTCAAGGCCATCACACTCTCGTGGAAGGGAGTGTAGTGTCATAAAGCGGTGGAGTGCCTCATCGCCCTGGGTATATCCCAAAAAACAATAAACGATTTGACATATAGGGCGATGAGGGGATCTCTCCTTAATTTTTACACTTTCGGCAGAAGAACATGGAGAGCGGGTGGCGTATAATTATTTTTTGTGAATAAAAAAAAAAAAAAAGAAATGTGAAATGTGAGCCAGGATTAATCCTGGCTCTCTCAGTCACCCGCTCTGAATCTGAATTAATTTGTTCTGAAGCCGAAAGTGTGAAAGATGTGTAAATAAATTTGTCTAATGCTCTTTTATCTTTGTAAGAGGCGGCCCGCTCCTCGGAGGCCCAATAAACAAAATAAGAATACAAAATAGGAAAGCTGTTGAATTCATAAAAGCGGATCAAAGAGGGACTTCCCTGTTTGATGCAAATTCGGGATGTTACGGAGCTTCGATTGATTTTACAGCTCCGACTCCGACTCCGATAATTTTGAATCGGAGGTTATAAAGAAGATCGAAAGATTCGATTGCAGCCAGCCAGAGCGCGCACCTACAAGTTTTGGATTGTCGGCCTGGGAATCCCAATCCCCTTATCACACCATCATATTTTTCTATTGCTGCATGTTACTTAGGGGCCGACGATAAATTACGTCAATTTCAAGATTTTTAGACCCCCCCTGTATTGTGACGTCCCACTATCACTTTTATTATTTATTTGAAAAAAAATTAAGTGTTTTTGAGAAAAATTGATTGGTTACAATTTTTTGTCTAATAGATTTATTTTACCAACAATTTCAGGTTGGAATAATAATAACCTGAAATCTAAAAAATATATTTGAAAATATTTAAAAAATTTTAATTTGACTTTTGTGACATCATAATATTTAAGATCCCCGGTCCCCTTTTCACATTTTGTTACAAATCTGAGATGCCCCCTCTCCCCTTACTGCGTGACGTAATTTATGGACGGCCCCTTACGTATGTGTATTATTATTTATATTTGACTGATTAAAGATTACTGAATTATATTTCGATTATTTAATTCACTTAACAGTTAGTTAAATACATCTCTCTTCCAAATCCGGCTCCGGCTCCGACTCCGATAAATCAAATTTAAAATCTCTGGCTCCAACTCCGATAAATCAAATTTAAAATCTCTGGTCCGGTAAGACCACCTCCGCAACATCCCTAATATAAATAAATATAAATAGTTATACATAGTACTTACGTTTTTTATTTATTATTTTATATTTGAAATAATGGATAATAATTTGAAAATTTAAAGATCCTCCTGAAATTTTGAAGTCGACCTTATATATTTATGAAAATACTTGAAATGTATTAAATTGTAGGGATGTGCCGTATCTATAGCATCCATGGACCACACGCCACTGAACCTTATATATTGAACATCGACAAATTTATATTTTAAGAGATATAAAATATTTTATCAAAATATATTTTAGTGAATGTCTGTGTGTTGTTAAATTTTCTATTCCTACACTTTAGCTCAAACACAACTGATGGTATTAAAACAAAATTTAATATTTAGTTATTTTCTATTGCGATTAACAGCTGATTGTATTTTGGATATTTTTTTTTTTTTTTGGGGGGGGGAGGTGGACTTAAAAGTCTCAAAGTGGCTATTTTAATGTGATTTTGTTTCTGCCAGAGTTTTAAAAACGGCTAAACTCGAAAAAATTCCACGAATTCTTTCAATTTCTCCTCATTAACGAATAATAAGAACGAACTCAATATCTCAATTATTTTGAAATTTGAAGGTTCGAAATCCTCGGCATGCTATCCAAATAGCAATTGGCGGCCTTATTCTATAAATGTAAAATTTATAACTTGGCTGATTCTAAAAAGTCGATTTTTTTAATTGACGTTACTCAATTAAAAAAAAAACAGCCTGTAGGCAATGGATATTCTGGGATATATTGAAATTTAATTATGTACTTTTTTATTGGCCGGCCACTTGAAAAAGCTCACTGATATATGAACTTCAAGTTGTTATCACATGAAAGCGTATTATCATCCCCGTTCGAAACAAACTCCGATAATCCATCACTTTCATCCGGCTAATCCAAGGATTTCGAGAACGACATGTGAGTGAGTGAATTCCCCCATCGTCCTTTTCTCTCCGGTTGTCCCACCCTTCAACCACCACCTGTTCCCTTTCGATATATCTAGACAATGATTTCAATCAAAATTCCAATTAGAGCCCTTCAAATTGAATTATCCAGTTTTTTTTTTCATGTTACTTGTCTGCCTGTGGGTCTCTCTTTCTATACGTGTGTGCGTATGTGTGTAATAAATCGTCGTCCTTTTAAGAGAAGACCGTTGGGTATTTATAGTCCAGATGGTTCCCCTAGAGACCGGCAGAGGGGATGGTCGTAGGCATTTTTACAATGGAAGAAGTAACGGCATAAATAAAGCATGATAATCTTACATTTCTCACAGTTTATCATCGATGTAATCCTTTTATTTATCACTCTCGTAGGTTTTCTTCTGGGACCCTCTATTTGTCATTCCTCGCCCATTTGCCATTTTTCCCTATTTTCGTATTTATTCCATTTGGAAAGTATATATCTACATGAGAATGAGAGAAAAATATTAGAATCTATTCTCGCTATCATGGGAATCCTAGACATTTTTTATGGATTGAATTGTAAATAACGACGACATTTGAACAAAGAGCAGAAATCCGTAACATCGAGAAAGTTTTACTGAGAGTGTATAACAAGAAATCTGTCTTTATGAACTATCATCATTATAAGGTATATAATCCTAAGTTGGGTCTGTCGCTTTCATTCCACTTTTTTTCACTTCATATCTTTCCTACAATCCATATCCGTCATTACTTGGGGAAAATATTGTAGTCTAGGTCCTCTTTTTAAAAATAACAGTAACCAATCTACCATGTTTTAACGAGTGCCCTACCATATGATTTCAGATTCTTTAACAATGTTCTCTTTACTGTAATTCTATCAAGAACATCATCGAATTGAAAGTTTTTGTGCCGAGGGTAGCAGAATTTTTATATATTGAAGGAGACAATAAAAGAGTGTGTCTTCTGCTGGAATTATAAATTTTATTTATAATGAGACTATATAGTTTCCAGGGCTTTGCCCTCTTCATCAGTCTATTACAATTGATTCACAGGAATTAATGTATGAATGGATCCAAGGCAATGCCCTCGAAACCATAATCTCGTTATAAATAAAATTTATAATTCCAGCAGAAGACACACTCTTTTATTGTCTCCTTCAAGAATATCATCATTTGATCTAATTCTATACACCCAATTTTTTCTTTAATATTAATTGAATTTTTCAATGAGAATATGGTAAGTCAGACAGAGAATGAAAAAAAAAAGTCTTTGCGTACACATAACATAATACAAGAGGCATACCCATAAAAGATTAACTTTAACTTTAATTCAAATAAGACTCAATGTTGTCTAATTTCTAGGCGCGAAAATAGAGATTTCCCTGATATTCACTTCGATTCGAATACCCTGAAAATGTGTGACAGCCTATCCATGTTGGGCGTCTCTGTCGCATCTGACCTGTCTTGGAATGAACACATCTCCTCTGTGGCGAAATCTGCAGCAAGGAAGATTGGCTTCTTATTCAGGTCCAAGCGATTTTACAAACCCCCACAACTTCTCACCATCTACAAGGCCCAAATCCGCCCCTGTCTCGAATACGGCTCTCATCTATGGAGAGGAGCCTCAAAATATTCTCTTGCTACCCTTGATGCAATTCAGAAACGAGCCGTCAGGCTAATTGACGATTCTACCCTCACCGACTCCCTCGACTCGCTAGCTCATCGAAGAGATGTCTCTGCCCTTTCCCTCTTCTATAGATACTATCACGGCAGGTGCTCTGACGAGATAAAATCAATAATTCCCCCCAAAGCATGCTTTGCACGCAGCACACGTTTTGCCGACTCCCAACACTCTTTCGCTGTCAAATTGGAAAAGTGCCGGACCACTTCATTCGCGAATACATATATCCCCATGACTTCAAGGAACTGGAACTCTCTCCCAGCCTCTATCTTTCCCAGCACCTATGATCTTCAAACCTTCAAAACCAGGGTGCATAGACACCTGCGTCTACATCCTCTCTCTTAATCAACTTTCCCTTCTCTTCGGTAATGCAAGGGTCTTTCGAGATCCATAGGGGCTACATCTTTACTGGTGCACCCCTTCTTGCATTCGATTGCATTAAAAAAAAAAAAAAAAAAAAAGATTAAGCACCTAGTCGTCCTATTGTCGCCTTAGAGTGTAAACCTGCTAACACACAACAACGAAATTTTATAGGGCAGAGAATAAACAAACAAAATTTAATATAGCTGTTATGGAAAGAAACTATTTTTCACATTTTTTTTTTAGAACTTACTATCGTAATTTTAAGTAGAAGTTTTACTTTCGAACGGTAATATGTCATATATATGATAAAAAATGGAGTTACCAGGTTTACACTTTAAGGCGACGGTATATTTTTCTAGTAGATATTTCTGAAAAGAAGATATAGTATTCGGGGGCTGGGGAGAAGGTGAAGTTTCGTCGAATTTTGAAGAAGTGAAGACTACTATTTGAGAAAGATGGAGTTCTAGGCTCAAGAAGTCATACGGAATAATTTTCACTTCTGAGTTAAATTAATTTTTTTCCATGGTAATAATTGATTTTTCAGTTATTAGTGAATTTATTATGTTTTTAAATAATTTTTTATTTTCATTACATCGATGAAAATATTAGTTGTATTAATGTGAAAAAATACTACATTAAGATCTTTACGTTTCAAGGGCCCGTAAGTTCATAAATAAGTTTTTTGACGTGACATTGTTGACGTGTGTAACCAAAATCTTGATTAGTCCATTGAACCAATAAATAATTATTAAATTTCATATTTAGAGGTTTTAGTTAATTCATAATTAAGTTACTTCAGCAGATTTAAATATTTTTTTAAGGAATCTATTCCAAGCCAAATGTAGTAATTTTGAAATTTCTCAAAAATTGCAGTAAAATTAGAAAAAAAAAGAATGAACAGGGCACCGGCTGCTACAAAAAAGTTATATTTTTCTATTAAATATGGTCTCTATCGAGTGACGAATTTCCACTACGGAATCTATTTTGGATAATTTTATCAACATATTTGTTTTATTTTATAAATTTTCTTAAACAAATGATATGTTATTTCATCGAAAATGCGTTCTGTAAGGGGAAAGTCCCTTGCTAGAGAACACATTTTTCTTATTATATTTTTATTCTTCATCTTATCGATATTTTTGAAGTATATCTACCCTTTTGATACAATTTTTCAAGTTTTCCAATATACCTATGTCGAAGAAATTCTTAATCTGATTAGACAGAAGGCAGAGGCGGCTAACCCATCCGGAGCGAAACCAGCCGTCGATAGAATTCCACTGATTCATTTATTTATAACTCAATTCATAGATAAATTTCATTTGGTAATAAGAGCTGCGTGTCTTGCAAGCATAAACAGCCTAGAGAACTCCGCTTGAAAATTAACATCACTAATATAAATTTTCTAGATTAAACAAATATTGATCGCAGTTGAATTGGAAACCGGGTAATTAATAAAGTTAGTAAAGCATTAAAACATTAAAAAAAAATAAGAACGATTCCATGTCGATTTCATTTAACCTATTATTTTATTTTCCGTCTATTTACTAATCAACCCTTCCTTCTAGTTTAGCCCTTTAAAAATAACTCATTTCAATTTACTACAGATAACAATCATATCAGATATAAAAAACACACTTAAGGGTTAGAAAAACATTACAATAATTTCAAATATGCATATCGCATATTAGAATCTTCATGATAGGGTAAGCAATTTAATCTTAAAGTTTGAATCACTATTAATTAATTAGTGAGTGTTATGTATTACACATTTTAAAATCTTGATCTATCGGAAGCGAATCTTTTTTAATTTTCTTATTATTCCAAATAAGATATACAAACTTAAAATTTGGGTAAAAGTGGGAAATCATCCCCGTGACATCACAAGCGAACATACGTATTGAAATTGAAACAGTAACAAAAGAATGACTTTTCGATCATTTCTTGCATGCCGCCTCCGTGGTATCTCATACTTGAAAAAATAATTTTTAAGAAAAAAATAAAACCGACTTCAAAAAAATTAAATGCAACAAATAAAATACACTAAAAGGTATAAAATAATTATTATCTTATTTAGTTACAACTAAACGACGAAATATTAACATGAAATTACTTTTTGAAGTCGGTACCAAACAAACTATACCTATAAGCGATCGTAACCACCAAACGTACTAAGTAAGATCCGTCAAGTGCGATTCATAAAAGGTATATGTTTGACACCGACTTCAAAAAGTAATTTCATGTTAATATTTCGTCGTTTAGTTGTAACTAAATAAGATAATAATTATTTTATACTTTTTAGTGTATTTTATTTGTTGCATTTAATTTTTTTGAAGTCGGTTTTATTTTTTTCTTAAAAATTATTTTTATTTTTCTCTTTTTAGTGATGTTATTAATAGTAATCATATCATCAGAACTTGACCAAATTAATATGCCACCATCCCTAAGATACCCCCTTTCCAATAAAAAAAAGAATCATCGAAATCGGTTCATAAACAAAGAAGTTAGTCCTGAACAAACCTAACAAAAAAAGGTCTAATACCTATAAAAAAAAAATAAGACCAATCGGAAGGTAGACTGGACTCAATGCAAAAAAATTTTCAAAATCGGTTCACAATTGGCGGAGATATGAGGTAACATAAGCACAAAAAAAAAAAAAAAAATTCAGTCGAATAGAGAACCTCCTCCTTTTTTGAAGTCGGTTAAAAAGTGACAGATAAAGTGATCGAAATGTCGTGTATTTGAGTTTTTGTATATTTGTTAATATTTCTCTAAATATATTCATGTATATATAAGTAATGTTCTTTATTTCAAAAACATTTAATAAATAAAGCCCTTTCATGTTTTATAATAAGAGTGACGAGTAGATTTAACCAATGAAAGAAAGATATAGCGATGGATGAAACAAATATTTATTACAAGTTGAGCTATCCAAGCTGTTAAATAGCCAACATTTTTATTTATTTTTTTCAAGTTTATTTATTTAGATGGATTTGATGTTAAATAAAATACACGAGCTTCAATCTACTTCCCAAAGGTTCTGAGAAATATTGCCCGGAAAAAACACGTCTCTATTTTTAAATATACTTTAGAAGGGAAAAGTAGCAATTTGTATTTATTTTTTAAATGTTGACATAGTTGAGATATTTATTTACATTTATACTAGTATTAGCTAGATTTCGCTATGTATATGTTAGGGTCAAAGAACCAAAACGCTCATTGATAAAAAAAAAGTCCACAACAAGTTGATGCCTCTTTAAAACATCCACAATGCGTTATTCGTGTTATGACACTTAAGAACATAGACAGAACGCGTTGTGGCTAACTCAAAAAGACCACAATGAGGAAATTCGCGTCGTGGTTATTGACGTTAGCTGATGCAACCACAATACGACGGACAGGTTGTACCCACATCTTCTGGATGTTAACTAATAATAAGGTGATGTTTAGAAAATAAAACGATATATTTTTTTTGCAACGAAATATTCTCTGGAGAGAGACGGACTGGTAGAAATTTTAATTGAATGTAATGGAAGGCAGCCCAGAGGTAGTGAGGAAAGAAAAAATTAACACATATAAAATAAGGTGTAATTTATTGGAATCCTTCCTCCTTTCCTTTCAAACTGACGTTTCGGACGATTTTTCCCTCCTTCTTCAGGGTTTCAAAGGGTCAATGAATGAAACAAATAAAATGTTTCCTTCTTCACTACTGTGGAGAAAAGAAGGAAACATTTTATTTGTTTCATTCATTGACCCTTTGAAACCCTGAAGAAGGAGAGAAAAATCCTCCGAAACGTCGGTTTAAAAGGAAAGGAGGAAGGATTCCAATAAATTACACCTTATTTTATGTGTTAATTTTTTATTTCCTCACTATACCTCTGGGCTGCCTTCCATTACATTCAATTAAAACGATATATATTATAAATATTTATAAAACGATTTATTCAGAGTTAAAAGAATAGTGCTCTCCATTCGGCGATCAAGACAATTCCGTAGGCCCCCATATTGAATGAAAACCAGCTTTTTAACCTTGTGGAATGGGGGGGGGGGGGATTGGAGACCGCCAATCCTAAGCCTGGGTTTCAGTGAATGACTGGACTGCCTGGAACTGGGGGGCGGGGCTTAAACCTGATTGGCAGTCCCAAGGCGATACGTTTCTAGTCTGTTGTTTGAGAGAGCCCAGGCTTCCTAAATCACTCGTTGCCTATATAAAGGGGATTCAGAAATCGTTAAAATGATACCTACATCTTACCGCCCGCAGAATTTTTTCAAGAAATTCATCAATTGAAAAGAGTAAATAGTTCAAGTTTGATTGAAAGTATTTAGTTTGCCGAAAGTAGCAGAGTTGAAAATTCACAAGGAGAAATCAATCAGGTTGTCCTCTGTTTGATGCAAATAAACATATACCTATGTACCATACCTATATGTTTATTTGCATATACACCAATACCTCACTTTGCGTCAGGGTTACGTTCCAAAAAAACACGACGCAAAGTGAATTAATATTTTCTATAGCAAACCATGTAAAGATCGAAGATAGGTTCCAGGGTTACGAAAATACTACTTTTTAAAAAGAAAATTGAACAAAGTAAACATTTAAAAAACAAAAATAATATAAAATTTTATTACATACATAGAAAAAAACAAAAAAAAAGTATTCAATTAAAACAAAATAAACTATTCAATTAATTTATGAAAAACAAAATTTTAAAAAAAGCACAACACACTAATTGAAACGTTACAAAAAGCACAACACACTACATAATTGAAACTGAACTCTAAAATTAGCAAAACAAAGTGAAAATAAAACTGTATTAAAATTGCGTTGATTTTCAGTTAGAAAGGGAATCCCCGAGTTTTGATGACATGGCGCAATTAGAAACAAAAGTGGTGCCATCTTTAAAAAAAAAGAAAATTTCAAAAAAAAAAAAATTAAAGACTCGAACCCAAAACAACGCAACCTCGAAAATCTAACGACGCACAGTGAAAATTAGTACTAATTAAGCAGCGACGCAACTTCGAAAAAACGCAAAACGAAACGACGCAAAGCGAGGTATTGGTCTATATATAGTTACTACCAAAAAAGAAGGAGATTTGAAGGGACCGAAAAGCGGTAATTCATGGTCGTAGCAGGAACTTATATAGTTTATCCTGCTCTCCTGATTTACAGGAACACTTTAGTAGAGGTTTCATCAAAATCAGCCCAGTATTTCAGTAAGTATTTGATAAATATTATACGGACTTGCGGACGGACATACATATAAATAGAGACAGGCACAAATGTCCTTTAGTAGTAGGTATGTGATTTCTAAACGCCAAAATAATTAAACATAATTCTACTTAAAGAGATCTTCGCACACTTATTAAATATGATAAGAAAATAATACAAGGCTCTGTCAGACGACCGTAAGACATGTAGCAACACAAATATTTACTTTTTAAATTTAAATGAAACCCTAAAATTTGCCAAATCATTAAAATTTGAGGATAGTGTATTGAGACTTATAAAATTTTTCACTTTTTCCTCAGTTTTTAAGGGTATTCAATAATCTGGTTGCCAAAATGTAGCTCGCCGAGTGTAGTGAGAAAAAGTAGGTCTAATAAAGAAGCGAGATCGCAAGAGATCTTTTGAATGTTTATGTAAACATGCGTTTTTTGGATAAGTTCTATTTAAATTGTTAATTTCCATTTATTCCAGCGTCTAACCCATGGCGGGGATTCCGTGATGCTGATAGAGAAAGAGAAATTGGTGGTGCTAGTGCTGGTAGTATGGGTAAGATGTAACGTTGGCATGGGGTGGTAAACGGCTTCTAATTTCAAATAGGATAATTACTTCTTTAAATTATAGCCTTAACTTAATAGAATTAGTAAGTTATGATAATTTGTTAAAAACTTATCTTGATCGGAGTAACTTTGCATGTCTTGTGCAGGGCGACGAGAATAAAAAAATAGAAAGAAAGAAAAATATAATAATAATTCTCCAATTTAGATGACGACTGGTTAGTAGAAAAATATGAATGAACTAAAAATCCTCGATTATGCTCGCAGATAAGATTTCCAGGAAATGACAAGCCATTCGCTTGTAGTACAGATCGTGATTAGAGAACACTTGTTTTTTTCCTTTTTAATTTCTTTGACACGAATTCAAAATTAAAAGTTGAAGGTTTTTGTTTGTTTGTTTATCGTCAATTTATAAAACAATACTAGACATGAATGACCAAAAAACTTAGGGTCGAGAGATCGAATGGCGTTGATATACCTACAGATGGTTTTGTAGTTATTTTATACCATTCAGAATAATTATTTGTATTCTTCAAATTTCAAGGCTTATTTGCCATACAATTAAAACCTTGGTTAACTAACTTTACTATTAAATCGTCTTAGTTTTTGGAACTTGTCAATAAAAAGATTTTATTCTCCATTTAGTTTACACTTAATAGGCATTTAGGTTAATTTATTTAATATAATTAATTTTAATATTAAAATAGATCCCGATTAAAAAATGTCTATGGGTGAGTGTAAAATCTCTGAAATAAATTGAACAATGAAATTTAATTGAAAGGATTATGATTTAGTGAAATTACCAGAGTTGGTGATTTATAAAGAGAAACCAATAAGGGTGTCCTGTAGGTATTTGATGCAAATAAACATGGTCATAAATATATCGAAAATAAATATTTATATTTTATCGAAGGTTTGACTTTCATTATCAGTCTTTTTGATTAGAAATAACAGATAGAATATGTATAATTAAAAGGACTGATGATGGATGTCAAACCTTCGAAATTATAGTGTCTAACAAATAAATGATTTAATTACTTATACATATTTGTGTTCGTTATATTATATATATAATAGCCCAGATTAATTTGCAGCAACGCTAACGTAATGCTGCCGACAAGGAGCGCTGATACCGTCGGTATATTTGCGGCAAATTTGAAATATAATTGTAATTTGACCTCGAATTTTGAAATGAAAGACTCCAATTAATTTAAATTAAGAAAAATTAAATATATTGATAATTATTCCTGCCCCCCCGCTCTTCACCACTCAAAAATTAAATATTCAATTCGCTTTTCCTTGCGCACAGAAGAAGAAATTAATCACATCTTATTTGATTTATATTTTATATATTATTTGTTTATTTTTTAATAATTTACAACTTTTTTTATAATTTTTTAAAAATCTAAATTTTGTTATTCTTATTTTTTGATTTTGTTGTGTGGTTTTTTAAGAGGAATAAAATTTTTGGACAGAGACGCTGCCCGCCAGGGCACCAGCCCGGCGGACCGAGCTTCGAAGTCGTGCCGAAGGCACGCACGAAAAGCTCGTTTATATATATGGGGCGAGCCATCGAGGTATTAGAGGAGAATATATAAACTCCTAAGAGTAGGAGATATGACCTGAAACTTCAAAATTATTCAATATTTTTAATTAAACTATCGATTACTATTAAAGTTTTTAAACTTAAATTTATTTTAATTAATTTTTATTTTTTAAAATATAGGATGTATTAAAAACAATATACTTAAGCATATCATTTATAAATATAGGTAATTGAATAACTAAATCTTGGTGATTAAGATCTTCGCAAAGCCAAAAAATCTCTACAAATGGATGAATAAAATTTCCGAAAACAAGTATTAAGGAAAATAGATTATTGTTCGGATGTTAATCTTGAACTTAAAGGTGTGTGGCTTCTGAAATAAGTTCTATAGTATCTAGCCAAAAAATAGACAGACAGACAAAAAACAAAAATTGTTGTTCATGATTTTTCTTCGGGTGTCAGACTTCTAAATAAGCAAAAAATAATAAATGAGTGAATTCAAAACCCCAGCCATCGAGAAGTAACCTTATCAGATTACGCAATAACAGTAATAAACCGTTCCAAAAGGCATTATGTATAATGAAAATTCGTTTTTGTAAAGAAATCCTCCTTTTTCTTTTAGATTGAGTAATATTATTAGCAGACATCTTTGATCAGTAATTTATTTACTTGCCCTATTATTTTTGTTGAGTTAGCCTACTGTAATTTTTTTCTGCATCCCAATGGATCAAACTGATGTACCTGTGCGTGTTCAGCAGTGGCCCCTTTTGTTGTGCAGAATCTCTTTCATGTTCATCAGTTAATTTTTCAAAGACTTGTAATATCAGCAAATCAGAACAGTGAAGTAATTTTAACTGAATTGTTTTGTTTTTTGTTTTTTTTATTGGAATTTTTTTTAGGCTTTGTAAATTTACCCTTAGGCGGGGTAGGGATTGGTGGCCAAAGTGAGGTCGTTCATTTATTGGCACTATTAAATGTGGAAAGGAATTAAAAAGAGTTGACGTTGGCCAACGGCCAATAACGATACTGTCGTTACCGAGCAAAGAGCAAGTATTGACCAGAGGAAGAAAAACCTGCCACAGCTAGAACAAGTGTTTCGAAAGGGGGGTTTATTGGATGGGGTGATTTAACCAATTGTAATTAGGGCCGTGACCTTAAATGTAATGTTAGATACTCGTTTAAGGGTCTGTAAACTGTAAGATCACACATCTCTACTCTACCACTCTCTTTAATTACTATTATTTAATTCCCCACTTCAAAGGTCGAAGAAAATCTTGTTTTAATATTTAAATTTTAACCCTTGTTAAATATCTAAACAAGCAATTAAACGGAAAAACACAAAGCCTAAGCATATCATTCAGATGAATGTTCACTTTGTAAGAGAATTACAAATTTAATGCAATTTTATTATTCTACAACTTTGTTGAACTTCATGCAAAGTTCTTCGGGTCAGTTATACTTTTGGTCTCAAACTCTAAGATCACACTCCCCTAGCTAGCGCGTAATACGCACGGTATAACTACGTAACTTTTAGTCTCCAGTCTTGAATGATAGGGTACTTTTAACTATTTTATTTATTTATTTCATTTTCATAAATAATACAAGTAGTAGTATGTTCTCGCTTTTTTCAATGATTTTATGATTTGTTTTGTATTTTTACGAAATTTACAAAATAATTTTTCAACGTAGGGCACAAACTTGATTCATGAAATTAAAAAGAAAAATCAAATTCCGACAAAGTATTGTATTTTTAAGCTGCTGTTTTGTGACTAGTTTCAAAACGTTCACTGAAAAATTGAAAATAGCAGGAATTTGTAGAAAGGGTAACTAGTCTTGAAACTTATTCTTCCAATTTATTTCAAATGAATTATGAGTAGTAATTTGTGCATGAGTAAATATTTCTGTAATATAAAATGATGTAATATCCTCAGTGTCCTGAGGAAGAAAATGAAAGAAAGGGAAACACAAAGACCTGCGATAAGAGAATTCAATAAATAAAATAAGACTTATTTGGTCCCGAAATATAAAGAATAAATCATTAAATGTCATTGTCTTCTAGAAAATAATGAAATAAAGAGAGAGAGAGAGAGAGAGAGAATGGACAACACTATAATAAAGGTCCAAACGAAGTCGCAAGTAATTTGCCCCGGTTAGAGTAAAAGTAATTAATCATTACGAAACAATTCGATTTTTCTCCATTTCGATGGCCCCCTGCGATCTGACCTCTTTATCACCTGGCGAAATCTCCGGTCGGGGATAAAGTATAAAAAAAAGAAACCCTCTGGCAGCTTCATTAGAACTTCTTTTAATTTAAGGGCTCACAATAATAAATTACCTCATGTCTGAGGGAAAATTAAAAGAAATTCTCACCGAGGGCAAGAAAAGAAATGTCGATTTCGCTTGACTACAATCACAATTATCCCCGCCGATTCGGATAATATGAGGCATTTATTAATCGTTAGCAGGCTTTTTTATTTCTTTTGGTTTTGACAATTAAACGAGGATTATTACACGCATTTATCTTTTGGGGTCTTAATGTATCTAGATTTATAGATTTCAAACCTTTTTAAGACATCAAAGATTTAATGGAAATGTTGTATTGGTTAAAAGATTTTTACGTTTTAAGTCTAGGAGCTGGAGTTCATCTAATCGAACATATTCTGATTTTATTTGTTATCACAGCTTGCTTAAATATTTATAATATATTAAATAAGCTATTCATAAAATTTAAACAATTTATTTATTATAATTAAGTAATGGAGAGGGATTCAGCCAATGGGTAGCCTCTGCGGACAATTTATTTATAAAATTAATTGTGTCGCTAATACTGTAAGATATAATTTTGTTATTAACAAGTTTGGATATTTTTGTAAAAAATTTTATTGTAATTTTACATGTGTGCTCTATCGCTTTTTTCAGCTCTTAGGAACTGATGATGGCATTATTTAATTAAAGCCGAAACGTTTTCTATAATTGGGAGTTTTTTTTTTTTTTTTTTTTTTTATTCAGCAGAGGCTGAATCTCTCTCCATTACTTAATTATATACATATACAGCCATCAAAATTGTATCAAATTTATTTATTATTTTATCTATATGATTTTTATTATCTTTGATGTTTTTTATTGATATCCGTAGTCTTTTATTAGCTTCATTAGTAGTAGACGCTCCGAACATGTTCGTAATCTTGCACTGTGCGACAAAAGTTTTTTTTTTTTTTGGGGGGGGGGGGGGAGGTTTGCCTTTGATAACAATGAACTTTTTGAAAGGTCTACCAAGAGCGAGGCTATTATTAGTTTTATTGTTGATTGTTTATTTGCTTGTTGAATACATTACTAAAAGGTTTATCCCTATATTCTATAGTTTGATAATATTAACTTGAGTTATTTTTACTTTCACATATATATTCTCTATATCATGTAATGATATAAGATATATTGTGAAGTAATGCGATCGCCTACATGCGAGTCCTGACAATTTAAGAGCTTCTATTACAGAGAAGAAAAAACTTAATTTCATTTTGTATCTTCTAGGTCCGAATTACAGCTGCGGAGATGCATTTCCTTAGAGGCGTCAAAGGATAGGTATAGAAGACTAGATAAAATAAGAAATAGTCAAATAAGAGAAGAACTCCAAATATCAGGGATAGATAGTGTCAGGGATAAATATAGTATAAACAAAATTGGATTGACCAGCTCGAAAGGATGGAAGACTCAAGACTGCCAAAATATGCCCTGAACTATAAGCCCAAAGGAAAAAGAGATCGCGGACGTCCTAGAGGAGGTTGGTAGAAGAATGTCTTAGCCGGAACAGGCTTAACGTCCTAATCCTTGACTGCAAATGATGATAATGATGACTTCTAGGTGGAAGGAATCAATTCCCTTAATAGTAGTGTGAAACTGGATACTAAAACATAAAGCCGGTTATTGTGGTGCCCAGAGACCAAAAAGTGACAAAAAAATCCATTGGTTAGTGCGTACGTACGTACGTATGTACTACCCATACGTTTGGCAACTATAAGTGTCAAAGCCCACTACAGAGTGCAGGGGGCGTAGTCCCGTAGTGCCAACCGAAGTATTAATATATTGCTTTAAACTAAAGCCAGGTAATACGTAAAGAATAGTCTACGAATCCTGTCCGCCTGTATTTATGCAACTAAAATACGCATCTGGATTTAACTAGCCTACCTTACAGGCGACCTTGTTAAATTAATATTTTTCATGCTTTCTCCCATGAGTTCATTTACTATTTTTTGCAACCATAAGTCTAAGAGCTACGAAATTCGAAAATTAAGCTCGATATAGGATAGACTGAGTACAGAAAGTTTTTAGTTGAAATCGAAACACCGGAAGTTGACATTTACATTAAAGATTTTTCATTTTTTGTGATTTTCTAAAAAATGGGTTTAACGAATTTTTTTAATTTGGGGTACTTATCAAGGGCCATAAGTTATGAGTCGTGTATAAATTTCAACCCGATTGAAATAAAGGAAGAGAGTTTAAATAAGCAGCGTGGCAAAATAAATATTTTAATCGTTATTATCTCGTCTACAGTAAATTGCAGAGCTTTGGGATTTGATACTTAAGCTATCTAGAAGCTAGAAGAAGTATCTCAAGATTTTAGATAAAATCGAAGAGCCGAAGTTGATGTTTACTTCAAGATTTTTGGTATTTTGCAATTTCGCTTTTTTTAATAAGCAAAAAAATTTTTAAAATTGAAAGGCTTATTTTAATAACATGACAAGTCACATAATTTTTAATAAAACATTTTATTGTAAAATATTTATTTTATACTTTATTCTTTGTCTTTTATCAAACCGTAGCTGTTATGAATCTATAAAAAAGCACACAGTAAAAATAGATGCTACCAAAAATCTGCAGAATTTAATTTTATAGATTTTTTAAAACTTAAATAAAAGCTTCTTATCTTAGGTTTTCAGTTTTGCGGCTTATCAAATTATTCTAATAGGCCATTGAATTCAATAATTCGAAAACGCTTATGATGGGCCAAATTTGTACCCTAAATCTATGTAAAATATTCCCACAATTTTTCAGCTCATACGAATATAAGTGAATACCCTACCAGAAAATATATCATTTTTTTTATTAATTTAACTTTTGGTGTTTTAACCTGTTCATGTATTTGCCATTGTCGCAGGGAGTTTTCCTAGGGGGGCACCCGGATTAGCCACCACAAGATTTCAATTTCAGTAATCCGATTAGAGATCAACTACCTTTTTAGAAGAATTGACAAATTTTGTAAGTAACGAATTAATTTAATGATAAATACAAAGTAATACCCCGTAATAATGGCGTTCCGATTTTTCTAAGCGGGGCAATGAGTTTTGTAAGGTGGCACAGTCCCCCTCTCTAATTACGACCATAGTATTTACTTGGATAAAAAAAAATTATTACTATTAATACTAATACTATATACTATTTTAAGCCTTATTGAAAAGCCCTAAATTGTAAACATTAACCAAATTACTTTATTTATTTAATTATTTAAATCCTTTTGTACTTAAATTTAGAATATTGGATTCATTCAACAGCGTATGTTTGTTTTCCACTGTAACGATAGCAACAGAGCAACGCGCTCTTTGTATTTACAGTGGGTGTCAATTTCGTCGCTCGTAATAGCAGTGGGCGTGCAGAATCTGGCAACATGGCACAACTGCCTTGATGATGATGATTAGCCGTTAGATTAAAGCGAGGTAATTAAAGGTCACTTTATTGACTGTAAAGTAAGCAGTTTACATGCCTGTAAACAAAAACACATTTAACACTATGACGATGCTAGGGGGGAAAGATTAAATGAACGAATTTTATTGCAATCTGATGACCCGAAAGAGGAAGAGAATGCTGATGGAGATGTCTATTAGTGCATGGGTTGTAGGGAATCCAATTAGTGATCTCCGGGGGTGTTTTCCACCCTCGCTCACTTTTCATCCCTCACTCTCGCTGTCAGAGTATAAGAATATGAGAGAGATTAAAAGTGAGAAAATAGTGAAATTACCTTTTTTTTTTTATTATATTTCATAACGACATTTAAAAAAGATAATCTAGGAAATTTAAGGGGACAAGCAGCTGTTTCTGGGAAAAAATAAAAACAGCACCACAACCGGAATAACTTATATCAGGGGTGTACAACCTTTTGGCTTACACGGGCCATATTTGAAGAAAAAACTATAATTCTATTGATATTTGTTATTCAAAAAAGATAGTTAATAATGTAGAAATAATAACTTTTTTATTTTTTCAGCTCATAGTGAGCTTTTAATTTTACTTTTCGTAAATTTTATACTTGAAAATAGAGTCTCGTATATGTTAATACATACCTACATACTTACAAAAAGTGGTGTTATGTACATATACATATGTACGTATACATATTTCGTACGTATACATATGTACGTATATGTACGTATACATATTTCGGGTTACGGGCCCTTCATCATAAGCCAATTTACGAAATTACTTATTATTTTTTTTAATTTATCTCTACCCCGGGGTCAGATTTTAGCCGGATGCCTCGAGTCGGATTCGAACCCGGGTCCACTTGGTTAGCAGGCTCGCAGGCTACCCCTAGCCTAACCCGATCCCCCCTAGTTGTTGTTCTTGAACATTCAATCAGAAAGTTTGCAAGTAAAAATCAACATTTTTACCTGAATTTAAAATTAAAAATAATATTATTATATCGCTGTTAACTAAAGAAAAAAATTACCGAGCATCGCTCGCCAGGTGCTAAAATGTTACACTAGAATCGCAAGGGCTATTATATTACTAGCTGCACTTCGATGAGTATATATGAGTTCGGTGGCCCTCATGCTAGCCAGGGGGCTCGCCCCTGGACCCCCACCCGTAACCCACTCAGCACCCCCACCATCTCAATGTACAGACAAAACCTTAATTTTATATATATATAGATAATTGCATTTAAATTGGTAACCATGACGACTGTTTTTGTTGGGGGACGGAAATAGGTAGATAAGTACATAGATAGATAGGTACATACAGAGGCAGGCACAAATGCGCTTTAGTAGTATAGGAAAAGGTATTTAGAGTATAGAAGTGCTAGTACAGATATAACCCGGCTAATATTATATACCTATTTATTTTTATCGCTTCTGATTATCCTTTAAATTACAAATTTAAATTTATACTCATATTGCTCTTTTTTATATATATAATGAGTTTTCAACAACAACAACAAACAAGACGAATCTTTTTCTCATTTCCTTTTTTTTAGACTTTAATCTAAAAATTTCTTGATTCAAATCAAATCTTATCAGAAACATTTGCCATCCGGAAAAAAGAAATTGAGTTTACAATTTCTACTCTTTTTTTTTCTTATCCAATGTATATGTATATATAATAAGCAATTTCTAATATACAAAAGATATCCTTTCTATATATATTTAAAGTTTTAAATTAAAAATCCAAAAAGAAAAAAAGAAATGAAAAAGAGAAAGAAAAGCAACAAAACTCCCCCTTTTTTTGCTCGTTCGTCTTGTATTTGATATTTGCGCGTGTATTTATTGATATCGGTGGTGCGAATCGAATTTAGGCATCCATGAATGAATAAGGGCCACTCTTTCTTTTTTTTCCATCCCAATTCACCCCACCTCTTCACCCTCCTCCCCATAAAACGTATGAGACATGGAAATAGGGCCAAAGAGTCGCCCTCACTCATGAACACCTCTGGGAAATCTTCCCATTTTCAATGGCGATTTTTTTTTAAGCATATTTATTATCCATGATTGACAATTTTGACAATTTTTTGAATAGAAATTTTTTTCACTTCTTCAAATCCCACATGAATATATATCTATATATGTATATTTAGATTAGATATTCAATTGTAATCTAATGCAAAGGTGAGAGAAAAGAATTATGTTTATTACGTCCCATTTTTTGAGAAGATTGCATCTATGCATAATACAAACAACAAGAGGAGGATTTATGTTCGCTTGCAAAGACAAAGAAAATGTTATTTTAATAAATCTTTAGTATTTTTTGTCATAAGAACTACTACTATGGTAAAGAATTGCAATCGTTGGAGCAAAAAAAGTTTTTTTTGCTTCTTGTTTTTTTTTTCATAATAACATAAAAAAGACGAAAACAAGTAGGTATGATATAAAAATAAGCAAAATTACAATGTCAAGGCCGATAAAAAAGAGTTTATAATTAACATAGAAAAAGTGATATTTTAAAAGAAATTAATTATTTTGGCAAAAAGTTTTTAAATGAGCTTATATGTTAGCGTATTTTGTATCGGCCGTAGCCCAAAACAAATAAGATATTCAATATGAAATTTTATATTAAATTATTTATTATATTGAGATTGAAGCTGATAAAAACAGTATTTGTCCCATATTTGAATATTACATTTTTATTTAATTTTATTCAAACAAAGAGAAACAAAGAGGTTGTCATCTGCTTGATGCATCAATCAATCAGTTTCTCTTTGTAAATCAACAACTCTGCTACTCCCGGCAAAATAAAAACTTTTCAATTATTCAAACATTTTATTATTTTACAAAACTCGCAATTTCATATCATTAAGAAATTGCAAATAGTCCTTTAATATCCTCTAAGCCATCTATTACAATGCCAATATAACTGTTGTTTTTTCCTTTCTATAAATTATTTATGAAATAATACAATAGAACTGTTTTATTTTTGCTCTTTGTGTGTTTTTATAATTCTTACATTCTTTTTTGTCTCCGATTTCGCTCACAAAAATTTGTAATACAAAAATTGCTCATTTAAAAATATAAGATTGACGATGTAAGCCCGTGATTTGTTTTTTTTTTTAATTTTTGAAAGAAATTCCGTCTATCATTCACAAATAAAACACTAAAATGTGAAAAGTTTGTATTGTTTTTATCGTATAATAATAAGAAGCTATTATTGTTTGATGACAAAACTAGAAAAATAATTCAAATTTATAGACAGAGTAATCAAGTCATGAAAAAGTGAATACTTTTTCCTCCAATTATATTATTATGAATTTGTAGCTTCGTTCGTTGGCTATTATGAGTTTGATATTGTCTGCAGAACATTTTTGCGTTTTTGCAAGATAAGAGAGAGAATTTTTCAACTTATTTTGAAACATTTGGAAACTCTGGGGAGATTAGTAATTAAATTCTGTTGCTATTAAAAAAATAGACTATAGAGAGGAATAATATTATCTCTCGTTTTTCTCCCATCACTCAGTCAGTGAGATGACTTTTTTTTATAACTCTATTTAAAAAGCAATAAGTTATTTTAGAGATTGGTTGGAGAAAAGTTTTTGATACGCTTCTTTTTTATTGTTTTTTTTTTTTTTTTTTGTATTATAAAATATTTACTTCAAGGTAACTAGGTATATTTTTCGGATAGTTAATATAAAAAAAAAAAAGATAACAATAACAAGAAGAAAGCATGCAGTGATGTTTGAATTGATGGACCAATTAAGTTAGCAGATTGGAAGGGATGAAAAAAAATCTCTCTGAAGATAAAAAAAAAAATAATAATAATAAAATCGAATAATTGAAAATTGATCGTAATATTAATTTGAATTATTACATCAAAAAATACTATATAATATTGAAATTCCCTATTAAGACATTTATACATTTCATCTTGAATTTAGCTGGAAAGTTCTTTTGCTGATAAAATAGCAGAGTCGATTTAAAAAAATTGAATCATATTGCCTTTTACTTAATTTGAAATGTTATAGAATAAATAATTTTGCTTACATGTCAGAAGAGCTGTCGTTCCCTCGGGAATCCAACCCAAGTGACAAAAAGCTATCTGGGCCATTAGAGAGACAAGGCTATAAATAATAATATAATACTATAATATTATAGCTATTATACTCCTTGATAATTAGTTTCTCACGGGAATTACTTGCTGCGAATTGAAACTGAAACAGCTGTTGAATAAATAGTGGGAGATAAATTTAACCGAATTTATCGCGCGGAGAATTTACCACTGCTCGAAGCCCCTAAAACCTTAGTAAATTGGATATTGAATTGTATCTAAGTTTCTGAGATTGGCTCGTGATCCCGGCTTCTTTTCCTTCTGCTCTGTTCTTTTCACGATGGAGGGGCCATCCCATACTGGCCTTTAGGGAATCCACCTTCTGGTGTTTCTCCTTCTCACATCAATATCATTAAAAAAAAAAATAGAATCGTCTTAGGCTAAGCGGAGCCACAGAGAAATACGGAACCATTTGAAAAAATAGGATTAAGATTGGGGCAAGGAATAAATTTGAAAAATTTAATAATAATTCACCATAATATATCTATTACACACTCTGAGCTTCTTTCAAAGGCAGGGCTCTGTACAGTTCCACAGACTAGGGATATTATGGAGCTTCGACTCCTACTCCTAAAGGTCGGAACTTCCGATTGACTTTACACCTCCGGCTCCGACTTCGGCTCCGATAATTTTGAATCGGAGTTTATAACGAAAATCGAAAGATTCGACCACGGGCAGCCAGAGCGCGCACCTACAAGTTTTGACTTGTCGGCTGGGGAATCCTCTCATTTTTCTATTGTTGAATGTTATTATACTTACGTATGTGTATTATTATTTATATTTGACTGATTACTGAATAATATGTCTATTATTTCATTAAGACTGTCCTTAACAGGCGGTCACACATGGAACTGATCCTGTTTATTGTTTTTGCCTCGAAGGACAGCTTTATGCCACTTGGGTTCAATTCTCAACGGGAGTGAATGGATACATTATTCATAATAACTCGGATTCAGTAGAAGAAGGCACTTTTGAGATTTTCCAAAGAAATAGAAATGGAATTATTATCATTCAGATATAATAATGGGTGTTTCCGCTTAATTGCTCTACTAAATAATCGAGTATTAAGAGCTGACGGCAGACTAATCCACATTCCAATTCATCGTACTGAGATCGCCAAAAGATCTTTTGTCGTCAGCTCGGCTCGGTTGTGGAATACATTGGCATTACATATCTTTCCATTACTCACTCAAGGTTCATCTTCTCGGGAGGGGGACTGTGTCACTGATTGATTTGCCTACTTGTGCTCACTCTGGGTTGCTCTCTGGGTTGGGAGGTGTTGGCCTTGTATTGATTACAATTTGAGAGAGACTTACTCATTTAAATGTAACTATTTCTGTATTATTTCTATTTCTGTTCTATGAGGTATCCACCTCAGAGCTTTATTTTATAACAACAATAAATAAATAAATATATTCAAGCGAAATAATCACAATTGTATTTTATATCCATCCCTTTTTACAGTGAATATTCGGCCGAGAAGAATTTGTAGCTGAATTTGTCAACAGATGCTAGAAAAATTAAATTTTAAACTAGAAATGCCTATTTAAATTTTATTGTTGTTGAACATATAATTTTGTACATGTTGCGTATTAGAAGGATGATCTCCATCTACATCTTTCTCTTCTACTCGGACTCTAAAAAATCAAATTTAAAATCTCCGGTTCCGGTAAACCCACCTCCGTAACATCCCTACCACAGACACAATATTATTTCGATTTCCTTTCTTTAAATCTAGTTAAGTTCGAATTTCATTTAACGAGTAACTATCGATAAATGAATGAATATGTGTGTGTGTGTTTCTGTGTAAGTATATAAGGAATCGATCTATAGTTACTACTACAAGGGCAGACGCGATGATGATGGAGCACCATATAGAGCTAATTAGAAAAATTGATAGGTGGTACCCTGAGGGGTTATATGTACCTGTGAATGAGGGCGTTAATCAAGCTAGGGCAGATCCCTTAGGAGAACAGGGCCTAATCAATGACCGATGGGACTGCTGGGTCCATCAATCAGACACGTCGTGTTAAGACCAGCAGCCGCATCAAAGAACTCCACTTCAAAGCGCCCGCCTCAAGGAACGAAATTATTCGGTCCATTTGGAAAAAGATGCAAACGCGCGAGTGACAGGTGAATTACCTATCTCTTTTCTATCCAGGTCACGCAAATCAATTGACAATTAATTAGGGACTGTATAGCAGGGAAGCTCCCTCATACTTAGCCCACGCTCCAACAACTAACCTTTAATCCGAGATTCTAGCTAGCGGGGCTGATCGCATACAGTGAGAGATCGATAACGTAACATTAGTTTTAAATCAAACATATTTAATGATTTTCTTGAAACAGGCATTAAATTAAATAAGTGAGTAATCTATTAATTGGAAAAGCACTATTTTTACTTTACGATTTGAAGTATGGGGTGGTATTGTAATCATGAATGAAAAAATTTGTGTTTTAGGATTTTTGGAAATTTCTTAAAAAATACTCAATCGATTTTGATCAAAAATATTTAATGAATACACGGCATCAAGGCCTATAAAAAGCTTTATATAAGAAACTACATAAACTTCGTAATTATTTTTTGAAAATGTTTGGGTGGGTTAGTCAGTCTGTGGTCAAAACTTTGAGAGCGCCCTACCTCAAAATCTAATAGAAATTTCTCGGGCGGCAAAATTTTAGGGGCGCTAAAATTTTAAAGTCGAGAAAATTTTATAGAGGATGCAAAATTTAAAGAACGATTAAACTTTAAAAATCGATTTGGCTTAATTTTGCTGCGATTGTATGAAAAAATTTCAATAAAGTATTTATAATAATTGTTAATGTGTTAAACAAAAATAAGTAATTATTAAATTGTTAATCCTAATAAAATATTACAACTAATTTGTACTGGAGTTCAAAACGCTAAGTATTTTGGTATCATTGTAGATTCTATGCTTGATATTGCACATATCGATCAGCTTATACATACGTGAAAATGGTGAAATAGTAGAGAGATTTTTATAATTTATTCCAAATACTGGTCATTGAGCTAAAGATATTGAGAATGCTGTTTAAACGCTTTAAAAAAAATAAACTGATGTGGCCAACACATTACTTTACCATACAACCTCCCCCCTCTCTTATATTTAATAAAATAATTTATAATCATTTACGGAAAAACCTCCATCTGAATTTTGGCCCCATTAGCAATATATGATATCTCCTTATAAATGAGAATAGACTATTGTAAATATCAGCTTTTTTCGATTTTGATTGGAAATTTTCTTATTTAAATTATTATTGACCTTCCCCCCCATCTTTTGGCTCACAGTCAATTTCACATAGTGAGTCATTTTCATAAGGTCATATAGAGTGCATATGCGAAATTTCGTACAAATCGATCATATGGTCTTGAAGTTGTTATTGATAGATCTATTTTTTGAAGCCCCCCCTCACAATTTTGGTCCCCGAAAAAAATTATGTCTCTTTTTTATTATAGATCTCTTTTATAGTAAATTTCATTTTACTTAGTTTTTTTTTTAGTTTGAAAATATTATAATTTTAATTTTTTAACAGCCCCCATTCTCTTAATTTTTGGTTCGATTTCAACCAAAATCTAATCAGTTCTTAATGCACTAAAACTACAAGTGAAATGTCGTTTTGATATTCATACTTTTTATTGTGCTAGAGCTTACACAATAATTGGTAACGTACTAACGTGTAGGAACTAACTCAAAGACATTAGCAAAATAATATTATACTTAATATCTCGCAAAACATAATTTTTTAGATGTTCACTCATTAGGGATTTTTGTAGACCAAAACGCCATGGTTTTGCTCAATTTTTTTAACAAAATAGTTTCAGCCGTTTTTAAGAAATTTAGATTGATCTAAACTCAAGGTTCATGATAACTTCGACAGATAAAATTTGATTAAATTGTAGGACA
The DNA here is from genome assembly GCA_024734495.1 of Forficula auricularia. Lineage (NCBI taxonomy): Eukaryota > Metazoa > Arthropoda > Insecta > Dermaptera > Forficulidae > Forficula > Forficula auricularia. The sequence continues at coordinate 1,698,950 of JALMQS010000778.1, read as the reverse complement.
ATATTGGGACATCGAAGTAGAGGAAGACCTGAATGAAAAATGGTATTTTTGCTGAGAGTACCAAAAATGTTAATTTACAAGTAAACAACTAAAGATTTTCTTTTGCCGAGAGTAGCAGAGTCGTTGATTTATAAAGGAAATCAAGAGGCTGTTCTCTGCTTTATGCAAATAAACATATACATATAATAATATAATATAAAGTATGTATAATATACATTGTCTATATACTTACTTACTAGTAACAAGCAAGTTTGTATAAATAATTTATTTATTAGAAGCTATAATAGTTTCGAAGTATTGAACTTCAAATTACATCACACGTTAAGGGAGGGGGGAAGAGTCATAAGCTTCG
>JALMQS010000778.1:1668278-1698498 GCA_024734495.1 Forficula auricularia | reverse complement strand
AAAATAGATAATACTAATAAGAAAAATAATTAGTATTTTTAACCGACTTCAAAAAAGGAGGAGGTTCTCTATTCGACTGAATTTTTTTTTTGTGCCTATGTTACGTCCGTCATATCTCCGCAAATTGTCAACCGATTTTGAAAAAAAAAATTTGCATTGGGTCCAGTCTAGCTTCCGATTGGTCCCATTTTTTTTTCGTTTTTTTTTCATAGGTATTAGACCTTTTTTATTAGGTTTGTTTAGACCTAACCTCTTTTGTTTATGAACCGATTTTGATGGTTCTTTTTTTATCCGAAAGGGGGTGTCTTAGGGATGGTGTCATATTAATTTGGTCAAGTTCTGATGATATGATCACTATTAATAACATCACTAAAAAGAGAAAAATAAAAATAATTTTTAAGAAAAATAAAAACCGACTTCAAAAATTAAATGCAACAAATAAAATACACTAAAGGTATAAAATAATTATTATCTTATTTAGTTACAACTAAACGACGAAATATTAACATGAAATTACTTTTTGAAGTCGGTGCCAAACATATACCTTTTATGAATCGCACTCGACGGATCTTACTTAGTACGTTTGCCGGGTACGCTCGCTTATAGGTATAGTTTGTTTGGTACCGACTTCAAAAAGTAATTTCATGTTAATATTTCGTCGTTTAGTTGTAACTAAATAAGATAATAATTATTTTATACCTTTTAGTGTATTTTATTTGTTGCATTTAATTTTTTGAAGTCGGTTTTTATTTTTTCTTAAAAATTATTTTTATTGAGTGAATTTTTTGAGTATATTCAATATTCCGGCCACCTGGAGAACTTCACCCATTGGTCAGCATAAAGAGTAATAATTTTTCATTTCATTTTATCAGCCAAAAGTCAATGGTTTTATCTTTTAGTGAAAAAATAAATGAATATTCTTGTCCAAAATCGAACTTGAATCTGAATTATTTTTTCATTTAGAACTTTTTAACTAATTCAATTTTTTTTGCACGTATTAGAAAAATATTGAAATTATACAATATACATAAATAACGTAGTAATTAAAATCCTCAAAATGTAGCCTGAATTTGAACTTAATTTATGACGTTGGTGCGCCTGTATTTAGGCAACGTATTCCGCGCAGAAGATTGAAAGCTGCGTAAGAGCTAGGCGGGTCCAGTCGTTGATGGAATGCTTGTGGATAGTAAATGAAGCTTGATGATGATTAGCTTTTGGTTACAAAAAAGGTTATATAAAGTTATTAGTAAAATTTAATTTTAAAGTACTTTATCCTGGAGTAAGATAGTATTATACTTTTTTAAATTATTTATTTATTAATTCTTTAAAAATGTATTCATTTGATCGGTTTAATATACATCAAATATGTGATGAAATAAAGTTATTCATCTAGTATTAGATAAGAATCGATCGTTATTTTTGATTTTAAGTCAACTTGGACTTCAAATAGCAAGTGATATCTGATTACTAATAAAGGAATAAACATATTAATGTTTCAAATGACTTTGGATAAATTCTAGAAACGATCAGTTGCAATTTATTCAAACAGTAACGCTCATTTGTATTTTTTCATATCATAGAGCATCTTATTACAACTTGATTTAATTATTGTTCTGTATTAATTTTTCTTTGATATTTCCATTAATACTATTTACATTGGATAATCAGGCAAAATTACTAATCCGGCACAGTTCAAACGTTCAGAATTAAAGAGTGCCTACTTATGCTATTTTTTCAATTAAATTCCGAAATACCGGTATTAATACCAGTATTGTAATATCGACAAAGAAATAGGAAATTAAAAATAAAATTAACATTAATGTAGTTGATTTGAAAATTTCAAATTTTTAATTTATAAAAAAACAAAAACAAATAAATTTTTGTTAATAAATTATATTTCGAACGTTAAGTGACGATGGCATTTTTAATAAAAATTAATATTAGTATAAAGAGTTTCTTTTGAAGTAAATATTTAATATACATTTTTTGTCATCATCCTTAGGGGCCAAGAAATAAATACCTGTAGCAAATTTCAATTTTCTATCTGATCAGGAAGTACAAAAGAAAGTCTCGGACCTATTATGCTACAAGATACAAAAATCAATTAGCATTTTATATTGCTATTTATAAATAATATAATATAAAATGAATATAGATAGATAGCGAAGTAATTATTTTTTTATTATCTAAATATCAAAAACAAAAATAATATAGGGTCGATTAAATTGTGATTAATTTTTTTGAAATTATTTTTCCTTGCGATAAATTTTATGTGATGAATTTTTCGTATACTAAATAACTGGTATTATTTAATTGATTCAAATTTTGATCAAGTGAAATGTTGAGCTAGGAATCTTAAATTTTCAGATGATTTAGTGGGAAAGCAAAACTTGTTGCCTATGTAGATATGGGATGGAAATACATGTATTTCCCCCTATATTAATTTACTTTGTTTCTAATGGAGTGGAATCTATCATGATTGGCCCTGGAACAATGAAACCCTTCCCTTAATGAGTTCTGCAATTTCCAATTGTCTTGAATCTTTTTAAGTGTGTTCTTAGCTCATTCCTTAGTAGCTCAAAATTGAAATCGAAATATGGATACTGCATATCGGCCAATCTAGATATACCGGGTAAGTTTTTTTATCTTGAGACAGTCTTATAATTCAAAAACATTGCATTATATGGAAAAAAGTTTCAAATAAAATTTGTTTATATCTAGAGGGAACTAAACTACGCTATTGTTTGCCGACCTAGAACAAGCTTTCAAGGGTATTACAATGTCAAGCTCTGTTTTTAAATAGAACCTTATATTTTTCTATACGTCTAATTAATCTACAAAAAAACTGAACAAATTTCATAAGAACTATTTTTATACGACATCAAATAAACAAAATACATGAATCAATTAGACCTCAAAGAATCATCATCATCATCATCATCATTGAGTGTACAGTCCTAAGACTGGTTTGATGCAACAATCCGTCTCCACTCGACTCCTGTCCCCTGCCAGCTGTTTGACCTCTCTAAATGTCTGGCATCCCATATCCCCAACTATTTGGTTGAAATATTCTAATCTGGGTCTTCCCCTTCCCCTTTCTTTTCCCACCTCTCCCTCCAAGATATCCCTAAGCAGCTCCCCATGTGTCAGTGTGTGCCCCCATCATCCGACCAAAGAAACTCTTAATAATTATTTAATCCTTAATTATCAAATAATGATTAAATAATTAACTATTAAATAAATAATCATTAAATCGAAAAGTCACAACAATGAAAATAAGTATTTATAAATGATATTAAAATTTCGTTATACTCAGATTTAAAGATTATTTTCTACTTAATAGAACTAGTTGAAATTCTTGAGTTTAAAAAAGTTTATTTCTCTTGTCAATCTAGTAGATAGTTATATTGTATTACCATAATAAAAATGGAGCATTTTTTGTTGAAGACAGAATTAAAATGGTCTTAATTTATTCGGTGAATGTGGAAGGAGTGTCATGCGGCTGCCATTGAAATGGATGCCGAACGGTTTCCTAATAGGAATACACCCTCACAAGCTTCATTTTATTTTGTTGTAAAAACAGGAAATGTAAAGGTTACGAAATAATTGGAACAGGCCAAAATAACGAAATTGGAACTGGAATTCATTCAGAAGACATGCGATACACTCCTGGAATGTCTCAGAACAGTGTCGCAAAATGATTAAATTATTAATTATTATTAAATTATTTATTTAATAATTAAATATTTGATCATTAATTTGATAATTAAGTTGAATGATTGTTAAAAATAATTATTATAAATTTTTTTGAGATCCAATTGTTTTAATATTTTTATTATTTGATGTCGTATAAAAAAATAGTTCCAATAAAAGTTGTTCAGTTTTTTTTTTTGTAGATTCAGTATATGTACAGAAACATATAAGTTTCCATTTAAAAAACAGAATGAAAGCTTGTTCTAGGTCGACAAACAATAGCGTAGTTTAGTTTCCCCCCTGATATAAATAAACTTTTATTTGAAACTTTTTTCATATAATGCACTGTTTTTGAGTTATAAGACTGTCTCAAGATAAAAAACTCACCCGGTGTATATTCATGGACAGATCAAGGGTTTCCTGAACATGAAATGGTAATGAAATTGAGGACTCCTAACAAATTTTTATTATATATTATCATTTTTTAAAAAATAATATTATCAAGATGAAAAGCCAAATTTAAGTTTATAAGTAAATAAACCATAAGTACTCTCTAAATGTGGAACCCCGCATATTTGAAGTGCCTGAACCGGTGGTTTCAACCCGAAAAAGCCCTTTGAAGTATTTATGTCCTAAATATATTAGTTTATTTTAATTTATTTCTATTTTAAGTGTTATTTTTTAATTTTCTTTGTAGCTACTGAAAAATCTCTACTTTACCTAATTTCAAATAAAACAGATGCTGTGTAATTATTATTAAATATTTTGTCTCATTGAATTAAATTGAAATAAAAGAAAAAAGAAGGGGTGGGGGGTCAAAAGAAAGGCAAGTGAACATTTCATTTAAACCTCTGCAAAATTAAATTTGCGAAAAATAACAAAACGAAACGTATAAAAAAAAATGATAAGAAATTTAAATAAGAAAATATGAACTTGATAAGAAAAACATTTAATAAAAATTATTTAAAAAAAAATGAAATAATAAGTGATATTAAAAAAGAAAAAGAAAAAAGAATTGACAAAAATTAAAAAATTACTTTGTAAACAAAGAAAAGTTCAGATTAACATTATTTTTATTAAATAAAAAATCTTGAGACGAGATTGGGCCTACTTTGGATTTAATTTAAGAAAGATGATGATCTTTGTTTTAGACAGAATGCTTATTTTTTTCTATTCGTATGTAATCTTATACAATCTTAGAATTAAAATCGACTCGTATAATTGAGAAAAAAGGATTTGCAATTTTTGAAATATAAAAAGTACCTATATTAAAAAAAATGGAAAAGAAAAAATTTAAAATTTATATTTCCAAGTTCATTAGGTAATAATATTAGCAATTTCTCATAGTGTTTATTTATTTTTTTACTAAAATTGTGTTCATTCAATAAACCCATTTATCAGACTGCATACTTCAATGCCATTATGAAATATATTTGTATAAATAAGAAATTCATTTATAGATGACTTTCCTTAAGAATTTGACATCTATACTGTTCGCCAAAAAGACTGCAGAAATATTTTCACTGATTAAATGATAAAATGGAGTAATCCTTATATTTTACCTAGCTTTTATTTAGGTATTTATTATTATTATTTTTTAATGATTAACTTTTTTTCAGGGTCCGTGACTTGGCTCTAAATAAGGGGATTCTTGGCTTCTCTTAGGTATGTACTTAAATATATTATTTATTAAAGCTATACTCTTTTAGTTTCATATCTTATTATATTAAACGAGCAATTGTTATTTAATTAAAAAAATAATTATAGCGTATTTATTTATATACCTATATATATACATAATCTGTGGGCCACTGAAGGCTAGAAATGCAAAAACTATATATATATATATATATCCGGTCGGGTTCTCGAAAACGGCTCTAACGATTTGGATGAAATTCACTGGTTAGGAGGGTTTTGTGTTGAACATTCGATCTGTCACGGTCTCATCTTCGGCTAAGTTGTTTTTCATGGGTTTTTTGTTAATTGAAATAATTATTCACAGGTGGTTGTCTCGATAAAAATGTATAATTACATTGTAATTCAATTTGCTTTTAATAAATAATTGTTTTTTTAATTTTATATCCTACAATAAGATCATTATAATTATTATTATATGTTAAAAGTTGGGAAATTTAATTGATTAAAAATCGAGTTTTAAATCCCACAAATATTAATTTGACAATTTAATTGATGAACTCAAAAATTGTTATTTAATTAAAAAAATATATATATACCGTATTTATTTATATACCTATATATACATAATCACAAAAGGAGTCGAATTCGAAATTATTGGGAGAGAATAATGGAATTGAAATAATTATCGGAAAAGAGGTTTTTTTTATTTAATTAGTTTTTTTCCTCTTATTAAAAACAACAAGGACTAAAAGATGATCAAGGACACTCGATGGTGGAGAAGTAATCTCCGGAATCGAAGCTCAAATACAATGTATGCATAAATTCATGTAAAATAATTGGTTTAATAAAATTTATAAAAAAAAATAAAATATATACATGATCTGTGGTCCACTGAAAGCTAGAAAATGCAAAAACTGGGTGAGTGGACGGGGGTGGGGATAGATGTGGGGGGTGCAGGAGGTGGGTTGCTGTGGTGGTGGGGGGTCCAGGGGGAGGTACGTGGTTTCGGGGGCGGGGGTGTATGTGGGAGGTAGGGTGGGAAGGTGCAGAAGGTGGGCTGAAGTGGTGGGGGTTCGGGGGGTGACGGGATTAATATATAGCTATTAACTGAAGCAAAAAGTTACCGAGCATCGCTCGGCGGACCAGGTACTTTATACAATAATATTAAAGATCATCTTAAATATCAAAAATATTAAATTATCTGCTTTTCATTTTATGGATTCTGTCCGTGTGTCAGAGCATTATAGCTCGTAAAATAAATAGGATGAAAATTTGAAACTTACAAAGTAAATGTATTCATTTTACTTCCCTCAATTAAAAAATCGTTTTATTTAAATGAATAATATTTTATGTAGGATCGAATTTTATTATTTTGATTAGTTTTGTCCATCGATTAAATTATTAAAGTTGTTATCGGGAAATAAGGACTATATTTTTTATGCAGATAATTTATATTTTATTGCCAACGTTTAATCAGCTTTGTTGACTTCTTCAGGGCTCAAATATTCCGGCACACAAAAGGATTGATGTTAATGACTTGCCTTGTTATGTTTACTAGGAAAGAATAATAATAAAATTCCCGATAACAACTTTAATAATCGAATTTTATGTGAGATCAAAAATAAAAAATATTTTTTATTATAAACTGTAAGATATCTCTCTAAAACTTTCTTTAAGTAGAATTAGGTTTAATTTTAAACAATTTATTTTGATCTAAAATGGCAGTGTGAGAGAGATCCAAAGTTATCGTTTTGATGTGAGTTTTGTAATTGTCAACTTTTAGAAATGGTTAGTCTTGAAATTCTGAAAAAGTTACATGAAATCACTCATTCCCTCGTCCCACCTCATTAACAACAATTAAAAACGCATTTGATATCTTACATATTTTGGAAATTATAAGGTAAGAACCCCCGGTATGCGGCCTGACTCGCATTTGGTTGTCTAAATATACATAATGAACTGAATTTGAGATATTTTGAAATCTGGCCTTGATGTTGGAAAATCAATAAAATATATAAAAAAAAGTTGTTTGTATGTGTATTTTTTTTTTTTTTTTTTTGTTCATTTTGAGCTTTTGTAGTAAATCGGATATAAATTCGATCACCATTAAGCAAAAGTGGGTGGAGAAAATTAATACCCTTGCGATGAAAAAGAAAAAATACATTGCTTAGAAAAGCAGATCGATTTCTTAGAAATCTTTTCCGTTGGAAAATCTTTCCTCTGCTTTTCTCGACCCGTCTTAGAGTTCTTAATACGAAAGTCCATTTGATATATACGATGGCCATGCTTGCGTAATATAAACAAAGACAAATTTAAGATAACTTTAAGGAAGACTTATTGTTTTTTAACCCCTTCAGTCTCAGTGGACAATGAAAAATAAATAGAGTAGTTATATGATTATCTCTTTATTTTTGAGTTTGTTATAAAAGGCTTTTGTAAATGTCAATTGTTCTATAAACATAGTTAAAATTCCCATCTTGTTGCTCTAATTTAATTCTTGTCGTAAAATGTTGAGCAAATAAATATCCTTCTTTGCGAAATGTTCTCGATCATCATCATCAGATCTGGCACAAAAATCATTTTTCCAAATTGCCTAGCTACGCTCTCAAAGTGGTTAGAAAACTAACTTTTGAACTGCAGTATTAAAGTTTTAGTTTTGTCATGTTATACATGTAATATATGTGTCCTTTACTTATTAATAATAATCATTCTACATGTAGCTAACCTAGGCTCAACATAATTTCTATATATGCATATAATGATAAACGACACCCTTGAGAATGATGAACTTCTGAAAATAGCTTTCGTATAACATCAGGGAAGAGAGTTGGGTGACGCAAAGGACTTGATGCTTAAAATAAGTCAGTCCTCAAGAAATAAATTTATATTAGCCATTTTTTTATAATACCTACAGAGTCAGAAAATGTTATAGCAAAAACGTGAAAAGCCATAAGTCATAATTTACTAAGGAATTCTAGAAATTAAACGAATAAATTTCAGAAATTTGGTTTGAGTCGGGTCTTGAATAAATGAATAGTGTGAGTCCAAATTTATCAGTAGTTATATTTTAAAAGTAGCATTAATCTTATATATTTTTAGTCTTAATCTCCCAAAATTACTAATTGATTAATTTATTTTCTTGTAATTTTGATTAATATGGCTTTAATAAATGCCCGATTTAACATATTAAATATAAGAAATTCTTAAGCACACCTTAACTTCCATTTGGAAGTGGTTCTTAAGGAATATTAAATAGTATTCTTTTTGTAAATATTTCCTTTTATGTTTTCGAAGATGTTTTATCTATACTATATAAATATCATACCGATCGTCTGTGGGAGGATTGGAAGCTTATAAGAGGAAATGTGGAAATCTTCTCAATTTATATATTGGGCTTATGGCCATGCCTGTACGTAGCCGAGACCGCCCCAACACTAGCGGAATTTCCCAAAGACATTAGGCTGGGTTCTCCGCAGATCGCTCTAGGCCAAAGGCCCAGTAGGCAGCTGGTGGTAATATATTGTAAGCTAAAATATTTTTTGAGGGAAGGAGGTTTAAGAGCCCCACTCCTGACTAGGCTTCTGATCTCCTGATGTGTGGAAACAAATTAAATTTGCATTATCGAATAATATTATTTGAAATCAAAATTCTATGTTATTAATATCAAAGCGTACAGGGGGCGCAGGCCAAGTTCGAGCATTAGCTTGGCCGTACACGCTGTACGCCAAGAATAATTAAGTTGACAAAATAGTAGATCTCTCAACTTAATTATTCTTTGACCGATTATAGGGGTGTTTCACAATGAGGAATAAATTTAAAAAAATTAAATTTTAAAAAAATTGTATTTCCTCATTGTGAAACACCACTATAATCCGTCAAATAATTTCTGTGTTTAATATGTTTCACTATAAACCAACACCGCTTTCCCTAAACGTTATTAATTATTCTTGGCGAATTTAACTTAGCTACACACTAGATTGCACTACTTTTTTAACTTGGCCAGTTTTGTCACAGAATGTTTTGGTTGAGATCTAATTTACAAAAATCTCTGATAATAATAAAAGAAGTAAAGTAAAAACAAACTACAGTTACACATCATATAATGAAGCAAAAGACAAAATCAAATCAGTTAAAATAATTTTTAACACTATATCATCTATTCCTATTATAAATAATAAAAATATTAATAATAAATAAAAATTCAAGGCCATATCCAAACGAATATCAATGTATATATTAGAATAATAACTATTTAAAAAGAAATCATCTAGTCAATTTATTAAATGAATTTTTCTTTCTCAAATGGTAATAATCATAATAATAACAATAAAATCAAATGATATTGATAATGATAACGAGGATAATAAAAAAAGGATATATCATCAGCAACTGGTAAAATGAAAAAGAATAGCATATACAGGGTGATTCACATCCCCCGTGATTGGAACACAACATGTTTGAACATATATCTACTGAGAAGTGATAACAGACAAACAGACCATTAGCTGTAAATGGTCGTCTTGGATTTAGGGGACGTCATAATGTAATTTTTGTTGAAAACACAAATACAATTTTTTAATCTATTCCAACATTTCCACTTCCTCATCAAGTGAAAGTAAAATTTTGTTTGTAAAATTAAAATTAAATATAATTTAAGATTACTGTAATTAATAATTAAATTAAATTAATATTCTGAATAAATAGAAAGGCACTGCTTTGTTTACATATCGTGTTTTTTTTATTCGTTCATATTTAATTAAAATATTTAGTTTAATTTGTTCAAATTTAGTTTTCATAAAAATTCTATTGGTCCTTTTGCAGGACCAAGTGGTCTTGAATATTCATCTGACCGACAAGCAAATATCCTAGCGGAAATCTATCAGAAACAGTTCACAAATACAGAACAATCTGAAATTAGTGAAAATAGCTTGATTTATGAAGTAGCAAAAAAGCTCGGAAGATCAAAGTGAAGCACCCACCTATCCAGCCGTAAATCCTAGGGATATAAAAGCAGCTATAAAGTTAATTAAAAAGAAAAAGCACCAGGGCATGATGGTATACTACCAGTATTCGTACATTTTCTTCCAGGAAAAGCAATTTTATTTTTAAGTCGAATAATTACTGCTATATTCAAACTGGGATATTTTCCATCGATTTGGAAATGTAGTGAGATAATTCCGGTCCACAAGCCAGGCAAGGATAGGTCTCAGGCCACTAACTACCGACCCATCTCTTTGTTGCCTGTTCTGGAGAAACTAGCAGAGAGATTCATCCTAAATTGGCTAGAGAGGGAGACATCTGAGAGGAATCTTCTCCCAGATACCCAATTCGGTTTCAGAAAAGGACATTCGGCAGTTCATCAGATTGTGAGAGTCAGCCATTTTATTAGAGGTCGTTTAAATTTAAAAAAGCCACTGGGATGGTACTGCTTGATGTTGCTAAGGCATTCGACAGTGTTTTTCATTTAGGATTGGTAGCTAAATTATATCTTTTTGGTCTTCCCGGTAGCCTATGTCGAGTTATCGATAATTTTCTCAAGGAGAGAAGTTTCAGAGTGCGGGTGGGTCGTTCTAAATCATCCTGGTATCCTATACGAGCAGGTGTTCCTCAAGGCGCTCTGTTATCACCTTTGCTCTATGCTCTTTATACCTCGGATCTACCCAAGCTAAAATTTGCAAATATCGCTCAATATGCCGATGACATTGCTATTTATTACTCTCATCAGAATTTCAAATGCTTAAAGAGAAGAATCGAAGAGGAAACACAGGTTGTGTTAAACTATTTCAATGATTGGAGACTCAAAATAAACCCAAATAAGTCTGAAGCTATTCTTTTTACAAGAAAATTTAAATATATTAATACAACATTAGATATTGGTGGATATGAATTAAAATGGCAGCCTAGTGTGCGATATCTTGGTGCTACACTTGACCGTAGGGCGAATTGGGCTCTCCATACCAAGTTAGCCAGAGAGAAGGGTCTCCTGGCAGCGAAAATCATTTGGCCTTTGATTAGACCTGGCAGCCTGCTTCCTCTGAATGAAAAGTTGACTCTGTATAAAATGCTTGTTCGGCCAATCATGGGATACGCTGCCCCTGCATGGCTCCCCTTCGCCTCCAAAACCAGGATCAACGATTTGGAAAGGGTCCAGTCAAAAACATTAAGGAAAATGACCATTCCTCCACCTGGAATCAACAACCATATAATAAGAATCGGACTAAACATGACTTCTCTAAAAGAAAACCTAGAAAATAGTGTTAAAAAATTCGAAAATAATGCGCAATCAAATCTGAACCCTCTAATTAACGAAATATACCGGATGTGACACTTCATTTCTCATTTAGTGCTCTTCATTTCATCATTATTCATTTTGTTTTGTTTTTTGTGTTTTTTTTCTTTTTTGATGTTAAAAATAAAAAGTATGGGGTTTTTATCAATTTTTTCCCTTACCAAAATAAGGAGTAACAAAAATATGTTAAAAATTAAAAAAAAAATGGACATTCGATGGTGAGGCTTTTTGGGCCTCGAGGTCGAAGTTTTTTTGTATTTCTGAAACATTTGTAATTTCTTTGTATTGGATAATAAAGGTCTTTATTTATTATTTATTTATTATCTGAATAAATAAAATGGAAGCTAATTTTTTCTACCAGAATTAAAAGAAAAATTAAACACCGCCTGTTAATGACTAGATATGCATTCAAATAACATGCTTGGAAGTGCTGGTTGCATCGTCAGGCGCTTAATATGATCGTTATAATATAATTTTATTAAAACATGTTAGATTTTGAAGATATGTGCAGGAAGTACGAATGGGACTGGGAAGGCTATAAATATGCCAACAGTACCCATCTTAGATCAAACAGCATCTCATGATACTATACTTCGTTGATCCTTTGGGAACCGGTCCTTTAAATACGTCAAGCCTGTTGGATGTTGGATTAACAAAACAAAGGATCGTTTTCATTTTCTTTCATTAAATATGAACATGACTCAACTATGACCAAGTCTCCATCATTTCTCCTTAATCAAAATCAAATATATTGTATCTACTAAATCAATTTATTATATGTTTAATTAGAGTAATCATTTCTGAAGTGATCTATATAGGTTGGTTCTGTTGGTTAAGGGGGACTCTGGGCAAGCCTTGTATTTATTTGTGGGCTTGATCAATTCATTAGACCTTGTCGACGTCCATTGAGAGCGTGTTGAGAGGTCGAGTAAAAGCATTCGGACTACTTTCCACCCCACTCTCTTCAGCCCTTCAAGAAGAGAGTGAGAGGGGCGCAAAGTAATTAAAATAGCCGGGCGTGCGATCTCGATTAGCGGGAATGTAATCATCCAAGTCAAGTTATATAGGAGCGCTGAAATGCAGAAAGGTGGGGGGTTGACGGTCTGGAGGGGAGACAGAGGGGAAAGCTCGAGCGCACCACCGTTGCTATCTTGATGCATCACGCGACATGTACCGCGCTAGTGTGGAAGTGTACGCGTACTTGTGTGTGTTAGTAGATTGGCGTTATCACGAATGGGAAAAAGGGATAGTTGTACATATATATGTCGTATATAGAGGGTGGAATTTAAAGAGGAAAATCCCGTTTGCCAGGTGGTTAGCAAGCGAATTTACAAAAACCTCCCACCCATTCAAAGACACTGACGATAATTCAGAGAAAAAAATCCACCTAGTTTAATTAATTATAGGTTGGTTCTTTTAAGTTTTGCTTCTCTCTCTTCGTTTATCAAGAAGAATTTCAACTTTCAAGTCATTCATTTAATTGAGCATTGGGTGTTTGGCTTGGCGATGGGATGGTACGTTCTGACTTTCTTCTATTTATTACATCATATAAAATAGAATACTCTACTTGAGAGCACGCTGACGCTGACTCATGAATTTCATGGATTTTTTTGGTCTAGACTTTGATAAATTAATTTATATTTATTAGGGATAATTTTAATAACTTTATATATTATCTATCATTCCTTATCAAATATTATTACAATAAAGTTTCATAAATGGCTGCTTTCTGGGTTTGAAAGTTTCTAACTATGTAGGTAGGTATATATCAAATTATCATCATAAATATATATCAAGCTATTTTTGTTTCATTTGTGTAAACTGATGGGGTTGGCACTGATAGTTATACATCTACTGAGGAATTGGTGCTGCAAGCCCCCGAAATATTTCCATGTATTAATCAAAATAAAATTACTAAAACAACCAAACTATTTTTAATTACATCCTTCGTTGTAAATAAAAACATCTAGTATCCATTAACCCAGTAAAAGTACATTGATATATTAATTTATGATAATAATGCTAGCAATTTCAGAGAGTATTTGCATTTGTTTATTTACTTAGGGCCCATCACAGGGGTGAACCGCGACCTAATATTGTTTACACCTACTTCCACTTCAACTTTCATTTCCAAGTAGAAGACAATAGATATAGGGGAATTATCTTTTGAATTCCAAAATAATTGCACATAATTTCAAAGACGTGTACACCTAATTCCAATCTCGGTTCACACTCAGGACACATCCATAAATTATGTAACATCCTATATCAACAATTTTTGAACTCCCCCATCTTCCAGTTCTAGCATGTCAAAGACAAGTCTAGACGAGTTTTAAGTCGAATAAAATTGTTCTCGCTGAGGATCTATTATTACAAAAACTATTATTATAAAAAAAGATAATTTTTGGACTAATCCATTTGTAAGAGCTCTCAATTATATAAGATGCTGGAAATAGTAACTAAGAATGCAATAGACAATAAGTCATAGCTTGCTAGAATTAATTTCTGACTCCTATCTTCACTCACGCAAAGCAGTATCCGTTTGGGGCGAAGGTCCCCAAATATATTTTTAAAAATCTAATGTTAAATTTGAAAAATAATGAAAATGATCCCGTAACCGATAAAATTTGTAAAAAAGCAAAAATTAAAATAAAATAAATAAAATTCAGGGAGAGAAGACTAATCTACAATCTATATCAAAACCAGACGGCAATTATAAATATTGGAGATGAGCAAAGAGAAGCCAAAATAAAAAAAGGTGTAAGACAAGGATGTGTGCTGTCACCCATGATTTTCAACTTATACATATATAGAAGAAGCGATTAAAGAATTCAAAGACAAAATTGATACAGATATCGAAATCCAAGGTCAAAAGATCGCTATGTTAAGATTTGCCGATGACATTGCCCTTCTAGGAAGCAATAAAAAAGAATTAGAGGACGCCCTGAATGGAATTAACCAAATCCTAATAGAAGAAATCAAAATGAAAATAAACAGAGAATAAAACCAAGGTCCTATTATGTACTAAAAAGAACAAACGAGACAGGAATGCATCAAAATTAACCAAGAAAACCTAGAAGGAGTTAAGTAATTCCGCTACCTAGGAAGTAAAATAACATGGGATGGGAGGAGCGAAAACGAAATTAAATCAAGAATTGCCCAAGCAAAAATGGGGTTTAATTCAAAACAAAAACTACTATGCTCCTCCTCAATCAGCTTAGAAAACAGGAAGTTGCTATTGAAGACATATGTATGGAGCATAGCCATGTACGGGTGTGAAACCTGGACAATTGGAAAAGCGGAGAGAAAGAGATTAGAGGCTTTCGAAATATGGTGCTACAGAATAATGATGAATATCAAATGGATGGATGAAAGAAAAGGGAAGGGGAAGACCCAGATTATAATATTTCAACCAAATAATTGGGGATATGGGATGCCAGACATTTAGAGAGGTCAAACAGCTGGCGGGGGACAGTGTCGAGTGGAGACGGATTGTTGCATCAAACCAGTCTTAGGACTGTATACTCAATGATGAGATGATGATAAAATAAAATTTCAAAAAATGAAGGTAGTTTTTTGGACAGCATCCCCTAGATGAAAAGTCACCAACCCCCACTGACTTAAAATCTTTTTTCATAAAATCAATAATAAATCAAGCATTTTAGAAATTTTACAAAACATAAAAAATCAAATGAACGATACAAAAATTTAATCATCTTGTGTCCATGGACAGTTTAAAGTTTTTCGTTAGAGTTGAGTTTGAATACTTTCGATTTATACATGTGACGCCACGAAGCCCCCCCCCCCCTTGTCATACGATGTCACACTTTGTTGACCCCCCCTCCATCCCTTAACGCGGGACGTATTTTGTGGATGGCCCCTTATATATTTTCAATAATCCTTTGAGAAAAAAGTGAAAACATTTTCAAAATTCTGCAAGCCATTTTAGCCTATGTTAATTTTTTGTCAGCTATTATTTTGATCTAGAAAGTTGAATCTTTGTCAAAAAGATGCAGTTGTATTAACAAATTCATGTCTACCAATTTTAAGTTTATTAATTACTCTAGTAGCACAATGTTTCAAACTATATAGTAACTACATAGTGCCTATATAGTTTCTCAAAATCAAAAAGTAGTGAGTACTTATTATTTGTTTGCCTTTCTAAGTAAAATTTTTCTAATGCGCTGCTATCTAATCCACCCAACGGTATTTTATTTCCTCATTTTAGATTCAGTCAGTGATGAGTGAGGGGCCAGTTCACAGACGAGTTAAAAATAAATAACCAACATAAAAAATAATAACCAGCTCGAGAAAACCACCAGGGAGGTAATTAACAAAATGTTTAACTTTCAATTAATACATATTTATATATGATCATTTGATCATATGTGCATTCCATAAATTCCATCTACTTCATACATTAATCCATATAGAAACATTCCAGTTAGCATTTTTTGAATTTTTCATAAAAACCTAAAAAAATTATTATTATTTTTATTATATTTTATATCTTATGTGTTTATTATATTTAATGAAAATGGTTGATTATTATAATCCTAATACATTTTTTATATTTATTATTTTTTTTCATAGAATGATTTTAAAATTTTAATTCCTTCTAAATTCAGATATGTCGTCGATAGATGGACAATGGGACAGAATAAAATCATGTGTGCTAAAAGCAGCGGAAGAAGCTCTCGGAAAGCGAGAATTTAACATTAATGCTTCAAAGAAAACTATTCCCTGGTTTACCCCAGAAATTAAAGAATTGGCACAAATAAAGAGGAAGGCTTATCTAGCTTTCATTTCTAATCGCTCGCAGAACACCAGAGAAAACTATGTAAAAATAAGAAATGAAGTAAACAAGAAAATTTAGAAAAATTAAAGAGAACTTTTGGTGTAAATTTACTTGCGACATGGAAAAGGATCTATATGGCGCCCAAAGAAAAATCTGGAATTTGCTAAAAAGAGCCAAAAATAATGTCAATGAACTTGTCCATGATTCCAAGATCTCGGTTCAGGAATGGCAAAACTACTTTGAAAATCTATACAAGAGCTCCGAAATTCCAGTGCAAGTCCAGGTTGCCTCAGGGGATAACATCACTATAAATAAAGAAGAGATCACTTTGGAAGTAAAAAAATTAAAAAACAGAAAATCCCCAGGACCAGACGACATATCCAATGAGATGATAAAATACGGCGGCAACGAGTTGATTAACCAACTTACCTCATTGTTCCAAAATATCTTTACGCTACTAGAAATACCTGCGGATTGGAAAGTGAGCACAATAATACCCGTCTTTAAAAAGGGTAATAAAAAAGACCCAGAGAACTATAGAGGGATAAATTTGTTGAACTCTACACTTAAGCTGCTCTCCAAACTCGTCCTAAATAAACTGCTTACCCATATATCACCCAGAGAAGAACAACAGGGTTTCCGCAGGAATAGATCAACAACCGATTCAGTAATCAGTAGAGATTGTGGTGTTGGTGCAAGGTGAAACATCTTTAATAAAAGATAAGAGTAAATATAATATTTTATTTAATATGGATTTACTATCAGTTAAGGATACTGGGTCACTTGAAAAAGAAAAAATTTTTATATCTTTTAATTTTTAATTTTAATGTGAAATAAGTGACCCAGTATCCTTTAGCTCATAGTAAATCCATATTAAATAAAATATTTATTTACGCTTATCTTTAACCGATTCAGTATTTATTGTTAGACAAATAACCGAAAAGGCCATCGAGCTTAACAAACCTGCCTTCCTTTGTTTTGTGGACCTTAGCAAGGCTTTTGATAGAGTTCGTCTGAAAGACGTCGCCGACTGTTTGATTAGAAGGAATGTGCCATCCCAACGGGTTAAATTAATAGTCGAAATAAATACCCATTGCGCTGCTAAAATAAAATCCAAACAGGGAGATTCTGATCTTATTGCTCTTTCGCGCGGAGTTAGGCAGGGGGATTCCCTTAGTCCTATGCTATTCAATGTGGTTATGGACAGGATTATAGAGGGCATTCCAACTCGGCTAGGCTACAAAATGGGCGAAACATCTATACCACTAGTGTGTTATGCCGACGACGCAGTTCTGGTAGCGGAGAATGAAGAAAGTCTCCAAGATCTCTTAGATGCCTTCAATTGCATGACGGAATCCCTCAATATGCAAATATCAACATCCAAAACAAAATGCTTAGTAGTAAATAGAGAACATCTGACCTGTAATATCAACCTTCAGGGATCACTAATTGAGCAAGTCCCTAAATTCAATTATCTGGGAGTTGAAATATCCAGCAATAGGGACTTGAATCTAGAAGTTAAGCACCAAATGTTAAAAGGGACGCGTATCGAAATATCGTATAGAAAACAGGCTACCTAGCCTAAAAAGAAGATGAAGAAGAAGAAGAAGAAGAATGATTTTTGTTCATGATTCATAGTTTTACTTGAAAAGTATGTGAATAGATAAATAATTTAAAAACAAAAATTTATTAAAGTTAAACGTTTCCTCAATTTATTTTGAATTCTTTTTAAGCGAGCTATTTCTATCTATTTATCAATATGTGTATGGTATGTTTCAATGCATTCCAAAACTACACAAAGTTGTAGAAAGTTTGATCTGATGCTAAAATATTTGTATTTTCCCAAAAAAACTGATTATATTTTAGGGTACATAATTTAGAGAGTACTTTTTAAGTTTATTCAACATTTTCCAATTTAAAAATTTTTAATAAACACATGGCATTAAGGTCTACAAAAGATTAGACTAAGGCCCGGTTGTATGTCGCAAAGTAATTGCTTTTACCACTAACCAAGGTAGATGGTAAATGGAGCCACTGGGATGGCCAATCAGATGACAGCCACTGAATGTGCCTGTCATCTGATTGGCCATCCCAGTGGCTCCATTTACCATCTACCACTGCCACTGAATGTGCCTGTCATCTGATTGGCCATCCCAGTGGCTCCATTTACCATCTACCTTGGTTAGTGGTAAAAGCATTTACTTTGCGACATACAACCGGGCCTAAGTGTGAGAAGAACGTGCATACCTAATATAAATATATAATTTATGAAAAATACAAAATATTGTCACTCAGCATCCTTTTCCGTGGCCTCAAGCCATCATATTCTCAAAATATCGGATTAGCTCGAAATCTTTCAAAATGTATATTTTTTATAAGTAATTAGAAATGTCTGAATCGCAAAGAAAAATAATTTTTATGCTTTATTTTTTCTGATTAACTGAATGTCTTTTTATGTGTGATCCACATTAACTCAAGAACTGAAAAATCTATTATAGTAAGTTTGTTCTCGTGACAAATTATTTTTATTTCTAAAATGGAACTCTGATTATATAATGGCCTTTCTAGCTTTAGGGTTGAAAATGCAGAAAATCAGAAAAATCTAATCTTTGCAAATTTGATGATTTGGTGATTGAGTTGTTTATCAAAAGAGGAACCTTCGATTAAACGAATTGAATTGCATATTTTTAGTTATAGACAATTATCAGAATGCACGACGTTTTGATACCTAGTTCTTGAGTCGTTTTCGAATGGTGGAGAAGTCTATATTAATCGACTGAGAAGTAGTAGAATTCTTCAAGTGTCAACACATGACATATTTCATTAAAAATGTGCAATATAGTGCTTTTAGTCAAAACTTATTGCTATTTTGATAATCTAATTTTAATATAGAGAGTTGCTTGACTGTTGTATCCTCGGTTGTATATAATAATTTGAAATTAAAAATAATTAATGAATTAATAGACTGCGTCTTTTTACCAATTTAGATTTATACGTCAAACTGCCAAATAACTACATTTTATATTTATACTGTGTATTTAAAAAATAAAAAGTTGAGACTTTTTCTTTCAATTTTTTATGCATTAGAAAAACTGCTATTCTTGGAAATAAACCTTTTAAATTTTTAAATACTTTTCGCTTAATATAAATTAGGAAATAATAAATTAACAAATAAATAAACTAATGCAAATTTTTGAATAAGCTAGTGTAACTGTGGAGTCAAGGACTTTAACAAATGGAAATTCAAATCTCTGGATGAAATCCACAAATATATATTTTTTTTTGTAACAAAACACCAACCCGAGTGTAAACCACAACAACGGCTCGAATATTTATTAACTAACAAACCCCCGGCCATTGCAGTATGTCCATCAACCCCTACGCATACCGTATACGTACGCACATCTAACCCTTCCGGTTTATTTAATTTAAATGATAGAATGAAAGAATTAATGAATGAATGAAATTTTAATCATCAACTGATCATAAGGTTGATTAAGAATTGTTTAAATAATAGATGTTGTTAAATTATATCACTCAACAAATAATTTATCCGTAATCTACAAAAAGTTGTTAAAATATGAATAGATAGATCATTAAGATAAAAAGTAAAAGGGAGGGTGGAGGGGTTGAATATGTTATTTTGTTGATTTTATGTCAGTTGTATCGAATTAAATGCATTCGTTAAGTCATTAACTCAAAATGAACATTCTAGTCAATCATTTATAATATATTTATTTATTTATTATATTGACTAACCCTCAGTCATCTCATCGTAGTAGAATGATAAAATATTTAATTTTATTAAATGGAGATCGATCCACAAAGGCATTATTTATACTATTTATATGACACATATATTTTTTAAATGTCGAATAAAATATATTTAGCAGGTTCCCAAACTAAATAAAAAGTTCAAAAATTAAAGTTTTTAGGAAAAAATGAAAATTATATGAAAAAATTTAAATAAATACTAGGAATTTAATTCAATATATATTTAGAGTATATATAATATATTACTCTAAAAATTCATTCAATCTGAAAATTCTTTAAAATCTAAAATAAATGCTGTCCAAAAAGTACCCTTGATTTTTTGAAATTTTATTTTAATCTTCGAATTTTTTTGCAAAATTCATCGATTCATCATTATATTTTTAAAAAATATATTTTGGGGGCTTCTCTTCAAATGAATTCTGCTTTGTGTGAGTGAGAGTAGGAGTAAGAAATTAAATCTTGTGACTTAAACTCCAGTGACCCTAAGATGGAAATCGACCTTCTTCCACAATGAATCAGCCTGTCATAAAAGAAAAACTTAAATTTCTCCTAATTCTATTGCTATAAGCTTGTCTTAGCACTCTTAGTTAGTATTTCCGTTTTTATATATTGAGAGTTCATAGAAATGGATTAGTTCGAAGATTCTCGAATCATCTTTATTTATTCCCTTTTTTGTATTCATCAGCGAGAACAATTTTTATTCGATTAACACTCGTCTAGACTTGTCTTTAACATGCTTGAACTGAGAGAAAGATATTCCAGGCAGGGGCTCCAAACCTTCTATCAGTACCCTTTTTAGAAAAATCATTCATTTTAATTGCCTCTTGAAACTATGGAACAATTTTATTTAATTTCGAGAACCAATATACTTTTCAAAACAAAAAATGTTTTTTATAGAAATATTTGAATTAACGGGTAATAATTTTAAAATTTAAAGTTCCTCCAGAATTTATGAAAATATTCTAAATGTTTGAAGTTTTAGGGATGCGCCATTTCCACAGCATTTATGGACCGCACGCCACTGTGGCATGGTAACTTATTTTGAGGCCCGTGGCGACTTCTAATATCCGGCCTCTTTTAGCTCTATAATATGAAGCACACAATCAAAATAAACAAATAAATAAATAATCGTAATAAAATTGGACTTTACTTGGATCTCTCGGTCAACCCAGCTCCTTTAATCTAAGTTAAACTCTAAGAATATTTAAGACGTTTCGAAACCTAGTTTTATTAACCGACTTCAAAAAAGGAGGAGGTTCTCTATTCGACTGAATTTTTTTTTTTTTTGTGTGCTTATGTTACCTCATATCTCCGCCAATTGTGAACCGATTTTTAAAATTTTTTTTGCATTGGGTCCAGTCTACCTTCCGATTGGTCCCATTTTTTTTTATAGGTATTGGATCTTTTTTGGTTGGTTTGTTCAGGACTAACTTCTTTGTTTATGAACCGATTTCGATGATTCTGTAAGCCCCTGCGTTGCCCCTCAAGGGGATAAGCCCTCTGCGCCCTGTCCGCGGAGGGTAGGTAGTGAGGATAAAATTATAGGTAGTCTTCTTAACTAGTTGATTAACATTTATTTTTATATTTACAATTTATTTTAATAATGCATACAAATAATTTAAATATATTTATTAGGCCAATTTGGTAATTTAATGAACACAAGGGTTTGTTTGTTTTATCTAATATTTACTTTATGAATTTAAGATTTTTAAATATAATTAACTTATTAACTAATAACATTAAAATTATATTTGATTATTTAGTATTAGTTATAATAATATAATGATTTTTACATCTAATTAACTTACTAACTAATAACATTAAAATTATGTTTGATTATTTAGGTATTAGTTACAATACATGATTATTCTACTTGTAATAATATTAGTGAGCTCACGCTATTCGACGGCCGTCATCTGATCTCCTCTCAACACCCTTGATATCCTCATAGGATAATCACACCCTGAGTTGTATACTCCTGGTTCACGTTTTATTTCACTACTCACTCCACCAGTCGTTTCACCCCTTTCCAACCCCTAATTCTTGCACGATTCCCTAAGCTCAAACTCTCTGCGTCAACGCTCAGCCCCGCTCTGCGATTCTCGGCGGCCACGCGCTCTTCGCCGCTCACTTCCTCCGTTCCCCGCTTGCCCCTCCCCCACCTTCGCGCGTCGTCCTCGCTAGCGAATTTCTTACCATCAGCGAATTCTTCGTGTACTCTCTGTTCTAACAAATTAGACCTCCTCATGGAAAATAGCCAATATATTATTATATTATTAAATAAATATATTTACGTATTGACAAATTATTTATTTATTGTCTTCCCAGGCCTTACATCGTTCATGGTTTTCCCAGACCTTACATCACTTCCTTCTTTTTTTGAAAGTTGGCTCCTCGCTAGAGGATCAACTTTACCTCTAGAACTGATCGCACTAAACTTCATCTTGAGCCGGCGCGATCTCGTCAACGGAGTTATTATGTTGGGGTTCCTGGGTCGGTTCGGTCGAAGGGACTCGGCGACACCAATACCATCCGAAGATTACTCCACCGAGTAAAAGAGACTGGTGACCAATCCCGCGGGTAGCACCACGTGTTGGACGTACTTCCGGCGGGAAATCTGGTCTAGCTCATCCCGAAGGCGTCGGAATGGCATCTCTAGGGAAACCAGGTGATGTTTCTCCCTGAGTTTGTCCAATCCGACTAGAGCATCTCGTAACTGTGGCGAGTCTTCAGGAATTCGGTGGAGATTTAGAACGTCAATTACAGGAGGAACATACATCGCTGGACTATTCATCTGGTGATGGAATAGCGTCTGCCCCCGAGGGAGAAGAACTGAGTATTCCGTCCGCAGGCGACATCCTTCCTTCAACTGGAGTGTTCCGACCAGACCCAGGGTTGACTCGACGGGGGAGGGTTCGTTGACGGGTTCGCGACACTGCACTCGCGCACTACGTGGTTCACTAAGGCTGTAGGTCCATTCACTGCCCCTCCACATGGGCTGCCATTGATCGCCGACAGTTCCCAAGAGAATTGTCCACTGGCAATATTTGTCTAAGTCCTGGAGCTGTCGGAAATATAGCGAACTTAGGCAAGTGCGATAATTCCGGGAAGATAAGGCCACGGGATCGCGGTACACCATGGGACCTTGGTCCATTGGTAAAACTTAAAGCTATTTTCTATATTTAAAGGGGTCATCCATTCTAGTCCGATTGGTAACCCCGGGCTTAATTCTAGTAGTATGACTAAGAGAGCTCGCGGGCCGATCAGACGCAGGTCCAATCGCCCCGTGGCTGCCGTTTGGATAATGGCGAGGATCTCCATCATCCAGTTATGAGCGGACTGTATGCTTTGCCCTAAGCGCCGAATACGTATATGTAATTCGTTGAGTAAATTTAACCGCGCATCAAAATCTCGTAAATCATCCGAATCCGCGGTGCCAAATATGAATTTCAAAACTTGTCCCCCCGCATTTATTAGACCACGTCTATTTCGCTCTGAGGGTAGCATCTCTCTTAGATTATCAATGATCCCGGCTGTCCGCTCAAATTCTTCCATTAGATAATGGATCTCCTCACCTAAGGTTAGCAGTGGTAAGTTAGGGTTTAAGTTCTCCTCCCGATTATTAATTCCCTTAATCATACCCTAATTTAATTGATGCTGAAACAGACATTTCACTCGTCCAGCTTATAGGAAAAGAAGAGTGAATGGATTTTATTAGTAATTAAGGATATAGGTCTGTCAGGGAACATGAGATAGAAGAAACACCCCCCCCACTAATAATCCTTACTTACGCTTGCGCAACCGTAGAGCCCAGTTTCGGATCTTCGGCGATTTTCCGTTCTGGCCACCCCTCCCGGACCTGGGCGGCGTCGAACTACCCTCTCTCGGGTGTCCGCCACTAGTCCCTGGCGGGGGAGTCGACCTAGTAGGGGTAATCACCGGTGTTTCGCTGACAGTTTCCGGGGTATTCCGTGGAGTTTCTTCTCCGTCTGGGAACTCGTTCTCCTCTATTGCCTCTTCCGTTACTACTCCGGATAGAGGCCCTGGGGCTCCCCCTTCGGGCCGTGGACTCCCTTCTCCAACCTCCCTCCCTGATGGCCTCTCAAAGTCGTTCCTAGCCTCGGATGTGGGGAACAATGCCCTTGTTCGAAGTTGGTATGGCGACCGTCGTTCAGGCCCTACCTCCGCCTCCGGACTCCAATTCCTGTCCCCGGGGTTTTCCGGTTCTGTGCTCGATTCACGAGATGCGGAAGACGGTGTGGTGGGTGCTCGAGGCGATGTGACGGACGGTGTCACTACAAGTTGCCATCTGCGTCGATGAGGTGGACAGAAGTTCAGGGACGGGGGAGAAGGTGTCTCGATCGGTGGAGTATTCCTGTATTTTATCCCTTGTCCTAGTTCCTCGTCGGGCGAGTTATCCGCTATATATATGGTGACGCGGATCGGGGTGCCTCTAATGGCGGCGCGGATCATTCTCTTCACCCGGGGCCAATGTAACCGATCCAGTCCGCAAGCTATGCGCGGTAACCCAATGGACTTGATTCCAGCTCGACAAGCGTGCATCACCATATTCCCTAATGACCTCCTTACATCCTTGTATGTTGGTCGGTCGTGACTACGTTCCTTAGTGACGAGGTAGAGCACCTGCTTACCCGGTACTTGTAGGTAAAGGCAATCCCCCACCTCGGGGTTTAGAGCCTGGAGAGCCTCCACCTCCCCGTATCGTTCCCTGAACTCTCGAGCAATACCCGCGGACATCTTTAAGTCTGCGGCAACGCAATGCCCAATGGCCCCTCCGTCGGGATGTTCGAAGAGGTTACCCCGGATTTCTCTGAGTTGCGTATCTTGTCCATCTCCCTTGGAAGTGTGACTTGGTTTGAGGCGATTCACGTGCACAACCATGAGATCTCGGCCCTCGACTTCAAGCTCATAGTCTACCTCCGACTTCTGTTGTGTGATGACATAAGGCCCCCTCCATGGTTTGTGGAATTTTTTTGCCTCCCCAACCTTCAGCGCCGGTGTATATAAATATACCCACTCTCCGATCTCGAAATTCTTGATTTTCCGCCTCCGATTCTTCTGGGTATTCCTCCGTTTGGTAACTGGAAGTGGACCGACGATGTCTAAGGACACCATTTCCATCGGCTGCGTGACTTCTGGGGGTTCCATGACCGGCGCTTTGAGACCTGTCGGGGATTTTCTCTCGGCACAGGAGTGGCACCTACGCACATGTTCTTCGACGTCTTTGTGTAGGTGTTCCCACAGGTAACCCGTTCGTAATCGTCGGACGGTGGCTTCTGTACCCCTGTGCCCTCCTAGAGGGGATGAATGGTAGACTTCGAGAAGATGGGGAACCATCCGCCGAGGGACCAGTAATTTCCACGTGGTGAGGTCGTTTTCGTGGTGCTTCACGTACCATGTCCCATCTGCATTCTGTCGAGTGGTGCTTTGTGGGTCTTGTAAGATTTTTTTACAAAATGCGTCCTTCATTTGCTCTTGTCTAATGAGACCACGACTCCACCCTAGCACCGGTTCCCCTTCGTGAAGTTTTTCCCCATTTTCTAGGTTCACAGAGTTGACCGCCCGGCTCAACGCATCGGCGTTTTGATGCTTCTTCCCAGGCCGGTATTCCGCTTGGTATTTGTAGTCGGCCAGCTTTAATGCCCATTTTGCCTGTCTCGAGTAGGGGTCTTTTTCTCCCAATGTCCATTTCAATGGGGCATGGTCGCCTATCTGCCCCCAATCTATGTGAGCGGCTTCCAAGACGTCGACGGGGTCATATCTTAGTCCCCCGACCTGATAATTATCATTATCGCCCACGCTCACCTTGCACAGGTTGAGGTCTATGATTGCTCCCAGCCGGGTTAAAAGATCCAACCCGGCGATTCCATCCTCCCTTATATCGAGCGCCCCTATTAAAAAGGTATGTTCGATACGGGTATCTTCAATATACCCGTATACCTTCTGTTGCCCCTTCACCTGCAATCGTTCACCCGTGACTCCTCGAGCCACTCCGCGCTGTTCCTTTAGCGGGGCGTTCGGAACTTCCGATTTTAGGAGTGACACCTCGGCTCCTGTATCGACCAGCAACCGGTAATTCCGGTCCCCTACACGTAACACTAATGTTATCCCCTCCTGGACTCCCGTTTGAACACTCGGGATCCGGGTATCTTCTTTCGGCCACACGCGGGGATTTAATGCGGCCGTTTGGCTTTTTGGGTGCTCGTCTCGTTCGTACGAGCGTCTTGTGTTAAAATCACTTCGGCCAGTCTCCCCTCTATCCGCCGAAGGGTAGTGATTTTCCCTACCCAGAGTTCGTGCCACAGGGGACATATTACGTGTCTCCCAAAGGGGGAAATAGCTTGGACGTCGATCGTCTCGAATCGGGGTATGCGGACTTCGGTGTCTCCTGTTTGGATCCGATGAAGTACTCCTTGAGGGCGACGAGCAACGCCTCTCCCCTCTGTTGATTTCAATGCGTCTGCTTTCCCTCTCGTAAGGTGACGGTTCGCGCCATCCTCTTCGTTCGACCTCAGCGCGTCTGTCAGCCTTAGCATCTGTCGAGAGGTCGTAGCGAGAGCGATTATATCCTACGGGAGAGGTCGACCATCGGAGTTTCGAATCGCGTCTACCCCTTTCGCTCCCCCAAGGAGAGGGAGATCTAGACATTCTATTTTCTGATCTGGCGCGGTCACGATGACATTCTTGGCGAAAGTGGCCCTGCTGGTCACATCCATAGCACGTGGGAGACTCATGACATTCCCGCGCGTAATGTCCCCCTCGACCACAACGATAACAGATCAGTCTACCCGGGCCTCGTTCCTCTCTCGAGTATCGTAGATTCGAGAGGCTAGCACTGGCACTCCGCGATGGCTGTGAGCCCCATCCTTGTCGGTCCCCGGATTCGTGTACCGGTGCAAATGCCACCGCTAGATTAGCCCCTCTCTTCGGCGTTCCTTCGGCCGGACGCTCCTCAGCCCTCTCCTCGGTCCCCTCGCCATCTTGGTGGACGCTCCTTATTTCCCTTGGAGTTCCTAGATATTCCTTCTCGATGCGCGACCCCCGAGTAATTGCCTCTTCTAATGTCGCCGGATTCGCTATCCTCAATGTTCTGCCTACCTCCCCTACCAACCCTTCGAGGAAGATATGTAGGAGCTGCTCTTCGCAATTCGCCAGGGACCCCTCCGGTATGTCTTTCGATATACTTCGAAGCCGGTCAGCAAATCCTCTTACCCCTTCCTGTCCCTGCTGGCTTGCGTTGAGTAATTCCCGGAGCTTTTTGCCGGGAGCCTCGGCTCTCTGGAACCGGTCTATCAGGGTGCCCTTCAACTCGGCCCATGTTGCCGGAGCGGTGGCTAGCCCTTTTAGGTACAGGGCGGCCGCCCCTTCTAACTTTACTCGTAATATGCGTATTCGCAAGTTTTCTGGCCAGCCTCCCATCTCCGCCACATTTTCAAATTTTTCCAAATATGTTCTTATTTCCCCTTCCCCCTCTGCTCCTGACCAATTCGGAAGGGAGGTTTGAATTGTCAGATCTGGCCCCGGTTGAACCTGGACCACAACCGGTTGTGCTCTTGCTTCTATATTTCCCCTCTCGCTCCCGTTTTCCCTAACCTGTTGATCTAATTCTGCCTTTTCTCTGGCCAACTCTTCGAGTTGGTGTTTAAGATCAGCGATCTCTTGCTTGAGCGCTGCATCCGCCATTTTCCCGGTTTCTATATATTCGTATTATTTAAAAGAATGAGGGGAGGGAGGATTATTGATTATTTATTCCCGCGGTGTCTTCCCGTGAAGAGTAAGGAATTTTCTTTTCTCTTTTCTCAGGGAAGCGAAAGCAAAAAAGTAATAATAAGAAAAATAAAAGAAATATTCAGACACTTTAAACTAGGTGGAAGAAAAACAATATTTAAAGCAATGAGAAGGAAGAAGTTGATATTGCTTAAATAGTAAAACAAGGATATATATATGTAGATTCGAGAAAAAAAAATTGTCAAAGGAATTTAATAACTAATCTAAGGGACATTAGTAGAAGAAAAAAAAATTTAAGTATATATATACACATATATACATATATATATATATATACATATATATATATATTTATTTATTTATTTATTTATTTAAATAAAATAAAAGAAAAAAGAAATTAATAAGTGAGTACTGTTTTAGAAAATTCTTATCGCACGATTATTCTGTTTCAACAACAAAAAAAAATTAAGACCCCCAAAAAAAAATGTAATTCTAGTAACGTCCTAAATTGGAATAAAAATAAAAAATATTAAGAAGCAAAAAAAAATTCAAGACTAAGAA
The DNA here is from genome assembly GCA_024734495.1 of Forficula auricularia. Classification (NCBI taxonomy): domain Eukaryota; kingdom Metazoa; phylum Arthropoda; class Insecta; order Dermaptera; family Forficulidae; genus Forficula; species Forficula auricularia. The sequence goes on along the minus strand of JALMQS010000778.1, from coordinate 1,669,996 downwards.
AAGTTTCTATTAGCGTTCTCCTCATCCCCTAAAAAAATTTTAACACCCCGGTTCGCAAGAGGATCGTCTTGTTGCAACGATCCTGGTCACACGGCACCATTTGTAAGCCCCTGCGTTGCCCCTCAAGGGGATAAGCCCTCTGCGCCCTGTCCGCGGAGGGTAGGTAGTGAGGATAAAATTATAGGTAGTCTTCTTAACTAGTTGATTAACATTTATTTTTATATTTACAATTTATTTTAATAATGCATACAAATAATTTAAATATATTTATTAGGCCAATTTGGTAATTTAATGAACACAAGGGTTTGTTTGTTTTATCTAATATTTACTTTATGAATTTAAGATTTTTAAATATAATTAACTTATTAACTAATAACATTAAAATTATATTTGATTATTTAGTATTAGTTATAATAATATAATGATTTTTACATCTAATTAACTTACTAACTAATAACATTAAAATTATGTTTGATTATTTAGGTATTAGTTACAATACATGATTATTCTACTTGTAATAATATTAGTGAGCTCACGCTATTCGACGGCCGTCATCTGATCTCCTCTCAACACCCTTGATATCCTCATAGGATAATCACACCCTGAGTTGTATACTCCTGGTTCACGTTTTATTTCACTACTCACTCCACCAGTCGTTTCACCCCTTTCCAACCCCTAATTCTTGCACGATTCCCTAAGCTCAAACTCTCTGCGTCAACGCTCAGCTCCGCTCTGCGATTCTCGGCGGCCACGCGCTCTTCGGCCGCTCACTTCCTCCGTTCCCCGCTTGCCCCTCCCCCACCTTCGCGCGTCGTGAGGATAAAATTATAGGTAGTATTCTTAACTAGTTGATTAACATTTATTTTTATATTTACAATTTATTTTAATAATGCATACAAATAATTTAAATATATTTATTAGGCCAATTTGGTAATTTAATGAACATAAGGGTTTGTTTATTTTATTTAATATTTACTTTATGAATTTAAGATTTTTAAATATAATTAACTTATTAACTAATAACATTAAAATTCTATTTGATTTCTTTAGTATTAGTTATAATAATATATATTGATTTTTAAATCTAATTAACTTACTAACTAATAACATTAAAATTATATTTGATTATTTAGTAATAGTTATAATAATATAATGATTTTTAAATCTAATTAACTTACTAACTAATAACATTAAAATTATGTTTGATTATTTAGGTATTAGTTACAATACATGATTATTCTACTTGTAATAATATTAGTGAGCTCACGCTATTCGACGGCCGTCATCTGTTATCCTTTCAACACCCTTGATATCCTCATAAGATAATCACACCTGAGTTGTATACTCCTGGTTCACGTTTTATTTCACTACTCACTCCACCAGTCGTTTCACCCCTTTTCAACCCCTAATTCTTATACGATTCCCTAAGCTCAACTCTCTGCCTCAACCCTAGGCCTCGCTCTGCGATTCTCGGCGGCCACGCGCTCTTCGCCGCTCACTTCCTCCGTTCCCCGCTTGCCCCTCCCCCACCTTCGCGCGTCGTCCTCGCTAGCGAATTTCTTACCATCAGCGAATTCTTCGTGTACTCTCTGTTCTAACAAATTAGACCTCCTCCGGGAAACTAGCCAATATATTATTATATTATTAAATAAATATATTTACGTATTGACAAATTATTTATTTATTGTCTTCCCAGGCCTTACATCGTTCATGGTTTT
>JALMQS010000778.1:1635077-1665292 GCA_024734495.1 Forficula auricularia | reverse complement strand
AAAACCATGAACGATGTAAGGCCTGGGAAGACAATAAATAAATAATTTGTCAATACGTAAATATATTTATTTAATAATATAATAATATATTGGCTAGTTTCCCGGAGGAGGTCTAATTTGTTAGAACAGAGAGTACACGAAGAATTCGCTGATGGTAAGAAATTCGCTAGCGAGGACGACGCGCGAAGGTGGGGGAGGGGCAAGCGGGGAACGGAGGAAGTGAGCGGCGAAGAGCGCGTGGCCGCCGAGAATCGCAGAGCGAGGCCTAGGGTTGAGGCAGAGAGTTGAGCTTAGGGAATCGTATAAGAATTAGGGGTTGAAAAGGGGTGAAACGACTGGTGGAGTGAGTAGTGAAATAAAACGTGAACCAGGAGTATACAACTCAGGTGTGATTATCTTATGAGGATATCAAGGGTGTTGAAAGGATAACAGATGACGGCCGTCGAATAGCGTGAGCTCACTAATATTATTACAAGTAGAATAATCATGTATTGTAACTAATACCTAAATAATCAAACATAATTTTAATGTTATTAGTTAGTAAGTTAATTAGATTTAAAAATCATTATATTATTATAACTATTACTAAATAATCAAATATAATTTTAATGTTATTAGTTAGTAAGTTAATTAGATTTAAAAATCAATATATATTATTATAACTAATACTAAAGAAATCAAATAGAATTTTAATGTTATTAGTTAATAAGTTAATTATATTTAAAAATCTTAAATTCATAAAGTAAATATTAAATAAAATAAACAAACCCTTATGTTCATTAAATTACCAAATTGGCCTAATAAATATATTTAAATTATTTGTATGCATTATTAAAATAAATTGTAAATATAAAAATAAATGTTAATCAACTAGTTAAGAATACTACCTATAATTTTATCCTCACGACGCGCGAAGGTGGGGGAGGGGCAAGCGGGGAACGGAGGAAGTGAGCGGCCGAAGAGCGCGTGGCCGCCGAGAATCGCAGAGCGGAGCTGAGCGTTGACGCAGAGAGTTTGAGCTTAGGGAATCGTGCAAGAATTAGGGGTTGGAAAGGGGTGAAACGACTGGTGGAGTGAGTAGTGAAATAAAACGTGAACCAGGAGTATACAACTCAGGGTGTGATTATCCTATGAGGATATCAAGGGTGTTGAGAGGAGATCAGATGACGGCCGTCGAATAGCGTGAGCTCACTAATATTATTACAAGTAGAATAATCATGTATTGTAACTAATACCTAAATAATCAAACATAATTTTAATGTTATTAGTTAGTAAGTTAATTAGATGTAAAAATCATTATATTATTATAACTAATACTAAATAATCAAATATAATTTTAATGTTATTAGTTAATAAGTTAATTATATTTAAAAATCTTAAATTCATAAAGTAAATATTAGATAAAACAAACAAACCCTTGTGTTCATTAAATTACCAAATTGGCCTAATAAATATATTTAAATTATTTGTATGCATTATTAAAATAAATTGTAAATATAAAAATAAATGTTAATCAACTAGTTAAGAAGACTACCTATAATTTTATCCTCACTACCTACCCTCCGCGGACAGGGCGCAGAGGGCTTATCCCCTTGAGGGGCAACGCAGGGGCTTACAAATGGTGCCGTGTGACCAGGATCGTTGCAACAAGACGATCCTCTTGCGAACCGGGGTGTTAAAATTTTTTTAGGGGATGAGGAGAACGCTAATAGAAACTTTTCTTAGTCTTGAATTTTTTTTTGCTTCTTAATATTTTTTATTTTTATTCCAATTTAGGACGTTACTAGAATTACATTTTTTTTTGGGGGTCTTAATTTTTTTTTGTTGTTGAAACAGAATAATCGTGCGATAAGAATTTTCTAAAACAGTACTCACTTATTAATTTTTTTTTCTTTTATTTTATTTAAATAAATAAATAAATAAATAAATATATATATATATGTATATATATATATATATGTATATATGTGTATATATATACTTAAATTTTTTTTTCTTCTACTAATGTCCCTTAGATTAGTTATTAAATTCCTTTGACAATTTTTTTTTCTCGAATCTACATATATATATCCTTGTTTTACTATTTAAGCAATATCAACTTCTTCCTTCTCATTGCTTTAAATATTGTTTTTCTTCCACCTAGTTTAAAGTGTCTGAATATTTCTTTTATTTTTCTTATTATTACTTTTTTGCTTTCGCTTCCCTGAGAAAAGAGAAAAGAAAATTCCTTACTCTTCACGGGAAGACACCGCGGGAATAAATAATCAATAATCCTCCCTCCCCTCATTCTTTTAAATAATACGAATATATAGAAACCGGGAAAATGGCGGATGCAGCGCTCAAGCAAGAGATCGCCGATCTTAAACACCAACTCGAAGAGTTGGCCAGAGAAAAGGCAGAATTAGATCAACAGGTTAGGGAAAACGGGAGCGAGAGGGGAAATATAGAAGCAAGAGCACAACCGGTTGTGGTCCAGGTTCAACCGGGGCCAGATCTGACAATTCAAACCTCCCTTCCGAATTGGTCAGGAGCAGAGGGGGAAGGGGAAATAAGAACATATTTGGAAAAATTTGAAAATGTGGCGGAGATGGGAGGCTGGCCAGAAAACTTGCGAATACGCATATTACGAGTAAAGTTAGAAGGGGCGGCCGCCCTGTACCTAAAAGGGCTAGCCACCGCTCCGGCAACATGGGCCGAGTTGAAGGGCACCCTGATAGACCGGTTCCAGAGAGCCGAGGCTCCCGGCAAAAAGCTCCGGGAATTACTCAACGCAAGCCAGCAGGGACAGGAAGGGGTAAGAGGATTTGCTGACCGGCTTCGAAGTATATCGAAAGACATACCGGAGGGGTCCCTGGCGAATTGCGAAGAGCAGCTCCTACATATCTTCCTCGAAGGGTTGGTAGGGGAGGTAGGCAGAACATTGAGGATAGCGAATCCGGCGACATTAGAAGAGGCAATTACTCGGGGGTCGCGCATCGAGAAGGAATATCTAGGAACTCCAAGGGAAATAAGGAGCGTCCACCAAGATGGCGAGGGGACCGAGGAGAGGGCTGAGGAGCGTCCGGCCGAAGGAACGCCGAAGAGAGGGGCTAATCTAGCGGTGGCATTTGCACCGGTACACGAATCCGGGGACCGACAAGGATGGGGCTCACAGCCATCGCGGAGTGCCAGTGCTAGCCTCTCGAATCTACGATACTCGAGAGAGGAACGAGGCCCGGGTAGACTGATCTGTTATCGTTGTGGTCGAGGGGGACATTACGCGCGGGAATGTCATGAGTCTCCCACGTGCTATGGATGTGACCAGCAGGGCCACTTTCGCCAAGAATGTCATCGTGACCGCGCCAGATCAGAAAATAGAATGTCTAGATCTCCCTCTCCTTGGGGGAGCGAAAGGGGTAGACGCGATTCGAAACTCCGATGGTCGACCTCTCCCGTAGGATATAATCGCTCTCGCTACGACCTCTCGACAGATGCTAAGGCTGACAGACGCGCTGAGGTCGAACGAAGAGGATGGCGCGAACCGTCACCTTACGAGAGGGAAAGCAGACGCATTGAAATCAACAGAGGGGAGAGGCGTTGCTCGTCGCCCTCAAGGAGTACTTCATCGGATCCAAACAGGAGACACCGAAGTCCGCATACCCCGATTCGAGACGATCGACGTCCAAGCTATTTCCCCCTTTGGGAGACACGTAATATGTCCCCTGTGGCACGAACTCTGGGTAGGGAAAATCACTACCCTTCGGCGGATAGAGGGGAGACTGGCCGAAGTGATTTTAACACAAGACGCTCGTACGAACGAGACGAGCACCCAAAAGCCAAACGGCCGCATTAAATCCCCGCGTGTGGTCGAAAGAAGATACCCGGATCCCGAGTGTTCAAACGGGAGTCCAGGAGGGGATAACATTAGTGTTACGTGTAGGGGACCGGAATTACCGGTTGCTGGTCGATACAGGAGCCGAGGTGTCACTCTTAAAATCGGAAGTTCCGAACGTCCCGCTCAAGGAACAGCGCGGAGTGGCTCGAGGAGTCACGGGTGAACGATTGCAGGTGAAGGGGCAACAGAAGGTATACGGGTATATTGAAGATACCCGTATCGAACATACCTTTTTAATAGGGGCGCTCGATATAAGGGAGGATGGAATTGCCGGGTTGGATCTTTTAACCCGGCTGGGAGCAATCATAGACCTCAACCTGTGCAAGGTGAGCGTGGGCGATAATGATAATTATCAGGTCGGGGGACTAAGATATGACCCCGTCGACGTCTTGGAAGCCGCTCACATAGATTGGGGGCAGATAGGCGACCATGCCCCATTGAAATGGACATTGGGAGAAAAAGACCCCTACTCGAGACAGGCAAAATGGGCATTAAAGCTGGCCGACTACAAATACCAAGCGGAATACCGGCCTGGGAAGAAGCATCAAAACGCCGATGCGTTGAGCCGGGCGGTCAACTCTGTGAACCTAGAAAATGGGGAAAAACTTCACGAAGGGGAACCGGTGCTAGGGTGGAGTCGTGGTCTCATTAGACAAGAGCAAATGAAGGACGCATTTTGTAAAAAAATCTTACAAGACCCACAAAGCACCACTCGACAGAATGCAGATGGGACATGGTACGTGAAGCACCACGAAAACGACCTCACCACGTGGAAATTACTGGTCCCTCGGCGGATGGTTCCCCATCTTCTCGAAGTCTACCATTCATCCCCTCTAGGAGGGCACAGGGGTACAGAAGCCACCGTCCGACGATTACGAACGGGTTACCTGTGGGAACACCTACACAAAGACGTCGAAGAACATGTGCGTAGGTGCCACTCCTGTGCCGAGAGAAAATCCCCGACAGGTCTCAAAGCGCCGGTCATGGAACCCCCAGAAGTCACGCAGCCGATGGAAATGGTGTCCTTAGACATCGTCGGTCCACTTCCAGTTACCAAACGGAGGAATACCCAGAAGAATCGGAGGCGGAAAATCAAGAATTTCGAGATCGGAGAGTGGGTATATTTATATACACCGGCGCTGAAGGTTGGGGAGGCAAAAAAATTCCACAAACCATGGAGGGGGCCTTATGTCATCACACAACAGAAGTCGGAGGTAGACTATGAGCTTGAAGTCGAGGGCCGAGATCTCATGGTTGTGCACGTGAATCGCCTCAAACCAAGTCACACTTCCAAGGGAGATGGACAAGATACGCAACTCAGAGAAATCCGGGGTAACCTCTTCGAACATCCCGACGGAGGGGCCATTGGGCATTGCGTTGCCGCAGACTTAAAGATGTCCGCGGGTATTGCTCGAGAGTTCAGGGAACGATACGGGGAGGTGGAGGCTCTCCAGGCTCTAAACCCCGAGGTGGGGGATTGCCTTTACCTACAAGTACCGGGTAAGCAGGTGCTCTACCTCGTCACTAAGGAACGTAGTCACGACCGACCAACATACAAGGATGTAAGGAGGTCATTAGGGAATATGGTGATGCACGCTTGTCGAGCTGGAATCAAGTCCATTGGGTTACCGCGCATAGCTTGCGGACTGGATCGGTTACATTGGCCCCGGGTGAAGAGAATGATCCGCGCCGCCATTAGAGGCACCCCGATCCGCGTCACCATATATATAGCGGATAACTCGCCCGACGAGGAACTAGGACAAGGGATAAAATACAGGAATACTCCACCGATCGAGACACCTTCTCCCCCGTCCCTGAACTTCTGTCCACCTCATCGACGCAGATGGCAACTTGTAGTGACACCGTCCGTCACATCGCCTCGAGCACCCACCACACCGTCTTCCGCATCTCGTGAATCGAGCACAGAACCGGAAAACCCCGGGGACAGGAATTGGAGTCCGGAGGCGGAGGTAGGGCCTGAACGACGGTCGCCATACCAACTTCGAACAAGGGCATTGTTCCCCACATCCGAGGCTAGGAACGACTTTGAGAGGCCATCAGGGAGGGAGGTTGGAGAAGGGAGTCCACGGCCCGAAGGGGGAGCCCCAGGGCCTCTATCCGGAGTAGTAACGGAAGAGGCAATAGAGGAGAACGAGTTCCCAGACGGAGAAGAAACTCCACGGAATACCCCGGAAACTGTCAGCGAAACACCGGTGATTACCCCTACTAGGTCGACTCCCCCGCCAGGGACTAGTGGCGGACACCCGAGAGAGGGTAGTTCGACGCCGCCCAGGTCCGGGAGGGGTGGCCAGAACGGAAAATCGCCGAAGATCCGAAACTGGGCTCTACGGTTGCGCAAGCGTAAGTAAGGATTATTAGTGGGGGGGGTGTTTCTTCTATCTCATGTTCCCTGACAGACCTATATCCTTAATTACTAATAAAATCCATTCACTCTTCTTTTCCTATAAGCTGGACGAGTGAAATGTCTGTTTCAGCATCAATTAAATTAGGGTATGATTAAGGGAATTAATAATCGGGAGGAGAACTTAAACCCTAACTTACCACTGCTAACCTTAGGTGAGGAGATCCATTATCTAATGGAAGAATTTGAGCGGACAGCCGGGATCATTGATAATCTAAGAGAGATGCTACCCTCAGAGCGAAATAGACGTGGTCTAATAAATGCGGGGGGACAAGTTTTGAAATTCATATTTGGCACCGCGGATTCGGATGATTTACGAGATTTTGATGCGCGGTTAAATTTACTCAACGAATTACATATACGTATTCGGCGCTTAGGGCAAAGCATACAGTCCGCTCATAACTGGATGATGGAGATCCTCGCCATTATCCAAACGGCAGCCACGGGGCGATTGGACCTGCGTCTGATCGGCCCGCGAGCTCTCTTAGTCATACTACTAGAATTAAGCCCGGGGTTACCAATCGGACTAGAATGGATGACCCCTTTAAATATAGAAAATAGCTTTAAGTTTTACCAATGGACCAAGGTCCCATGGTGTACCGCGATCCCGTGGCCTTATCTTCCCGGAATTATCGCACTTGCCTAAGTTCGCTATATTTCCGACAGCTCCAGGACTTAGACAAATATTGCCAGTGGACAATTCTCTTGGGAACTGTCGGCGATCAATGGCAGCCCATGTGGAGGGGCAGTGAATGGACCTACAGCCTTAGTGAACCACGTAGTGCGCGAGTGCAGTGTCGCGAACCCGTCAACGAACCCTCCCCCGTCGAGTCAACCCTGGGTCTGGTCGGAACACTCCAGTTGAAGGAAGGATGTCGCCTGCGGACGGAATACTCAGTTCTTCTCCCTCGGGGGCAGACGCTATTCCATCACCAGATGAATAGTCCAGCGATGTATGTTCCTCCTGTAATTGACGTTCTAAATCTCCACCGAATTCCTGAAGACTCGCCACAGTTACGAGATGCTCTAGTCGGATTGGACAAACTCAGGGAGAAACATCACCTGGTTTCCCTAGAGATGCCATTCCGACGCCTTCGGGATGAGCTAGACCAGATTTCCCGCCGGAAGTACGTCCAACACGTGGTGCTACCCGCGGGATTGGTCACCAGTCTCTTTTACTCGGTGGAGTAATCTTCGGATGGTATTGGTGTCGCCGAGTCCCTTCGACCGAACCGACCCAGGAACCCCAACATAATAACTCCGTTGACGAGATCGCGCCGGCTCAAGATGAAGTTTAGTGCGATCAGTTCTAGAGGTAAAGTTGATCCTCTAGCGAGGAGCCAACTTTCAAAAAAAGAAGGAAGTGATGTAAGGTCTGGGAAAACCATGAACGATGTAAGGCCTGGGAAGACAATAAATAAATAATTTGTCAATACGTAAATATATTTATTTAATAATATAATAATATATTGGCTATTTTCCATGAGGAGGTCTAATTTGTTAGAACAGAGAGTACACGAAGAATTCGCTGATGGTAAGAAATTCGCTAGCGAGGACGACGCGCGAAGGTGGGGGAGGGGCAAGCGGGGAACGGAGGAAGTGAGCGGCGAAGAGCGCGTGGCCGCCGAGAATCGCAGAGCGGGGCTGAGCGTTGACGCAGAGAGTTTGAGCTTAGGGAATCGTGCAAGAATTAGGGGTTGGAAAGGGGTGAAACGACTGGTGGAGTGAGTAGTGAAATAAAACGTGAACCAGGAGTATACAACTCAGGGTGTGATTATCCTATGAGGATATCAAGGGTGTTGAGAGGAGATCAGATGACGGCCGTCGAATAGCGTGAGCTCACTAATATTATTACAAGTAGAATAATCATGTATTGTAACTAATACCTAAATAATCAAACATAATTTTAATGTTATTAGTTAGTAAGTTAATTAGATGTAAAAATCATTATATTATTATAACTAATACTAAATAATCAAATATAATTTTAATGTTATTAGTTAATAAGTTAATTATATTTAAAAATCTTAAATTCATAAAGTAAATATTAGATAAAACAAACAAACCCTTGTGTTCATTAAATTACCAAATTGGCCTAATAAATATATTTAAATTATTTGTATGCATTATTAAAATAAATTGTAAATATAAAAATAAATGTTAATCAACTAGTTAAGAAGACTACCTATAATTTTATCCTCACTACCTACCCTCCGCGGACAGGGCGCAGAGGGCTTATCCCCTTGAGGGGCAACGCAGGGGCTTACAGAATCATCGAAATCGGTTCATAAACAAAGAAGTTAGTCCTGAACAAACCAACCAAAAAAGATCCAATACCTATAAAAAAAATGGGACCAATCGGAAGGTAGACTGGACCCAATGCAAAAAAAATTTTAAAAATCGGTTCACAATTGGCGGAGATATGAGGTAACATAAGCACACAAAAAAAAAAAAAATTCAGTCGAATAGAGAACCTCCTCCTTTTTTGAAGTCGGTTAATAAAACTAGGTTTCGAAACGTCTTAAATATTCTTAGAGTTTAACTTAGATTAAAGGAGCTGGGTTGACCGAGAGATCCAAGTAAAGTCCAATTTTATTACGATTATTTATTTATTTGTTTATTTTGATTGTGTGCTTCATATTATAGAGCTAAAAGAGGCCGGATATTAGAAGTCGCCACGGGCCTCAAAATAAGTTACCATGCCACAGTGGCGTGCGGTCCATAAATGCTGTGGAAATGGCGCATCCCTAAAATTTCAAACATTTAGAATATTTTCATAAATTCTGGAGGAACTTTAAATTTTAAAATTATTACCCGTTAATTCAAATATTTCTATAAAAAACATTTTTTGTTTTGAAAAGTATATTGGTTCTCGAAATTAAATAAAATTGTTCCATAGTTTCAAGAGGCAATTAAAATGAATGATTTTTCTAAAAAGGGTACTGATAGAAGGTTTGGAGCCCCTGCCTGGAATATCTTTCTCTCAGTTCAAGCATGTTAAAGACAAGTCTAGACGAGTGTTAATCGAATAAAAATTGTTCTCGCTGATGAATACAAAAAAGGGAATAAATAAAGATGATTCGAGAATCTTCGAACTAATCCATTTCTATGAACTCTCAATATATAAAAACGGAAATACTAACTAAGAGTGCTAAGACAAGCTTATAGCAATAGAATTAGGAGAAATTTAAGTTTTTCTTTTATGACAGGCTGATTCATTGTGGAAGAAGGTCGATTTCCATCTTAGGGTCACTGGAGTTTAAGTCACAAGATTTAATTTCTTACTCCTACTCTCACTCACACAAAGCAGAATTCATTTGAAGAGAAGCCCCCAAAATATATTTTTTAAAAATATAATGATGAATCGATGAATTTTGCAAAAAAATTCGAAGATTAAAATAAAATTTCAAAAAATCAAGGGTACTTTTTGGACAGCATTTATTTTAGATTTTAAAGAATTTTCAGATTGAATGAATTTTTAGAGTAATATATTATATATACTCTAAATATATATTGAATTAAATTCCTAGTATTTATTTAAATTTTTTCATATAATTTTCATTTTTTCCTAAAAACTTTAATTTTTGAACTTTTTATTTAGTTTGGGAACCTGCTAAATATATTTTATTCGACATTTAAAAAATATATGTGTCATATAAATAGTATAAATAATGCCTTTGTGGATCGATCTCCATTTAATAAAATTAAATATTTTATCATTCTACTACGATGAGATGACTGAGGGTTAGTCAATATAATAAATAAATAAATATATTATAAATGATTGACTAGAATGTTCATTTTGAGTTAATGACTTAACGAATGCATTTAATTCGATACAACTGACATAAAATCAACAAAATAACATATTCAACCCCTCCACCCTCCCTTTTACTTTTTATCTTAATGATCTATCTATTCATATTTTAACAACTTTTTGTAGATTACGGATAAATTATTTGTTGAGTGATATAATTTAACAACATCTATTATTTAAACAATTCTTAATCAACCTTATGATCAGTTGATGATTAAAATTTCATTCATTCATTAATTCTTTCATTCTATCATTTAAATTAAATAAACCGGAAGGGTTAGATGTGCGTACGTATACGGTATGCGTAGGGGTTGATGGACATACTGCAATGGCCGGGGGTTTGTTAGTTAATAAATATTCGAGCCGTTGTTGTGGTTTACACTCGGGTTGGTGTTTTGTTACAAAAAAAAATATATATTTGTGGATTTCATCCAGAGATTTGAATTTCCATTTGTTAAAGTCCTTGACTCCACAGTTACACTAGCTTATTCAAAAATTTGCATTAGTTTATTTATTTGTTAATTTATTATTTCCTAATTTATATTAAGCGAAAAGTATTTAAAAATTTAAAAGGTTTATTTCCAAGAATAGCAGTTTTTCTAATGCATAAAAAATTGAAAGAAAAAGTCTCAACTTTTTATTTTTTAAATACACAGTATAAATATAAAATGTAGTTATTTGGCAGTTTGACGTATAAATCTAAATTGGTAAAAAGACGCAGTCTATTAATTCATTAATTATTTTTAATTTCAAATTATTATATACAACCGAGGATACAACAGTCAAGCAACTCTCTATATTAAAATTAGATTATCAAAATAGCAATAAGTTTTGACTAAAAGCACTATATTGCACATTTTTAATGAAATATGTCATGTGTTGACACTTGAAGAATTCTACTACTTCTCAGTCGATTAATATAGACTTCTCCACCATTCGAAAACGACTCAAGAACTAGGTATCAAAACGTCGTGCATTCTGATAATTGTCTATAACTAAAAATATGCAATTCAATTCGTTTAATCGAAGGTTCCTCTTTTGATAAACAACTCAATCACCAAATCATCAAATTTGCAAAGATTAGATTTTTCTGATTTTCTGCATTTTCAACCCTAAAGCTAGAAAGGCCATTATATAATCAGAGTTCCATTTTAGAAATAAAAATAATTTGTCACGAGAACAAACTTACTATAATAGATTTTTCAGTTCTTGAGTTAATGTGGATCACACATAAAAAGACATTCAGTTAATCAGAAAAAATAAAGCATAAAAATTATTTTTCTTTGCGATTCAGACATTTCTAATTACTTATAAAAAATATACATTTTGAAAGATTTCGAGCTAATCCGATATTTTGAGAATATGATGGCTTGAGGCCACGGAAAAGGATGCTGAGTGACAATATTTTGTATTTTTCATAAATTATATATTTATATTAGGTATGCACGTTCTTCTCACACTTAGGCCCGGTTGTATGTCGCAAAGTAAATGCTTTTACCACTAACCAAGGTAGATGGTAAATGGAGCCACTGGGATGGCCAATCAGATGACAGGCACATTCAGTGGCAGTGGTAGATGGTAAATGGAGCCACTGGGATGGCCAATCAGATGACAGGCACATTCAGTGGCTGTCATCTGATTGGCCATCCCAGTGGCTCCATTTACCATCTACCTTGGTTAGTGGTAAAAGCAATTACTTTGCGACATACAACCGGGCCTTAGTCTAATCTTTTGTAGACCTTAATGCCATGTGTTTATTAAAAATTTTTAAATTGGAAAATGTTGAATAAACTTAAAAAGTACTCTCTAAATTATGTACCCTAAAATATAATCAGTTTTTTTGGGAAAATACAAATATTTTAGCATCAGATCAAACTTTCTACAACTTTGTGTAGTTTTGGAATGCATTGAAACATACCATACACATATTGATAAATAGATAGAAATAGCTCGCTTAAAAAGAATTCAAAATAAATTGAGGAAACGTTTAACTTTAATAAATTTTTGTTTTTAAATTATTTATCTATTCACATACTTTTCAAGTAAAACTATGAATCATGAACAAAAATCATTCTTCTTCTTCTTCTTCTTCATCTTCTTTTTAGGCTAGGTAGCCTGTTTTCTATACGATATTTCGATACGCGTCCCTTTTAACATTTGGTGCTTAACTTCTAGATTCAAGTCCCTATTGCTGGATATTTCAACTCCCAGATAATTGAATTTAGGGACTTGCTCAATTAGTGATCCCTGAAGGTTGATATTACAGGTCAGATGTTCTCTATTTACTACTAAGCATTTTGTTTTGGATGTTGATATTTGCATATTGAGGGATTCCGTCATGCAATTGAAGGCATCTAAGAGATCTTGGAGACTTTCTTCATTCTCCGCTACCAGAACTGCGTCGTCGGCATAACACACTAGTGGTATAGATGTTTCGCCCATTTTGTAGCCTAGCCGAGTTGGAATGCCCTCTATAATCCTGTCCATAACCACATTGAATAGCATAGGACTAAGGGAATCCCCCTGCCTAACTCCGCGCGAAAGAGCAATAAGATCAGAATCTCCCTGTTTGGATTTTATTTTAGCAGCGCAATGGGTATTTATTTCGACTATTAATTTAACCCGTTGGGATGGCACATTCCTTCTAATCAAACAGTCGGCGACGTCTTTCAGACGAACTCTATCAAAAGCCTTGCTAAGGTCCACAAAACAAAGGAAGGCAGGTTTGTTAAGCTCGATGGCCTTTTCGGCTATTTGTCTAACAATAAATACTGAATCGGTTAAAGATAAGCGTAAATAAATATTTTATTTAATATGGATTTACTATGAGCTAAAGGATACTGGGTCACTTATTTCACATTAAAATTAAAAATTAAAAGATATAAAAATTTTTTCTTTTTCAAGTGACCCAGTATCCTTAACTGATAGTAAATCCATATTAAATAAAATATTATATTTACTCTTATCTTTTATTAAAGATGTTTCACCTTGCACCAACACCACAATCTCTACTGATTACTGAATCGGTTGTTGATCTATTCCTGCGGAAACCCTGTTGTTCTTCTCTGGGTGATATATGGGTAAGCAGTTTATTTAGGACGAGTTTGGAGAGCAGCTTAAGTGTAGAGTTCAACAAATTTATCCCTCTATAGTTCTCTGGGTCTTTTTTATTACCCTTTTTAAAGACGGGTATTATTGTGCTCACTTTCCAATCCGCAGGTATTTCTAGTAGCGTAAAGATATTTTGGAACAATGAGGTAAGTTGGTTAATCAACTCGTTGCCGCCGTATTTTATCATCTCATTGGATATGTCGTCTGGTCCTGGGGATTTTCTGTTTTTTAATTTTTTTACTTCCAAAGTGATCTCTTCTTTATTTATAGTGATGTTATCCCCTGAGGCAACCTGGACTTGCACTGGAATTTCGGAGCTCTTGTATAGATTTTCAAAGTAGTTTTGCCATTCCTGAACCGAGATCTTGGAATCATGGACAAGTTCATTGACATTATTTTTGGCTCTTTTTAGCAAATTCCAGATTTTTCTTTGGGCGCCATATAGATCCTTTTCCATGTCGCAAGTAAATTTACACCAAATGTTCTCTTTAATTTTTCTAAATTTTCTTGTTTACTTCATTTCTTATTTTTACATAGTTTTCTCTGGTGTTCTGCGAGCGATTAGAAATGAAAGCTAGATAAGCCTTCCTCTTTATTTGTGCCAATTCTTTAATTTCTGGGGTAAACCAGGGAATAGTTTTCTTTGAAGCATTAATGTTAAATTCTCGCTTTCCGAGAGCTTCTTCCGCTGCTTTTAGCACACATGATTTTATTCTGTCCCATTGTCCATCTATCGACGACATATCTGAATTTAGAAGGAATTAAAATTTTAAAATCATTCTATGAAAAAAAATAATAAATATAAAAAATGTATTAGGATTATAATAATCAACCATTTTCATTAAATATAATAAACACATAAGATATAAAATATAATAAAAATAATAATAATTTTTTTAGGTTTTTATGAAAAATTCAAAAAATGCTAACTGGAATGTTTCTATATGGATTAATGTATGAAGTAGATGGAATTTATGGAATGCACATATGATCAAATGATCATATATAAATATGTATTAATTGAAAGTTAAACATTTTGTTAATTACCTCCCTGGTGGTTTTCTCGAGCTGGTTATTATTTTTTATGTTGGTTATTTATTTTTAACTCGTCTGTGAACTGGCCCCTCACTCATCACTGACTGAATCTAAAATGAGGAAATAAAATACCGTTGGGTGGATTAGATAGCAGCGCATTAGAAAAATTTTACTTAGAAAGGCAAACAAATAATAAGTACTCACTACTTTTTGATTTTGAGAAACTATATAGGCACTATGTAGTTACTATATAGTTTGAAACATTGTGCTACTAGAGTAATTAATAAACTTAAAATTGGTAGACATGAATTTGTTAATACAACTGCATCTTTTTGACAAAGATTCAACTTTCTAGATCAAAATAATAGCTGACAAAAAATTAACATAGGCTAAAATGGCTTGCAGAATTTTGAAAATGTTTTCACTTTTTTCTCAAAGGATTATTGAAAATATATAAGGGGCCATCCACAAAATACGTCCCGCGTTAAGGGATGGAGGGGGGGTCAACAAAGTGTGACATCGTATGACAAGGGGGGGGGGGGCTTCGTGGCGTCACATGTATAAATCGAAAGTATTCAAACTCAACTCTAACGAAAAACTTTAAACTGTCCATGGACACAAGATGATTAAATTTTTGTATCGTTCATTTGATTTTTTATGTTTTGTAAAATTTCTAAAATGCTTGATTTATTATTGATTTTATGAAAAAAGATTTTAAGTCAGTGGGGGTTGGTGACTTTTCATCTAGGGGATGCTGTCCAAAAAACTACCTTCATTTTTTGAAATTTTATTTTATCATCATCTCATCATTGAGTATACAGTCCTAAGACTGGTTTGATGCAACAATCCGTCTCCACTCGACACTGTCCCCCGCCAGCTGTTTGACCTCTCTAAATGTCTGGCATCCCATATCCCCAATTATTTGGTTGAAATATTATAATCTGGGTCTTCCCCTTCCCTTTTCTTTCATCCATCCATTTGATATTCATCATTATTCTGTAGCACCATATTTCGAAAGCCTCTAATCTCTTTCTCTCCGCTTTTCCAATTGTCCAGGTTTCACACCCGTACATGGCTATGCTCCATACATATGTCTTCAATAGCAACTTCCTGTTTTCTAAGCTGATTGAGGAGGAGCATAGTAGTTTTTGTTTTGAATTAAACCCCATTTTTGCTTGGGCAATTCTTGATTTAATTTCGTTTTCGCTCCTCCCATCCCATGTTATTTTACTTCCTAGGTAGCGGAATTACTTAACTCCTTCTAGGTTTTCTTGGTTAATTTTGATGCATTCCTGTCTCGTTTGTTCTTTTTAGTACATAATAGGACCTTGGTTTTATTCTCTGTTTATTTTCATTTTGATTTCTTCTATTAGGATTTGGTTAATTCCATTCAGGGCGTCCTCTAATTCTTTTTTATTGCTTCCTAGAAGGGCAATGTCATCGGCAAATCTTAACATAGCGATCTTTTGACCTTGGATTTCGATATCTGTATCAATTTTGTCTTTGAATTCTTTAATCGCTTCTTCTATATATGTATAAGTTGAAAATCATGGGTGACAGCACACATCCTTGTCTTACACCTTTTTTTATTTTGGCTTCTCTTTGCTCATCTCCAATATTTATAATTGCCGTCTGGTTTTGATATAGATTGTAGATTAGTCTTCTCTCCCTGAATTTTATTTATTTTATTTTAATTTTTGCTTTTTTACAAATTTTATCGGTTACGGGATCATTTTCATTATTTTTCAAATTTAACATTAGATTTTTAAAAATATATTTGGGGACCTTCGCCCCAAACGGATACTGCTTTGCGTGAGTGAAGATAGGAGTCAGAAATTAATTCTAGCAAGCTATGACTTATTGTCTATTGCATTCTTAGTTACTATTTCCAGCATCTTATATAATTGAGAGCTCTTACAAATGGATTAGTCCAAAAATTATCTTTTTTTATAATAATAGTTTTTGTAATAATAGATCCTCAGCGAGAACAATTTTATTCGACTTAAAACTCGTCTAGACTTGTCTTTGACATGCTAGAACTGGAAGATGGGGGAGTTCAAAAATTGTTGATATAGGATGTTACATAATTTATGGATGTGTCCTGAGTGTGAACCGAGATTGGAATTAGGTGTACACGTCTTTGAAATTATGTGCAATTATTTTGGAATTCAAAAGATAATTCCCCTATATCTATTGTCTTCTACTTGGAAATGAAAGTTGAAGTGGAAGTAGGTGTAAACAATATTAGGTCGCGGTTCACCCCTGTGATGGGCCCTAAGTAAATAAACAAATGCAAATACTCTCTGAAATTGCTAGCATTATTATCATAAATTAATATATCAATGTACTTTTACTGGGTTAATGGATACTAGATGTTTTTATTTACAACGAAGGATGTAATTAAAAATAGTTTGGTTGTTTTAGTAATTTTATTTTGATTAATACATGGAAATATTTCGGGGGCTTGCAGCACCAATTCCTCAGTAGATGTATAACTATCAGTGCCAACCCCATCAGTTTACACAAATGAAACAAAAATAGCTTGATATATATTTATGATGATAATTTGATATATACCTACCTACATAGTTAGAAACTTTCAAACCCAGAAAGCAGCCATTTATGAAACTTTATTGTAATAATATTTGATAAGGAATGATAGATAATATATAAAGTTATTAAAATTATCCCTAATAAATATAAATTAATTTATCAAAGTCTAGACCAAAAAAATCCATGAAATTCATGAGTCAGCGTCAGCGTGCTCTCAAGTAGAGTATTCTATTTTATATGATGTAATAAATAGAAGAAAGTCAGAACGTACCATCCCATCGCCAAGCCAAACACCCAATGCTCAATTAAATGAATGACTTGAAAGTTGAAATTCTTCTTGATAAACGAAGAGAGAGAAGCAAAACTTAAAAGAACCAACCTATAATTAATTAAACTAGGTGGATTTTTTTCTCTGAATTATCGTCAGTGTCTTTGAATGGGTGGGAGGTTTTTGTAAATTCGCTTGCTAACCACCTGGCAAACGGGATTTTCCTCTTTAAATTCCACCCTCTATATACGACATATATATGTACAACTATCCCTTTTTCCCATTCGTGATAACGCCAATCTACTAACACACACAAGTACGCGTACACTTCCACACTAGCGCGGTACATGTCGCGTGATGCATCAAGATAGCAACGGTGGTGCGCTCGAGCTTTCCCCTCTGTCTCCCTCCAGACCGTCAACCCCCCACCTTTCTGCATTTCAGCGCTCCTATATAACTTGACTTGGATGATTACATTCCCGCTAATCGAGATCGCACGCCCGGCTATTTTAATTACTTTGCGCCCCTCTCACTCTCTTCTTGAAGGGCTGAAGAGAGTGGGGTGGAAAGTAGTCCGAATGCTTTTACTCGACCTCTCAACACGCTCTCAATGGACGTCGACAAGGTCTAATGAATTGATCAAGCCCACAAATAAATACAAGGCTTGCCCAGAGTCCCCCCCTTAACCAACAGAACCAACCTATATATAGATCACTTCAGAAATGATTACTCTAATTAAACATATAATAAATTGATTTAGTAGATACAATATATTTGATTTTGATTAAGGAGAAATGATGGAGACTTGGTCATAGTTGAGTCATGTTCATATTTAATGAAAGAAAATGAAAACGATCCTTTGTTTTGTTAATCCAACATCCAACAGGCTTGACGTATTTAAAGGACCGGTTCCCAAAGGATCAACGAAGTATAGTATCATGAGATGCTGTTTGATCTAAGATGGGTACTGTTGGCATATTTATAGCCTTCCCAGTCCCATTCGTACTTCCTGCACATATCTTCAAAATCTAACATGTTTTAATAAAATTATATTATAACGATCATATTAAGCGCCTGACGATGCAACCAGCACTTCCAAGCATGTTATTTGAATGCATATCTAGTCATTAACAGGCGGTGTTTAATTTTTCTTTTAATTCTGGTAGAAAAAATTAGCTTCCATTTTATTTATTCAGATAATAAATAAATAATAAATAAAGACCTTTATTATCCAATACAAAGAAATTACAAATGTTTCAGAAATACAAAAAAACTTCGACCTCGAGGCCCAAAAAGCCTCACCATCGAATGTCCATTTTTTTTTTAATTTTTAACATATTTTTGTTACTCCTTATTTTGGTAAGGGAAAAAATTGATAAAAACCCCATACTTTTTATTTTTAACATAAAAAAAGAAAAAAAAACACAAAAAACAAAACAAAATGAATAATGATGAAATGAAGAGCACTAAATGAGAAATGAAGTGTCACATCCGGTATATTTCGTTAATTAGAGGGTTCAGATTTGATTGCGCATTATTTTCGAATTTTTTAACACTATTTTCTAGGTTTTCTTTTAGAGAAGTCATGTTTAGTCCGATTCTTATTATATGGTTGTTGATTCCAGGTGGAGGAATGGTCATTTTCCTTAATGTTTTTGACTGGACCCTTTCCAAATCGTTGATCCTGGTTTTGGAGGCGAAGGGGAGCCATGCAGGGGCAGCGTATCCCATGATTGGCCGAACAAGCATTTTATACAGAGTCAACTTTTCATTCAGAGGAAGCAGGCTGCCAGGTCTAATCAAAGGCCAAATGATTTTCGCTGCCAGGAGACCCTTCTCTCTGGCTAACTTGGTATGGAGAGCCCAATTCGCCCTACGGTCAAGTGTAGCACCAAGATATCGCACACTAGGCTGCCATTTTAATTCATATCCACCAATATCTAATGTTGTATTAATATATTTAAATTTTCTTGTAAAAAGAATAGCTTCAGACTTATTTGGGTTTATTTTGAGTCTCCAATCATTGAAATAGTTTAACACAACCTGTGTTTCCTCTTCGATTCTTCTCTTTAAGCATTTGAAATTCTGATGAGAGTAATAAATAGCAATGTCATCGGCATATTGAGCGATATTTGCAAATTTTAGCTTGGGTAGATCCGAGGTATAAAGAGCATAGAGCAAAGGTGATAACAGAGCGCCTTGAGGAACACCTGCTCGTATAGGATACCAGGATGATTTAGAACGACCCACCCGCACTCTGAAACTTCTCTCCTTGAGAAAATTATCGATAACTCGACATAGGCTACCGGGAAGACCAAAAAGATATAATTTAGCTACCAATCCTAAATGAAAAACACTGTCGAATGCCTTAGCAACATCAAGCAGTACCATCCCAGTGGCTTTTTTAAATTTAAACGACCTCTAATAAAATGGCTGACTCTCACAATCTGATGAACTGCCGAATGTCCTTTTCTGAAACCGAATTGGGTATCTGGGAGAAGATTCCTCTCAGATGTCTCCCTCTCTAGCCAATTTAGGATGAATCTCTCTGCTAGTTTCTCCAGAACAGGCAACAAAGAGATGGGTCGGTAGTTAGTGGCCTGAGACCTATCCTTGCCTGGCTTGTGGACCGGAATTATCTCACTACATTTCCAAATCGATGGAAAATATCCCAGTTTGAATATAGCAGTAATTATTCGACTTAAAAATAAAATTGCTTTTCCTGGAAGAAAATGTACGAATACTGGTAGTATACCATCATGCCCTGGTGCTTTTTCTTTTTAATTAACTTTATAGCTGCTTTTATATCCCTAGGATTTACGGCTGGATAGGTGGGTGCTTCACTTTGATCTTCCGAGCTTTTTTGCTACTTCATAAATCAAGCTATTTTCACTAATTTCAGATTGTTCTGTATTTGTGAACTGTTTCTGATAGATTTCCGCTAGGATATTTGCTTGTCGGTCAGATGAATATTCAAGACCACTTGGTCCTGCAAAAGGACCAATAGAATTTTTATGAAAACTAAATTTGAACAAATTAAACTAAATATTTTAATTAAATATGAACGAATAAAAAAAACACGATATGTAAACAAAGCAGTGCCTTTCTATTTATTCAGAATATTAATTTAATTTAATTATTAATTACAGTAATCTTAAATTATATTTAATTTTAATTTTACAAACAAAATTTTACTTTCACTTGATGAGGAAGTGGAAATGTTGGAATAGATTAAAAAATTGTATTTGTGTTTTCAACAAAAATTACATTATGACGTCCCCTAAATCCAAGACGACCATTTACAGCTAATGGTCTGTTTGTCTGTTATCACTTCTCAGTAGATATATGTTCAAACATGTTGTGTTCCAATCACGGGGGATGTGAATCACCCTGTATATGCTATTCTTTTTCATTTTACCAGTTGCTGATGATATATCCTTTTTTTATTATCCTCGTTATCATTATCAATATCATTTGATTTTATTGTTATTATTATGATTATTACCATTTGAGAAAGAAAAATTCATTTAATAAATTGACTAGATGATTTCTTTTTAAATAGTTATTATTCTAATATATACATTGATATTCGTTTGGATATGGCCTTGAATTTTTATTTATTATTAATATTTTTATTATTTATAATAGGAATAGATGATATAGTGTTAAAAATTATTTTAACTGATTTGATTTTGTCTTTTGCTTCATTATATGATGTGTAACTGTAGTTTGTTTTTACTTTACTTCTTTTATTATTATCAGAGATTTTTGTAAATTAGATCTCAACCAAAACATTCTGTGACAAAACTGGCCAAGTTAAAAAAGTAGTGCAATCTAGTGTGTAGCTAAGTTAAATTCGCCAAGAATAATTAATAACGTTTAGGGAAAGCGGTGTTGGTTTATAGTGAAACATATTAAACACAGAAATTATTTGACGGATTATAGTGGTGTTTCACAATGAGGAAATACAATTTTTTTAAAATTTAATTTTTTTAAATTTATTCCTCATTGTGAAACACCCCTATAATCGGTCAAAGAATAATTAAGTTGAGAGATCTACTATTTTGTCAACTTAATTATTCTTGGCGTACAGCGTGTACGGCCAAGCTAATGCTCGAACTTGGCCTGCGCCCCCTGTACGCTTTGATATTAATAACATAGAATTTTGATTTCAAATAATATTATTCGATAATGCAAATTTAATTTGTTTCCACACATCAGGAGATCAGAAGCCTAGTCAGGAGTGGGGCTCTTAAACCTCCTTCCCTCAAAAAATATTTTAGCTTACAATATATTACCACCAGCTGCCTACTGGGCCTTTGGCCTAGAGCGATCTGCGGAGAACCCAGCCTAATGTCTTTGGGAAATTCCGCTAGTGTTGGGGCGGTCTCGGCTACGTACAGGCATGGCCATAAGCCCAATATATAAATTGAGAAGATTTCCACATTTCCTCTTATAAGCTTC
This sequence comes from Forficula auricularia, assembly GCA_024734495.1. Classification (NCBI taxonomy): domain Eukaryota; kingdom Metazoa; phylum Arthropoda; class Insecta; order Dermaptera; family Forficulidae; genus Forficula; species Forficula auricularia. Next base: position 1,643,748 of record JALMQS010000778.1, on the reverse strand, counting down.
CAATCCTCCCACAGACGATCGGTATGATATTTATATAGTATAGATAAAACATCTTCGAAAACATAAAAGGAAATATTTACAAAAAGAATACTATTTAATATTCCTTAAGAACCACTTCCAAATGGAAGTTAAGGTGTGCTTAAGAATTTCTTATATTTAATATGTTAAATCGGGCATTTATTAAAGCCATATTAATCAAAATTACAAGAAAATAAATTAATCAATTAGTAATTTTGGGAGATTAAGACTAAAAATATATAAGATTAATGCTACTTTTAAAATATAACTACTGATAAATTTGGACTCACACTATTCATTTATTCAAGACCCGACTCAAACCAAATTTCTGAAATTTATTCGTTTAATTTCTAGAATTCCTTAGTAAATTATGACTTATGGCTTTTCACGTTTTTGCTATAACATTTTCTGACTCTGTAGGTATTATAAAAAAATGGCTAATATAAATTTATTTCTTGAGGACTGACTTATTTTAAGCATCAAGTCCTTTGCGTCACCCAACTCTCTTCCCTGATGTTATACGAAAGCTATTTTCAGAAGTTCATCATTCTCAAGGGTGTCGTTTATCATTATATGCATATATAGAAATTATGTTGAGCCTAGGTTAGCTACATGTAGAATGATTATTATTAATAAGTAAAGGACACATATATTACATGTATAACATGACAAAACTAAAACTTTAATACTGCAGTTCAAAAGTTAGTTTTCTAACCACTTTGAGAGCGTAGCTAGGCAATTTGGAAAAATGATTTTTGTGCCAGATCTGATGATGATGATCGAGAACATTTCGCAAAGAAGGATATTTATTTGCTCAACATTTTACGACAAGAATTAAATTAGAGCAACAAGATGGGAATTTTAACTATGTTTATAGAACAATTGACATTTACAAAAGCCTTTTATAACAAACTCAAAAATAAAGAGATAATCATATAACTACTCTATTTATTTTTCATTGTCCACTGAGACTGAAGGGGTTAAAAAACAATAAGTCTTCCTTAAAGTTATCTTAAATTTGTCTTTGTTTATATTACGCAAGCATGGCCATCGTATATATCAAATGGACTTTCGTATTAAGAACTCTAAGACGGGTCGAGAAAAGCAGAGGAAAGATTTTCCAACGGAAAAGATTTCTAAGAAATCGATCTGCTTTTCTAAGCAATGTATTTTTTCTTTTTCATCGCAAGGGTATTAATTTTCTCCACCCACTTTTGCTTAATGGTGATCGAATTTATATCCGATTTACTACAAAAGCTCAAAATGAACAAAAAAAAAAAAAAAAAAATACACATACAAACAACTTTTTTTTATATATTTTATTGATTTTCCAACATCAAGGCCAGATTTCAAAATATCTCAAATTCAGTTCATTATGTATATTTAGACAACCAAATGCGAGTCAGGCCGCATACCGGGGGTTCTTACCTTATAATTTCCAAAATATGTAAGATATCAAATGCGTTTTTAATTGTTGTTAATGAGGTGGGACGAGGGAATGAGTGATTTCATGTAACTTTTTCAGAATTTCAAGACTAACCATTTCTAAAAGTTGACAATTACAAAACTCACATCAAAACGATAACTTTGGATCTCTCTCACACTGCCATTTTAGATCAAAATAAATTGTTTAAAATTAAACCTAATTCTACTTAAAGAAAGTTTTAGAGAGATATCTTACAGTTTATAATAAAAAATATTTTTTATTTTTGATCTCACATAAAATTCGATTATTAAAGTTGTTATCGGGAATTTTATTATTATTCTTTCCTAGTAAACATAACAAGGCAAGTCATTAACATCAATCCTTTTGTGTGCCGGAATATTTGAGCCCTGAAGAAGTCAACAAAGCTGATTAAACGTTGGCAATAAAATATAAATTATCTGCATAAAAAATATAGTCCTTATTTCCCGATAACAACTTTAATAATTTAATCGATGGACAAAACTAATCAAAATAATAAAATTCGATCCTACATAAAATATTATTCATTTAAATAAAACGATTTTTTAATTGAGGGAAGTAAAATGAATACATTTACTTTGTAAGTTTCAAATTTTCATCCTATTTATTTTACGAGCTATAATGCTCTGACACACGGACAGAATCCATAAAATGAAAAGCAGATAATTTAATATTTTTGATATTTAAGATGATCTTTAATATTATTGTATAAAGTACCTGGTCCGCCGAGCGATGCTCGGTAACTTTTTGCTTCAGTTAATAGCTATATATTAATCCCGTCACCCCCCGAACCCCCACCACTTCAGCCCACCTTCTGCACCTTCCCACCCTACCTCCCACATACACCCCCGCCCCCGAAACCACGTACCTCCCCCTGGACCCCCCACCACCACAGCAACCCACCTCCTGCACCCCCCACATCTATCCCCACCCCCGTCCACTCACCCAGTTTTTGCATTTTCTAGCTTTCAGTGGACCACAGATCATGTATATATTTTATTTTTTTTTATAAATTTTATTAAACCAATTATTTTACATGAATTTATGCATACATTGTATTTGAGCCTCGATTCCGGAGATTACTTCTCCACCATCGAGTGTCCTTGATCATCTTTTAGTCCTTGTTGTTTTTAATAAGAGGAAAAAAACTAATTAAATAAAAAAAACCTCTTTTCCGATAATTATTTCAATTCCATTATTCTCTCCCAATAATTTCGAATTCGACTCCTTTTGTGATTATGTATATATAGGTATATAAATAAATACGGTATATATATATTTTTTTAATTAAATAACAATTTTTGAGTTCATCAATTAAATTGTCAAATTAATATTTGTGGGATTTAAAACTCGATTTTTAATCAATTAAATTTCCCAACTTTTAACATATAATAATAATTATAATGATCTTATTGTAGGATATAAAATTAAAAAAACAATTATTTATTAAAAGCAAATTGAATTACAATGTAATTATACATTTTTATCGAGACAACCACCTGTGAATAATTATTTTAATTAACAAAAAACCCATCAAAAACAACTTAGCCGAAGATGAGACCGTGACAGATCGAATGTTCAACACAAAACCCTCCTAACCAGTGAATTTCATCCAAATCGTTAGAGCCGTTTTCGAGAACCCGACCGGATATATATATATATATATAGTTTTTGCATTTCTAGCCTTCAGTGGCCCACAGATTATGTATATATATAGGTATATAAATAAATACGCTATAATTATTTTTTTAATTAAATAACAATTGCTCGTTTAATATAATAAGATATGAAACTAAAAGAGTATAGCTTTAATAAATAATATATTTAAGTACATACCTAAGAGAAGCCAAGAATCCCCTTATTTAGAGCCAAGTCACGGACCCTGAAAAAAAGTTAATCATTAAAAAATAATAATAATAAATACCTAAATAAAAGCTAGGTAAAATATAAGGATTACTCCATTTTATCATTTAATCAGTGAAAATATTTCTGCAGTCTTTTTGGCGAACAGTATAGATGTCAAATTCTTAAGGAAAGTCATCTATAAATGAATTTCTTATTTATACAAATATATTTCATAATGGCATTGAAGTATGCAGTCTGATAAATGGGTTTATTGAATGAACACAATTTTAGTAAAAAAATAAATAAACACTATGAGAAATTGCTAATATTATTACCTAATGAACTTGGAAATATAAATTTTAAATTTTTTCTTTTCCATTTTTTTTAATATAGGTACTTTTTATATTTCAAAAATTGCAAATCCTTTTTTCTCAATTATACGAGTCGATTTTAATTCTAAGATTGTATAAGATTACATACGAATAGAAAAAAATAAGCATTCTGTCTAAAACAAAGATCATCATCTTTCTTAAATTAAATCCAAAGTAGGCCCAATCTCGTCTCAAGATTTTTTATTTAATAAAAATAATGTTAATCTGAACTTTTCTTTGTTTACAAAGTAATTTTTTAATTTTTGTCAATTCTTTTTTCTTTTTCTTTTTTAATATCACTTATTATTTCATTTTTTTTTAAATAATTTTTATTAAATGTTTTTCTTATCAAGTTCATATTTTCTTATTTAAATTTCTTATCATTTTTTTTTATACGTTTCGTTTTGTTATTTTTCGCAAATTTAATTTTGCAGAGGTTTAAATGAAATGTTCACTTGCCTTTCTTTTGACCCCCCACCCCTTCTTTTTTCTTTTATTTCAATTTAATTCAATGAGACAAAATATTTAATAATAATTACACAGCATCTGTTTTATTTGAAATTAGGTAAAGTAGAGATTTTTCAGTAGCTACAAAGAAAATTAAAAAATAACACTTAAAATAGAAATAAATTAAAATAAACTAATATATTTAGGACATAAATACTTCAAAGGGCTTTTTCGGGTTGAAACCACCGGTTCAGGCACTTCAAATATGCGGGGTTCCACATTTAGAGAGTACTTATGGTTTATTTACTTATAAACTTAAATTTGGCTTTTCATCTTGATAATATTATTTTTTAAAAAATGATAATATATAATAAAAATTTGTTAGGAGTCCTCAATTTCATTACCATTTCATGTTCAGGAAACCCTTGATCTGTCCATGAATATACACCGGGTGAGTTTTTTATCTTGAGACAGTCTTATAACTCAAAAACAGTGTATTATATGAAAAAAGTTTCAAATAAAAGTTTATTTATATCAGGGGGGAAACTAAACTACGCTATTGTTTGTCGACCTAGAACAAGCTTTCATTCTGTTTTTTAAATGGAAACCTATATGTTTCTGTACATATTCTGAATCTACAAAAAAAACTGAACAACTTTTATTGGAACTATTTTTTTATACGACATCAAATAATAAAAATATTAAATCAATTGGATCTCAAAAAAATTTATAATAATTATTTTTAACAATCATTCAACTTAATTATCAAATTAATGATCAAATATTTAATTATTAAATAAATAATTTAATAATAATTAATAATTTAATCATTTTGCGACACTGTTCTGAGACATTCCAGAGTAAATCGCAAGTCTTCTGAATGAATTCCAGTTCCAATTTCGTTATTTTGGCCTGTTCCAATTATTTCGTAACCTTTACATTTCCTGTTTTTACAACAAAATAAAATGAAGCTTGTGAGGGTGTATTCCTATTAGGAAACCGTTCGGCATCCATTTCAATGGCAGCCGCATGACACTCCTTCCACATTCACCGAATAAATTAAGACCATTTTAATTCTGTCTTCAACAAAAAATGCTCCATTTTTATTATGGTAATACAATATAACTATCTACTAGATTGACAAGAGAAATAAACTTTTTTAAACTCAAGAATTTCAACTAGTTCTATTAAGTAGAAAATAATCTTTAAATCTGAGTATAACGAAATTTTAATATCATTTATAAATACTTATTTTCATTGTTGTGACTTTTCGATTTAATGATTATTTATTTAATAGTTAATTATTTAATCATTATTTGATAATTAAGGATTAAATAATTATTAAGAGTTTCTTTGGTCGGATGATGGGGGCACACACTGACACATGGGGAGCTGCTTAGGGATATCTTGGAGGGAGAGGTGGGAAAAGAAAGGGGAAGGGGAAGACCCAGATTAGAATATTTCAACCAAATAGTTGGGGATATGGGATGCCAGACATTTAGAGAGGTCAAACAGCTGGCAGGGGACAGAGTCGAGTGGAGACGGATTGTTGCATCAAACCAGTCTTAGGACTGTACACTCAATGATGATGATGATGATGATGATTCTTTGAGGTCTAATTGATTCATGTATTTTGTTTATTTGATGTCGTATAAAAATAGTTCTTATGAAATTTGTTCAGTTTTTTTGTAGATTAATTAGACGTATAGAAAAATATAAGGTTCTATTTAAAAACAGAGCTTGACATTGTAATACCCTTGAAAGCTTGTTCTAGGTCGGCAAACAATAGCGTAGTTTAGTTCCCTCTAGATATAAACAAATTTTATTTGAAACTTTTTTCCATATAATGCAATGTTTTTGAATTATAAGACTGTCTCAAGATAAAAAAACTTACCCGGTATATCTAGATTGGCCGATATGCAGTATCCATATTTCGATTTCAATTTTGAGCTACTAAGGAATGAGCTAAGAACACACTTAAAAAGATTCAAGACAATTGGAAATTGCAGAACTCATTAAGGGAAGGGTTTCATTGTTCCAGGGCCAATCATGATAGATTCCACTCCATTAGAAACAAAGTAAATTAATATAGGGGGGAAATACATGTATTTCCATCCCATATCTACATAGGCAACAAGTTTTGCTTTCCCACTAAATCATCTGAAAATTTAAGATTCCTAGCTCAACATTTCACTTGATCAAAATTTGAATCAATTAAATAATACCAGTTATTTAGTATACGAAAAATTCATCACATAAAATTTATCGCAAGGAAAAATAATTTCAAAAAAATTAATCACAATTTAATCGACCCTATATTATTTTTGTTTTTGATATTTAGATAATAAAAAAATAATTACTTCGCTATCTATCTATATTCATTTTATATTATATTATTTATAAATAGCAATATAAAATGCTAATTGATTTTTGTATCTTGTAGCATAATAGGTCCGAGACTTTCTTTTGTACTTCCTGATCAGATAGAAAATTGAAATTTGCTACAGGTATTTATTTCTTGGCCCCTAAGGATGATGACAAAAAATGTATATTAAATATTTACTTCAAAAGAAACTCTTTATACTAATATTAATTTTTATTAAAAATGCCATCGTCACTTAACGTTCGAAATATAATTTATTAACAAAAATTTATTTGTTTTTGTTTTTTTATAAATTAAAAATTTGAAATTTTCAAATCAACTACATTAATGTTAATTTTATTTTTAATTTCCTATTTCTTTGTCGATATTACAATACTGGTATTAATACCGGTATTTCGGAATTTAATTGAAAAAATAGCATAAGTAGGCACTCTTTAATTCTGAACGTTTGAACTGTGCCGGATTAGTAATTTTGCCTGATTATCCAATGTAAATAGTATTAATGGAAATATCAAAGAAAAATTAATACAGAACAATAATTAAATCAAGTTGTAATAAGATGCTCTATGATATGAAAAAATACAAATGAGCGTTACTGTTTGAATAAATTGCAACTGATCGTTTCTAGAATTTATCCAAAGTCATTTGAAACATTAATATGTTTATTCCTTTATTAGTAATCAGATATCACTTGCTATTTGAAGTCCAAGTTGACTTAAAATCAAAAATAACGATCGATTCTTATCTAATACTAGATGAATAACTTTATTTCATCACATATTTGATGTATATTAAACCGATCAAATGAATACATTTTAAAGAATTAATAAATAAATAATTTAAAAAAGTATAATACTATCTTACTCCAGGATAAAGTACTTTAAAATTAAATTTTACTAATAACTTTATATAACCTTTTTTGTAACCAAAAGCTAATCATCATCAAGCTTCATTTACTATCCACAAGCATTCCATCAACGACTGGACCCGCCTAGCTCTTACGCAGCTTTCAATCTTCTGCGCGGAATACGTTGCCTAAATACAGGCGCACCAACGTCATAAATTAAGTTCAAATTCAGGCTACATTTTGAGGATTTTAATTACTACGTTATTTATGTATATTGTATAATTTCAATATTTTTCTAATACGTGCAAAAAAAATTGAATTAGTTAAAAAGTTCTAAATGAAAAAATAATTCAGATTCAAGTTCGATTTTGGACAAGAATATTCATTTATTTTTTCACTAAAAGATAAAACCATTGACTTTTGGCTGATAAAATGAAATGAAAAATTATTACTCTTTATGCTGACCAATGGGTGAAGTTCTCCAGGTGGCCGGAATATTGAATATACTCAAAAAATTCACTCAATAAAAATAATTTTTAAGAAAAAATAAAAACCGACTTCAAAAAATTAAATGCAACAAATAAAATACACTAAAAGGTATAAAATAATTATTATCTTATTTAGTTACAACTAAACGACGAAATATTAACATGAAATTACTTTTTGAAGTCGGTACCAAACAAACTATACCTATAAGCGAGCGTACCCGGCAAACGTACTAAGTAAGATCCGTCGAGTGCGATTCATAAAAGGTATATGTTTGGCACCGACTTCAAAAAGTAATTTCATGTTAATATTTCGTCGTTTAGTTGTAACTAAATAAGATAATAATTATTTTATACCTTTAGTGTATTTTATTTGTTGCATTTAATTTTTGAAGTCGGTTTTTATTTTTCTTAAAAATTATTTTTATTTTTCTCTTTTTAGTGATGTTATTAATAGTGATCATATCATCAGAACTTGACCAAATTAATATGACACCATCCCTAAGACACCCCCTTTCGGATAAAAAAAGAACCATCAAAATCGGTTCATAAACAAAAGAGGTTAGGTCTAAACAAACCTAATAAAAAAGGTCTAATACCTATGAAAAAAAAACGAAAAAAAAATGGGACCAATCGGAAGCTAGACTGGACCCAATGCAAATTTTTTTTTCAAAATCGGTTGACAATTGGCGGAGATATGACGGACGTAACATAGGCACAAAAAAAAAATTCAGTCGAATAGAGAACCTCCTCCTTTTTTGAAGTCGGTTAAAAATACTAATTATTTTTCTTATTAGTATTATCTATTTT
>JALMQS010000778.1:1590582-1631010 GCA_024734495.1 Forficula auricularia | reverse complement strand
TGGACCAAAATGAAAAACTACTTTTCAAACTTTAGAGGGCTAGGGCTCGGTTACGCGATGTTCGATATGGCTCAAAATTTACAGTTTATTAGTTTTTTTTATTTATACGAGTTTCACTTTTTTCTTCCACTTATTTTATATAAATTTATTATATAAATTTAAAGTGAATCTCATGTATACTTATACCATATTTAGGTATACAATAATTTTTTTTTTAATATAAATCCAAGAATTTACAATGAAGATATAAAGAATATATATATATATAAATTTACTAAAACTTCCATCCATCTCGATTTTTGCAATCGAAATAAATGAATTTTGTTCAAATTAATATTAAATTTTATTTAGAATGTTTATATGTTAACATTAGAAGAATGCGAAAGTTAAAAGAAATAGGCAGTGACCAGATAAAAAGTTTTAACTAACATTAACATATAAACATTCTAAATAAAATTTATTATTGAATATCAGAACAAATTCATCTGTTTCGATTCCCCAAAGACGGAACCGATAATTCAATTACAAATTGTAGTATTCAATTAGATTGGATTTTAGCACGTGAAGATTTTGCCAAAATTACCTGCCCCCCCCCCCCCCCCCCCCCCCATTTTAGGAAGCCTGCTTTAGAATCCATAGATGCTAACTGCGAAAATTAGGCAAATTGATTCTATTTCAATCAAAATCAAATTAGATCTTAACCTCAATATAAATTATCTAAATATAAAATTTATTTTTAATACCTTCATTAGTTTGGTGGAGGGGGTCAGTCAAAAAATAATTAAAATGATAAAATTTTCAAAACAAAAATACTAGAAAGTTATTTATCTTAGGAGATTGTGGAGGATTACAATTACTGTGGGGTTTTATTCTCAGTTCTTTCAATGTAAAATGCTTTTAAAAATAAAGATTTGTTTTCGCCTTGAGAAAGGCGTTTGCTTGCTGTTTGCCTGTCAAAATCCTTCGATAAAATGAAAGGTGACCAGCAAGGACACGACCCTTTTATAAAGAACCAAGCGCGCGAAAAGTTATGCGCACGTCACCTAAAAGGCGCGAATAATTAACCAATCAGCTTAATTGCTAATTAGAGCCAGGGTTATAAAAGCAGCCAGCTCCTCGAAGCGAACTTAGTTGTCATTCAGTTGTCATTTGTCAGTTGTGAGTTGTTGTTTAGTTGATAAAGCTCATTGAAATGGGACAACTCACCAGGGAACGATTTGCTGAAGAAACAGCTTGTGTCTAAGAAGTAATTTGTATACACGTTCTGTAACGAAGAAGCAATAAATGCGGGCCTTGTGCCATTATTTTATTAAAATCATGTTTCCAATTGCCTCTGGCAAGTTCGTATTTTAGAAAAGCATATTTTCAACTGCCTAGTGCAAATTCTTATTTTGAAATATCATTTTTCTGGCTTTAACGCCGCCAAGAGAGATTCTAATCTCTGAAGATTATCTCCCATCCAAGCCCGGCGAATCTCCTTCAACTAACCCTTCGAGCCAAACATAATAAAAATCATCCATCATCTTAATCATTTCCTATACTAATATTAGGTATTTGTTTTATATTAGGGATAAGAACATGAATATAAATGTACCAGGGTAGAAGATGTTTGAGATAGGCATGTGGTTGGCCAGACATCACCTTATTTTAGTATTCAACTAGCAAGAAATTTTACTTAAAGAAATACTGGGACTTGAAAGCTAATTTTATGATCCGCCTGCTCTTTAAAAATACATTATGTTTAAATAAATGTTTCAACTCCATTTGGATTCAGTTTAAAAGAAAAAATTAATATACCCAATTGTCCTATAATCCCCATACCTAAATTCATATTTATTGCAACATTCCATTGAATGAAATTCGAAATATTTTCGAGAGAATTGTGTGATTTATTTTTCATGTATCCAAAATACCTTTTTAAAATGAATAATTTGTTTTGTTTCAGGTGAGTTTATTTTTTTCAACTTCTATCTCAATTTCACTTCGACATTTTGGTGAGTTTATTATTTTTATACGCTTTTATTTAACTCGCTCATGGTGTTTGTTGCTATGGTCAAGACTTTGACATCGATTTTTAAATTATTGTCTAATAAGCTATCGAGCACAAATTTTGAACACTAAATCTTTGTGGATGACAATACAAGTAGAAATTACCACCCAAACTTTTCAACTATTTAAAATGCTATGCTTTTTATTCAAACTGGACTGTTTTACACAGTTAATCTTAGTCTTAAAGATCCTGAGGAAGTTATTTTGGTCTCATATCAGCATATCTAGATGTAATTACTCTCTAAAGAGCATATCACATTAAAGGCGATGGATCACCAATTGAAATTCTAGACTCTGCGTCCGATCTGGATCAAATTTTGCACAATTACTCTTTAGAATTACGGAATTATTGGAGCAAAAATCAACTTCCCAATATATACGCACATCATATAAATTCTAAAGACTAATAGTATAAAATGAAAATATATGAAAAATAAAACACCGTTTTTATTTCAAAATGCAGTAACAATTCAAAATAAATTTTTCTTTAGTACCTAAGTACTTTAAAAATGTGCCTACTCACCTCAGTAAAGATAAAAGCATGTGCTTTTTAACTTTAAATTTAATTAAAATAAGTTGCCATTAATTTTAATTATAAACATGTGAAGTAAGCAAATTTTTAAAATACTAAAGAGATGTGCAATTTGAAATAAAAGTATATTTTTTTGTTTTGTTAGTTGAATAAAGATTTCACTGTCGATGGTAACAGAATTGTTTTTATTTTAGGTTAAAAATAAAATAAAATGAGAAGTCTTCTGTTTTTTAAATAAAATAATTTTTAATTATTTCTAGACTCTCCTCTAGAAATAATTAAAAATTATTTTATTTAAAAAACAGAAGACTCTCTCATTTTATTTTATTTTTTGTTTTGTTTTTTTAAATTTTTTTCTTATTCAATTTAATGGTTTTTCAATTACTACTAGACTACTACTAATATAAATTTTATAAGGGAAAACGTGTAGATATCAATTTAAAGAAAATATACTAATTTCTGGATAACAGTGTTTTTAAGTAACTAGATATGAATTTTGTTAAGGGAGAATGGTGTGTGTTCTTGGTGAAACATTTTTAATAAGGTAAATAAAATTTTGAAAAATTTAAGAAACTTTTTAAAATTTAAAATATAAGATTCTAGGCAGATTTAATAAAATATAGGTATCTTTAATAACACTTTTGGGGTGATGGTTAGCATGAGCGGCTGCAGAAAAATTTCCAGAAATAGAGCAATTGAGAGCTAGGAAATAATTACATTAATTATTCACTTTTTGAGGTTTTGTTCACAAGTAGAATACAATATTTTGTTACAAGATATAGAGGAGGAGGAGGACAAACGAACTAGTCGGTGTTTATAAATGTAATGAACATTTTTCACTCGATCTCAGGAGGAAGGCAAATTTGTCCCCCTTCCTATGTACATCGATCTTCAGTAGTAAATATAAGGTATTTATTTTCATCAATCAAACATCAATGTTGGATCTAAGTTAAATGAGCAAATTTGTTGAATTTTTTAAGGAAAATTAAAAAGGAAAAAAAGAGATTTTGTTTTATTCTAATTGTTTTCTGTTGAGTGTTAATTATTTTGAAAAAAAAATTATTAAACTTTAAAAATTTTATTAATAGTTTAAATTTGAAAATTCTAAAAATTTAAAACTAAAATCTCAGAAGGTCGAAAATAATTCAAGGTGTAATAGATGTTTTTTAGATGTCAGAAGGAATCGCCTCCTCAGGCTAAGAGCTAATCTATTTGAATAGTAAGTAAAACCAACATCCTTAAGATCTTAAAATTATTGCTTATATTCGAGATTAATTAATTTATAAAGAACATTTTACTTTTTTAAATTAATCAAACACTTCAAAGGCTGTTTTTAATAAAGAATATTTATACTTATATGTAGGTATAATTATGAGTTAATACTTTTAAAAGACTCTCTCCCCCCCCCCCCCCAGTAAAATCACTTGCAAGTGTTGTTTTTATAATTAAAAAGTCAAGAAGATTGAAATTTGTTAGGATCAATTGGTGGTTCGTTAAGTTGGAAACTGCTCGGGTGGAGGCTGTCGGGTTGGGTAACGTGGGGTGTGGGGGTGGGATTGATAGGGTGGAAAGTGAAGCCCATCCAATTCGGTAAGTCACGCCTTTCCGTTGCTGACTACACGTGATGCATCATGATCAAATCAACTCCGGGTTACCTCTAAATACTTGACTAATGTACAACTCTAAAAGTCATATATATGTATGTATATATATATAGAGAGAGAGAACCGACAGTCAAGGCCCGGCGGATATTGATATTCAATGCGAATCGTCCCTAAAGGGCCCAAACGGCTTACGAATGTAATCCATCCACCTCACTGCTATTACACGGGATTAATTTTATGTGGCAAGGAACTAATTTGTGTTTGTCATTCGAAGGATACAAAAATATTTAATTGAAAATTAAAAAAATCATTTAGACATATATATATATATATGAAAATTGAAAGAGAAGTTTCGGCTTAAAGTACTCGTACAGAGACCAGGCGTCGCCAACCTATGACCCTCTGGTCACCAAGAGACCCATTTGATAATTTCTAGTGACGCACTTGAGTTCCGCAAAAAAATCATCTATAATCTTCCAGAATTTAGCAATAATTGTATTAACATTTATATAGAGGGTGTCCCGTATCACAACGATAAGACATGAACAGGGGGTATGGTAATTTAAGACAGTAAAATTTTTTTTTTAATAAAAGTATCATAGTTTTCGAGTCATAGGCATTTTTTTTGAAAATGGTGAAAATCGCTACCCTGCCCTAAATATCTAGATGCTATGGCTACAAATTTATATATTTTATTATTCTAATTTTTGTTGCTCAATCCTGAATAATCCTGATATTGACCACAATTCAAAATAAAACAATAAAAACTATACCTTTGGAGAAAAAAATCTATTTGTCGGACTGTTATATTTTTAAAAAAATTTAATGTATAAAAAAGTCTAATAAACAAGCATGGCAAATTATTTAAAAAATTGGACCATTTTGTCAAGATTTCAAAATAGTACAGGACTTTGTACTTCCTTCTTTAGAAAAAAAATATTGATATTTTTATGGCAAAATTAGCTAATTTAAAAACATATTTTGATAGTGGTTATTTATTTAATATACTTAATCAATTATGTCCCATCTTGATTAAACTAATCTTTGGCTATTATAGACATTAATACTATAATAGCTAATAATAATACCATTAATAGCCAAAGATTAGTTCAATTAACATGCGACATAATTGATTAACATATTAAATAAAAAAACACTATCAAAATTTGTTTTTAAATTAGCTAATTTTCATAAAAATCAATATTTTTTTTCTAAAGAAGGATGTACAAAGTGCTGTATCATTTTGAAATCTTGACAAAATGGCCAATTACTTAAATAATTTGCCATGTTATTTACTAGACTTTTTTCTGCAAAAGTATAGTACTTATTGTTTTATTTTGAATTGTTTTCAATAGCATGATTATTCAGGATTGCGTTACAAAAATTAGAATAATAAAATATGTAAATTTGTAGCCACAGCATCTCGATATTTAGGGCAGGGGAGCGATTTTCACCGTTTTCAAAAAATGCCTATAACTCGAAAACTATGAGACTTTTATTAAAAAAAATTGTGTTCAGGACCGTCTTAAATTTCCCTATCCCCTGTTCACGGTTTATCGTTTTGATACGGGAAACCCTGTATATTAAATTGAAAGAGTAGTTTCGGCTTAAAGTACTCGTATCTAGCAGGCGTCGGCAACCTTATGACCCACTGGTCACCAAGTGACCCATTTGATAAATAATTTCTCGTGACCTACTTGAGTTCCGCAAAAAAAATCACCTCTAATCTTCCAGGATTTAGCAATAATTGTGCTAGCATTTATATAGATATATTTTGATTTAGTAAATATTATGTTCATAAATTTTCAAATATAAAAATAACTAATTAAAATGTTTGTTTCTGTTAATACTGATGCTAAATTTCTCTTAAAGGGGCCCCATATATAGTAAAGTGCCATGGGTCCCCACTTGGCTTAAGACGGCTCTATCTGTAACCTCTGTATCTACGCTCAATCTTATATATGTATATTTTTTTATTTAAAAAATCTCAATAAATCAGCTCCTTTTGTTTTAGAGCAATTGAGGTCTTTCACAAAAAAAAAATAAAAAAACAGGAAGATATATTAGAAAGAAGAAGCGCAGAGATCGAGGCAAGTTGGTGCTCGCGTAAATGAAAACGCCGCCTGTAGGATTGATTTATGAATTAAGGGGTCGGGCGAACCATACGTCTCTGGAGGGGTGCGATGAAGGGTGGAATTGTGCAGACGGCGGCTGCGGTTACATATATTACATTTGTCCCGCACCCACACTTGCCACTTAAGGGCTAATTTGTAATCCGACAAATACTCAATTATGGCTCTGGTCGCGTTGAAGGACGTCCTTCCTACTTGTGTCAAAAGAAAATCATGACGGTCATTTTTCATCATACTTTTTTTTATTTTTCTTTTAAAGATGGGGTGAAGAAAGAAGTAGGGTATCTAAAGGGTAGAAAGGAGCACATAATAAACGTCTTGTTAAACAATTAATCAAAAAACTAACAAGAGATTAGATTCGTTAATAACCCAAGACATATTTTGAAAGATTTCCTCTTCATTCAAGAAGTTAAATATCAGTTGTCGGTAATTATAATTATTTTCATGCCTAATTAAAATATAAATTATGAAATATTTGTTAAGATTAATTGCTAAGAAATACAAAAAATTCTTGAAAATATGATAATTGACACTGTTGGCCAGGTTGGCCGAGAGTGTAACATTTTTGCTCTCTGATTAAAAGACCTGAGTTTAAACCCCGCTCGATTAAAAAACTCACAATAACCTGGCAATTACACTGACTCAATCACACAAAACACACAAGACACATAAAATAGTATTTGGCTAAATGGAACATAGAATACAAGGCCAAAAAAATAAACAATTTATAAAATTCTCATTGCTGAGAGTTGCAGTGTTAATTAAGAAAAAACTCAAAAAGATTGTCCTATGCTGGTAAATAAGATCTTTTTGAATTCATTCTGCGCAAGTGTCATTTCAGCGTCATCGACTTTTGGGAAATGGATTTTTTTTTTCAAAATTTAAAACTGATTAAATGTGTCTTAACACTTCATAAATACACTAATTTTTAAAAAAATCAGTTCAGAATCTTTTTAAGAAATCAAAAAAAAAAGAAAAATATTTCATGTAAATGTCCATTTCCGGTCTTCCAATTTCAACCAAAAGCTTGATGTACTCCTTCTAGCCTATATCAAGCTTAAGTTTCGAATTTCGTATCTCTGAGACTTATGGTTGAGAAATGCAGATGGGTAAATTCTTACGTAAGTAAACATCAACTTCCGTTTTTTCTATTTTAGCCAAAATCTTGTTATACTTCTTGTAGCCTCTAGATAGCTTAAGTTTCAAATTTCAAGGCTCATGCGACTTTCCGTAAGACGAGATATGAACGTTGAAGGAGACAATAAAAGAGTGTGTGCTTCTGCTGGAATTATAAATTCATAAATTAATTCCTGTGAATACATTGTAATAGACTGACGAAGAGGGCAAAGCCCTCGAAACTATAGTATCGTTATAAATAAATAAAATTTATAATTCCAGCAGAAGACACACGCTTTTATTGTCTCCTTCAATATATAAAAATTTTGCTACTCTCGGCAAAAACTTTCAATTTAATTTGAGATATGAACGATTAAAATATTCATTTTAAGACACTCTTAATTTACAACCCATTCCTTTAATTCAATCGGATTAAAAATTTGACACAACTATTAACTCATGACATATGATAAATACACTAATTTTTAAAAAAATCGTTAGAACCGTTTTTAAGAAAATAAAAAAAAACGAATTAAAGGAAGGGGGTGTAAATTAGTAGTGTGGTGATGACTTCAAATAAATGAAAATGTGAAAGTCGTGTGGTGAACACACCAGTTGATTTTAAATAGAATCCTAAAAAGAAAGATACAAAAATAAAAAGATTGATTGAGAAGAGGAATGACAAAAATTTTAATAAAGTACTTTTTTCAACAATAAGTCTGCCAGGGTAGTATGGCGTACTTGAAAAAATCCACACTTTTATTTTGAAAGGGGCGTAAGTCCATTTTCCAAAAAAATCGAGATAGCTACCTTAATAGTTCCATTTTTACATGATATTTTCATTCTGAAGCAACTTGTTACTAATATATTTAAAATCATGAAGATTTTGTAACATGAAAATTTGTTGGTTAATGAAATGATAAAAAAGTTTATTTTGAAACTGGCGTAAGTGCCATTGTGAGAGTTTCAAATAGTTATGGGAAATATTATGCAATAAATAAGATCCCAGTTTTATGTTTAATTATTGTCTGGCGATCCCAGGGTTGGATATCTTTTACAGAGTGCCTCGCCCTGGTTTGAGACGGTTCGAGAGTTTTTATTCAGAGGCGACCCGGAGTGCTATCGCCGATTGCCAGATGTATCGTGACGGCTAATAATAATGACCATCTTATTGATTTCTTCTGGGGAGATGGCCCAGCCCAACGCTTTTTCCAGCGTTGATCTATTTATTTAATATTTTACCCAGTAGCCTATATTCCCGGTCAAATATTTATTTATTTTTCTTGACCATGGCGGTTTTCTGCCTATTTATTTATTTATTTATTATTCATTGACTACGACAACTTCCTGTCTACTTATTTATTTGAATGTTTTTTAAATTATTTATTTTTAAACATTTCTTTAAACCCAGTGACATATTCTATTTATTTTTTGTTTTATTTATTTGATTATTAATTTATTTATTCTTCCTAGTGTATTTATTTATTTGTTTTTATTATTTGGACGACGTGCGGTATTCCCTTTTTTATTTTTATTATTATTATTATTTTATTCTTGGTCGCAACATACTAAGGTTTCACACCGTTCTGCTGTGGCCACACCCTGAGCCACTCAACCGGATCCTGAGTGGGAGGATCGGAGGGCTATAAGGGGAGATGTGGAGGCCCTATAAAAAAAATTTATCAAAGTAGCAATGAATTTATTATAAACAACAGAACAGCTCCTGTCCACAGAAACAGGCGCTTGTTCTGCCAGTCTGCATTGAAAACCAGAGTCATAAACAGTGTTGTTTCACTTACTAAGTATTTTTACTTGTTTCTACAGTTTTCTTAAATTATTTTCTTATATAGTTGTTACATTATATACCACCTGCACCCCATAGTTATTTTAAATCCCTCCCGCATACACAACAAACTGGAGAATAATTAATAATAATTAATAAAACAATATTAATTTTAATGTAACAATTATTTAACAAAGTTGAATATTTTTTTGATTTTATAACATAAAATTGTATACATTTATTTTTATTTCAAGGGAAATTGACTTTTCCTATGGACTTGTGCTTTCTTAAGAATTGAAAACGTCATTTCATTGATATTGAAAGTGGCGTAGGTCCATTCATAGCCATAAAAAACATATTATTTCTTAAATAATGTTAATTATGCTAATTGGGATGATAAATTTGACACCCTTAAAAAAACAAAAACATTATATTACTGTTATCTGTTACCCATATTTGTAAATTTAATTCAACGAATACTCTTCAATATCTCGTTTCGAACATAAATGGACTTACGCCACTTTCAAAATAAACGGCTCATATATGGTTTTAATAACAAGTAGATTGAAGGTTTGTTTCGAGGGTTAGGTAGTAGTATTTGATTATTGAATATTGGAATTTTAATTAAAAAATAAAAAAGAATATTTACTACTCGGATTTCGGATATTTGAAATTTATATAATCTTTGGAATTTTTCATCTCTAGAATTTAATATACATATATATATACATATATGAGTTAATCAAAAATGAACATTGAAATAAAATATTTGAAAATCAATTTAATTGAAAATAATTTTATTTGTTTTCAATTTGCTTTTGAAAGAAACAGATTCAAAAAATCGTCTCCGAGATTCGACTTTTTTTAAATCTTTCCAATCAAATATATTTATATTTAACTTATGAGGAGAATTTTCTAGGTTAGGTTTCACAAAAAGGAAATATTAAAACAAATGTATGTTTTTTTTGAGTTTGATTCACTCGATATATATTTCGGGTTATTAGCCCAAGTTTTCATTTGAACTCCTGATGATGGGCTAATAACCCGAAACATATACGAGTGAATCAAACTCAAAAAACATACATTTGTTTTAATATTTCCTTTTGTGAACCTAACTTAGAAAATTCTTCTCATAAGTTACTTATAATGTTTCACCTAGAATCGACACCTAAATCCTTAAAAATTATATTTATATTTAATTTCCAATTCAATTTATTTAAATGTAATTCACTTCAAATAACTGACGGTGTGAGAAAGCTGCAAAGTGTTAAGTGATTTTTTTCCTGTAGGTGTCGAGAAGTTAATTTAAAATTATGGAAAAATTCCACGAATTTCCTCATTATTTCCTTATCAACGTCAAATAAACATGAATTTGAAATCTCAAGTCCATTTTCGAAAATATCATTCCAATACTTCACTTATTCTATATCCACAGCTAGTGAAATTACATTTGGTAATTGTGGGGAGGTCTATTCAAACAAAAAACTATAATAACTACGGCTGATGAAAATTTTATTAAGAAATATGTAGGAACATTTGTACATGCATTTATCAATTTAACAATGAAAACAGCATAGAATTAATATGAATTTTTATTTTTATCAAAGCTCACACAAGCTGCTCAAAATGTGGTTCTTAAGATCATATGCAAATCAATGAATTTCAAGCCTGCTCCATCAGATTATTGTTCCGAATTTGAATGAAAGCACCCTTTAATATTTTTCAAAAGTGTTCGTGAGTGTTTAATTCAACAACGTAAACTGTGTGGCCGAAAGCTGTTATATTCTGTTCCTAAATAACACTTATTAATGTGTATTGTATTCAGTGCTAAATACATATTAAATGTATGGTATGGAGTACATATTTCTTAATAAATCTATACCTAATCAATCGTAGTTCGGCAAGGGATTGAAATAGGACCTATAATGAGGGCCGCATTAGGGCCCCGGGGTCGGAAGATAGCGTCCCCCTCCTCTTAAAAAACATTTGTTAATAAATATATATTTTTAATGTAGATTAATTACATTGTAAAAAAGATATTTTCGGAGGCCTCGAGCTGTAGGCCCCTGAGCTCCCTTTCGACACCTTTGCCTATGTTTATATAACATTTTTTGCTTAAAATAACCTATCCAACAATATCCCAAAGTCTTTTTTGCACTCGTAATGAATCACCCTGTAAAAATAATAAATAAAACAGAAGAAATGTAAAAGATCAATAATAAATATGGTTTTGATATTGTATTTGACAATTTAGATAATGTATCTATAACTATAAAGATATTATCTATCATTAAAATAAATTATAGATCATATTTTTTACCTTGACTCCAATCATCATTCACCCGTCTAATGATTATGATGACTAAAATAAAGGGTTCAATTACACAGATGAGAACTGAACATGCTATCTCTCAGAAAGTTCGCTAGGTGCAATTTAACATTCGCTGGTCGATAAAAGTATTAAATTTATTCAAAAATTTCCAATTTTAAATGTCTAGAAATGTCTGGTATTTGAAGATAAATAATTTTTATAATTCAAAATTATTTTTGAACTAGTGTGTCAGTTGGTTTGGGTTCCGAAACAAATAACTCTCGAGAGAGAAAGCTTGCATAAGACAAGTGTTGGTATAAAAAAAAGTTTAATTTTAATTGAAAGACCTAAGTAATTAAATTTTTCGCTCATTTTTTCTGAAATTTTAGAATAAAATTACTTTAAAAAAATATAATTACGATTGTATTGTATGTAGAATTCTTGAACGGTTTTGACGAATCAGCTGAATGAAACTATGAAGAAGTTGGTTTTCGTGAATCGTCAATTTTCAGTTTTCTAGAGCTCTTTGTGTTATAATATTCGCAGAGTAACAATTGGTTGATTTCTTAAAATAATATTGATGAAATAAAAAGATGCGACACACATTAAGTCAGGATCGATCCTTCCCTAGTAGCACAATGTTCCAATCTATATAGTAACTACATAGGGCCTATACAGATTGCGAGAATCTATATAGGCACTATATAGTTACTATATAGTTTGGAACATTCGCTACTAGGGTTGCATCGCTAAAAAAATATAAATTTCAACCTTTAGGAATCGAAAGTACTTGTGGAATCGAATATTTATTTTCGACCTCCCATAAAAATCGACCTTCTCCAATATAATCATTCCATTACAAGTTTGAAACGATTTTTGATTGTATCAACTAATAGGGTTCCGTTTTTCTTTTTAAACCGAACTTGAAAAAATGTGTGAATTGGTGGTTTGAGCAGAAACTTCTTTTTTTAATTTAATTTAATTTATTTTTTTATTCCTACTTAACAATATTTGAAATGTGGAGTAAATATTTAAAAAAATTTTTTTTTATTGGGGTCTGATACCGAGGACAGCTTAAGATCGTAATGTCGCAAGAACTTCATTATGCTGTCAAAATATTTGTATTATATATTTTTGACTTTTCTAGCTAAAGAACTTTCAAAATATGAGTATCAAAACAAATTAATAAAGAATAAATAAAACGTTGTGACCTTCTGCTTAATATAAAATCAAGTTATTGATTTTAAACTATAGTAAGAATTACGAACGTCATTTATATTATTTCAACAATAAAATTGATTTTCATTTTATCATTATTCCAACCGATTATAAGATTATTAACTTTAGGGAAAAAGAAATCCACATCCAATTTTATTTTCATACTATTACCCTTAATATATGTATATAAATATCCTGATCGAGAACATTAAGTATAATTTGGGATCATATAATTTCCATCCGGAGTATTTTTTCCTTTTCAACTGTTACGGTCATAAGTTGAAGTGAAATCCAACGGCCCTTCTTGACCTCTCTTTTCCTCTCAATTACTATTCATCTACATTTCAAGAGAGAGCAGGGATGAGGAGAGCAACTTTTAACCCTAAAATTTGCATAGAATGCTCTTCTGTTTGTTCGATTAAAGTCCAACAAATTCGTATAATGTTCGTTGAAATGAACATTAAGTCCAGCTACCTTCTTTACTTTCTCAAACATCATTTCCACTTAATAGTCGCTCACAATGATTGCAATTTGCATCCTATCATCATTCACCTATAATAGCATACCTACGTACTTGGAATTGACTATTCTAATGGAATGAAGTCTTTAGAAGAAAAATAAAATTGGGACGAAAATTGAAAACTTAGATAGTTATGTTATAGCTTAGTTGGTTACAGCTTTGCGTTGGTAAGATCTCGGGTTCAAATCCCTGCTGGCCATGGTATAATTTTTTTCATTATTTAATAATTTAAAAAATATTTAGTATTTTTAACCGACTTCAAAAAAGGAGGAGGTTCTCAATTCGGTGAATTTTTTTGTGTTTCTATGTTATCTGATATCTTCGCCAATTGTGAACCGATTTTGATGATTTTTTTGGATTGGGTTCAGTCAAATTTCCGATTGGTCTCGTTTTTTTATTGGTATTGGACCATTTTTGCTATGTTTGTTTAGGCATAACTTCTTTGTTTATGGACCGATTTCGATGATTCTTTTTATATTGGAAAGAGGGTACCTTAGGAATGGTCCCATATTAATTTGGTCAAGTTCTGATGATATGATTGATGACGAAATAACGTAAATCTCCAATTCTTATGAGCAAATAATCGAAATTATAATAAATAAAATCTTTTATAAAAAAATCAATCTTAAAACGTTCATTTAAAACCTGAAAACGTTTCTAGAGAATTTCTATATTTATGAATTTAATTTTATTATTACTTTCTGATTCATTCGCCAGACCCTTTCTCTTATGAGATGCATGCAAGGTATTATATTAAGTCACTATTAATAACATCACTAAAAAGAGAAAAATAAAAATAATTTTTAGAAAAAAATAAAACCGACTTCAAAAAAATTAAATGCAACAAATAAAATAATATGAACTCAAAAATAAAATAAAATGCACTAAAAGGTATAAAATAATTTTCTAATTAAGTTACAACTAAATGACGAAATATTAACATGAAATCACTTTTTGAAGTCGGTGCTAAACAAACTATATAAGCGAGCGTACCCGCCAATCGTACTAAGTAAAATCCGTCGAGTTTGATTCATAAAATGTATATGTTAGGCACCGACTTCAAAAAGTGATTTCATGTTAATATTTTGTAGTTTAGTTGTAACTAAATTAGATAATTATTTTATACCTTTTAGTGCATTTTAATTTATTTTTGATTTCTTATTATTTTATTTGTTTCATTTAGTTTTTTTTTAAGTCGGTTTTATTTTTATTTATTTTATTTTTTTACGTTTAACATAGTACATATTTACTAGCAAAATTTTAAAATATTTTAACTTAATTCTTCGGCTTGATAATTCATATTTTTTGGAAATTAAATAGAATTGCAAAACTATTCACTGAATTATGCTGAATACTCTTTCTTTAAAATTTCGAACCTTCTTTTGGGCTAATTATTTATTCAAAATCTTAGATAAAATTATAATATACATATATAAAATATTTCTAAATATTTGTCGGTTGTTTTTTTTTTATAAAAATTATTTTTTTAAGTGAATTTTTGAGTCAATTCAATATTCCGGGGGAACTTCACCCATTGGTCAGCGTAAAGTGTAATAATTTTTCATTTTATTTTATTAGTCAATAGTCAATTCTTTTATTTTTTTAAAATCACGAGCGATAATAATTAAATATTGTAGCTCTTGTCCGAAATCGAACTTGGATTTTAATTATTTTTTTTTCGCTTAGAGCTTTTTAATTAATTCAATTTTTTGGCACGTTTAAGAAAAATATTGATTTATAAAATATAAATAAATAATTGTATTAATTAAAATCTTCCCAATGTAGTCTGAATTTGAACTTGATGTAATACGTTAGTGCGCCTGTATTTAGGCAGCATATTGCACGCAGAAGAATGAAACCTGCGTAAGAGTTAGGCGAGTCCAGTCGTTGATGGAATGCTCGAAAGCTTATGGCATGAAATCATCAAGTATGTATGCATGATAGGATAATTTTTACATAAGCTTTAAATAAGTAGAGAATAGAAAAAGTAGAGTTTAGCATATAAACATTCGAGTTTTCCGATTTGCTGCATCAGTTTCATTTTTTTTTTTTTTTTATTAATATGATTTTGCTTTCTGTTTTAATCAATGCGAAGCATGGTTAAAGTATAGGAATCGGTCTCGAGCCAAGCGCGGCTTCAAAAAGTTCTCAGGTAAAGACTACGGAACCCATGGTCTCAAACAAATTTACAAATTGTAGTATTCAATGAGGTTGAATTTTAGCACGTAACGGTTTTGCCAAAAATTACAAATTACTTTACCCTAGAGTAAGATAGTACTTTTTTTAATTCTTTATTTATTAATTTTTTTAAATTTATTTATTTGATCGGTTTAATATACATCAAACATGTATTTATTAGGTTGATGCATAATTATGGAACGTTTGTATTGGCGCGTTTTTCTTTAGCCAAAAATGACGTTTTGTTTATTTTTTTTATAAAAACAATCTTCTCTATTTATAGTTAATAATAATGCGTGTCGAAAACCATATTCATATTCGTCATATTATGCTCTACCACTACAAGAATGGATGGAAGGCAGCACAGTCATTTCACGATCTCAACGAACTTTTTGGCAAAGGAACAATTACTGATAGTGCAGTACGGAAGTGGTTTACCCGTTTCAAATCAGGTGACACTAGTTTGGAGGATAAAGAAGGAAGAGGTCGGCCATCGGATTTTGATGATTAGGCACTTCTGACAGCCGTGGAATATGATGAGAGTCTTACACGTTTAACGACGCGGATGAACAGCAACAATGGCGAATCCTGGACAAAAACGGCAAGCAGCAATTCAACATAAACAGCGACGTCTACCTGGCACAGCTTGACCGTCTTCACGATGCAATCGAGGCGAAAAGACCGCGCAAAAAGAACCACATCGTGTTCCATCACGATAACGCACGTCCACATGTTGAGCGCCGGGTCGTCGAACTCATCGCCAATAAGGGCTGGGATCTACTCTCACATCCGCCGTACTCACCGACCGAAGCACCGACGGACTATCACATCAACCGCTCTTTGAAAAACTGGCAAAAGACTAAGATCTACGACGATTTGGATGACTTGGTGGCCGGGGTCAAAGCGTGGATTGCCTCTAAGAATCGTGACTACTTCGCCCGTGGAATCGACCGACTGCCAAGCAAATGGGAAGGAGTTATTGAAGTAGATGGTGAATACGTTTCCGAATAATCATTTAAACATGTTATTGTTAAATTTTATTATTGTTTTTGCTGAATAAAATATTTTTTAAAAACGTTCCATAATTATGCATCAACCTAATAATAAGGTTATTCCACTAGTCTAATACTTCGGCGGGTTCTCTTGATAGCCAAGGCCTGCCCCCGGACCCTCAGCCCGAAAAAAACCCACTCAGCACCCCCACCCACACCACCACCCAATGTACAGACAAAACTGCAATTTTATACATATAGATAATTTCATTTAAATTTGTAACCATGACACGTTTTTGTTGAGACGGACATAGGTACATGCATAGATAGGTACAGAGGCAGGCACAAATGCACTTTAGTAGTATAGGATAAGAATTGATCGTTATTTTTGATTTTAAGTCAACATGGACTTCAATTGCCAGTGATATCTGATTACTAATAAAGGAATAATATTTTAAATGACTTTGGATAAAGTCTAGCAACTATCCATGGCAGTTTCTGTTTTTAGAATTTAAAAATATATTTTATTCTTATTTATTCAGAGAATATATCAATCATCTTTCTTTGCATTGCGTGTAATAAGAGATGAGACCGCATTGTAGATACGTTCAAACCATCCTTATAATTTTCGGCCTAATTTTAAGTGATTTATCAGTAAAAACGGTTTCATTTATAATTTAAGAAAGATATTAAAACTATCAAAAATGTACCAATATAATAATTCAGTAATCGGCGAACAAAGAGATGTATACAAATAAATATCACAAACTCTTGCTGAAAGAATGGGCACTAGAGAATTATAAAGGTCTGATTTCCCTTTCACAGTAAAGATCCACAAACGTATAGCCATTTGTAATTACTCATTTAGGCATCAATAGAAAAGAGAAAGTCTTCAAGAAAACCAAAATTTCAGCCATAAGATTCAAGCTTTGATCTCATGAGTTTCTACTGTTATAATCTGACTTGTACACAAATATTCATAATACATACATAAATACATACCATATATAGTATAGTATATATATATATAATAAAAGAGCACATAGGTTCTGACTAAACGAGCTTTGTTCCCGAAGTCATAAAAAAAATCATAACCTAATCTGGAGGACAGATCAAATGCCTAAGGAATTTTCTCGACAATGCAGTGAGTGTAATATTTTATCGCCATTGATTTGAGAAAAAGGCCAAAAAAAAAAGAATAAGTTTGACTAGAAATGTAAATAATAAAAATCTATTGAGGGAGCACCGAGTGGGGGTTGTGAAATCGTTTTCGACTTGAGCTCTTCTTGAGCATAAAATCTAATGTTCATTTTTTATTATTATAATATTTTTCTGTTCTGTCGTAAAGCAAATATTTGACAATTTTTATCTTGTTCAACTAAATCTTAGCCTCATCTCATTTACCCTTCTATTTGTTTTGCATCTAAAAACAACTAGGAGCGATCAGGATTCGCAAATTCACATACCTAAAAGTCATTACATAATATTTATATATGTAACATTGTATTAATTGTATTAACATAATCTCCAACGGATCCATAGTCATTTGGAATATTAATGTTTATTCCTATATTATTAATCAGATAAATCAATCAAATAAATAAATATTATGTTATTTTTATATTTAATAACAAAAAAAATATTATCTTACTGCAGAAAGAGTAAAGTATTTAATTTTCCTAAAAACTATATATAATTGAGCGGATATTTATGAGGCAGTCCAAAAAAGAAGAAAATAATTCATACTATCTTTTTATTCATAAACCGACGTTTCGGAGGCTATTCCCTGCTTCTCCAGGTTTATGAAAAGTCACTACACTATAATTCTGCTGCGAATGAAATACAGTATATTATTGTTATCGCCACTCGAAAGATAGAGATAGAAGGAATAAACGTCGGTTTATGAATAAAAAGATAGTATACATTATATTTTTCTTTTTGGACTGCCTCATCAATATCCACTCAATTTTACTTATCAGTCCGTCTCCAAAAAATTACTTCAATCTTACTATATATAACCTTTTTCGAAGTCCTAGAGGTACTTTAATAAAATATTAAATTTTATTTATATTATTTTATGAATATAATGGCATTTGTTGTGTCGGAGTAATATCAATAATCCTCTAAAGCCTTTTCTAAAATACGTACGAGAAATACTCGTACATGATTTTCAAATTTGCATCATTCCTTCGTGGTCAAATGAAATAGACACCAAACAACTCGCCATCTCCTTTACCCATATAACTTCCGTAAATTAATTCTTCTTGTGATCATGATACACTACATTTAATCTTAGAAGACGCATGCGCACGAGCACCTTTGACTAAGCTTAATCGAAATTTCTCATTTTTTTTTCATGACAGGAGATTATATGAGTTTCACCTCCTTGTATAAATTTATTTAAAAATAATAATCGGAACTTTGTGCCTGTTGGAAAAAGAAATCCTATAAGCAATTGATAGCTAGCTCAACCCTTACATGTAACACTCTTGGCTGCAGCAGATCAATTATTATCACAATAGACCGGGATCAGGTGGGGATCCTTTAGAGATAGGGCCACATGTAAACATCGAAAACGGTAAGATGGGCAGTGATATGACATATTAAACGGAAATTATTATATATTAATAACATCGCCATTATATGTCAATATTTAACATAGTGAATATTTGTGAATTAATTTTGTAGTAGCTGCGGGTCGGATGGATAAGTGTTGAGGGCCAGAAGGTACTTCTTGACTATATCAAACGTTAACATCAAAAAATGTATAGATCTCTTAAAGGAATCGTGATTGATTAATCTGGAGATAGAAGCCCTTAAATTGTCAAGATTCCAGAGAGGAATGTACATATGACTGGTTCAGAAACCAATGCGTTTAAACCCATAAAACTAAAATCAATAAAAGATGATATTTTTTAAATCCCATCCCCATAAAGCATATTTAGAAGAAATAAAAAGTAGGGCCTACTTAATTAATATAATTTAACCGCGTAAATTTGAATAATTTCATGATTCAGCCTGCGAATTTTTGCAGTTCAATAAATCATTTCAATTTTCAAAAGGAAAATAGAAATAAGGAATAAAACCTTTGTACTAAAAATAATATACCTAATTTCTTAGGAGAAGAACTAAGCAAATAAAAATAAAGTTTTCAAAAGTGAACTTAACCGCGGCTCATATATCAATTATCATATCATTGGTATAATGGAAAGTAAATCAAGTACTAAGGATAGATAAAAATTTCTCTGTTAATTGAAAAAATCAATCCAAAATCCGAAAACTGTGGAGCAATCCAGAAGCGAGTAATAAAATTAATAAGATCCAGCACACTCGATTCACTGTCTACGCTCTGTCCCTTTATTAAGGTTACTACCATGGTGTTTGTTTTGACGAGGTAGAGTCAATAATCTCTTCTAAGGTTTTATTTTAAAGAATCAAACCCTCAACCATCTTTTACTGTTAAATTGGATACTAATGGGACAAACGCATTATCTATTGGAATCCGTGTGGGTACTGAAAAATGGAATTCCATCGAGATACAGCTCGCCTTTAAATTATACTCTCTTATATACATCAGATCAACATAATGTAAGTTCAGACCACTTTTTATAGTTCTTTAGAAAAAACTATTGTCTTTTGAAAGAATCTCATGAAATGCTTAAGTAGCGTAAGTCTTTTGAAAATGTCCTCGAGGTCGGCTTAGATTATAATCGATTTAAAATTTCAAATTTTTAATAATAAAAAATTAAATTGGCCTAGTATCTAAAAAGAGAAAAGCAATAAAAAGAGAGCAAGTGAATTTCCTATTGCTACTATAAATACAGGCACATCGTTAAAGTTTAAAGAATCTGACAAACAATCTGCAACATGATCCTGGGCTATCATTTTTTACATTCTCTTCGGCCTGTTTAATTGATTCACAACCCTATCCAAGCGATACCACTTTGCTCAATTTAACCTCCACTTTCTCTCTCTCTCTCTGTAATGGCAAGTTAAAACAAATGTACCCACGTACCCTTTCCAGCTTCTAATCCAATGGGCATATTTTCAACTCACCAGGATAAAATCATTAATGAATCCATAAATTGAGATTTAAAAAAAAGTTAATTAAAATTTCAAAGGTAAAATTGGCGAAAAGGGTTGAAATATTATTATATAATGCATTATTAAATATAATAATAACCCTTGTTATTAATTTATCATCAAAGTTTTTTTTTAATAAAAAACAAATCCTATATTGTGGAATTTTATTTCTAATAATTCATAAATTTATTTTATATTTTGAGCTTAATTACTTCAAGTATTTAAAAAAAAAAAAAAAAAAAAAAAAAAAACTGAAAGAGAATAAAAAATCAAGCTTTGCTAAATCCCTTAATTCTACTGAAAACGTATTTCATGATAAGGGTCAGGAAGATGAAATATCTATACCTAAGCCAAGTTAATCTCTTAAATTTGAGATGTTCAGAGCAAAGAATCACGAGGGTTAATAAGGTGGAGCGGTTTATTTGAAATAGGTTACCATCCTCAGATCTTGTTGGCCTTTCCAAAGAACTGATGATAATCAAATTATAAAGTAATAATCTTAACAGCAAATAATCTCGTAAGTATCCTTGCTTTTAGCTATTCAGATACATTAAGGGCACTAAGAAGTCAAATAATTTTAGGGTTACATTATAAAAAATAAAGAGATCCTACCCTAGTAGCACAATGTTTCAAACTATATAGTAACTATATAGTGCCTATATGGGCCACTGATAATCAATATAACCCCCTATATAGTTACTATATAGTTTGAAACTATTGAAACTATTGTGTTACTAGGGTATTATCGACTAATCCGTCTATTCTGGAGAGCATTGTAACTCGTAAATAAACATGATAAAAAAACTTGAAATTCATTTATATATACTTATTTTCCAGCAAATCCAAAAATCGTATTAAAATTTTAATAGAATTATTATTTTGGGGATGATAAAATTTATGGGGGAGTCGGGTAGCTCAGTCAGCTAACGCACTGACTGGCCTCGCTTCAGTATCGATCGATTATGACGATGTTGGAGTGGAGGTCGGGGGTTCGATCCTGGCTGGCAAATAAAAATGTTTACCGGCTGGAAAACTCGGCTCCCTCTAACCCTACTAACACTTTACTTATGTGCTGTCTAAATGGGCTTGTTCCCGGTGACATTAAATAAATTTAAAAAAATTATGTGAGGGCAGAAATAAAATATATATAAGTTTAAATTGAATTGGCTAAGGGGCCAGTAAGGGGAAAATAAAAAGTTGAAGCCAAAAAGTCAACTTCTATTTGTTACTCTATTTTGGGCAGACGTAATCGATATTTTTACAACGTTTCGAGCGCTATACCGCTGCTCTTCATCAGTGCACGTCAACTGGAAAAGATCATCATTGCATGTTTTAATTTTTTGTTTTAACATTTATAATAAATTTTAAAGGGTGGAAATGAGGATTATATACTACTCACACCCAAGTCACAAAAACACGTAAAATCTATTTCCAGCAGACGTTTTACATTAAGAATCATTACACTGGTAAAACAAGTTATTCCAACAGAACAATCTCAAATACTGTCTTTCGACCTGCCTTCATTATACATACACAGAAGCAAAGTTCCCACTCCACTCAAGATCAACGCACTCCAGGCTATTTATAAATACACATATCACACAAAGATCGATAATTGATACAAAAATTTAAATAATTAAAGTTAGTCAATTGATATAAAAAATCCATATTTACAATTAAAAGTAGGTCATTTGGTATAAATTTTATATACATAATTAAAAGCCAGCCAAACGATATAAAACATATATACATAATTAAAGTTAGTCAATAAAATAAATAATAAATAAACAAAACAAATAAATAAATAAAATCCACACATACAATTATGCCAAGATCATTTGATATAAAATTTATATAAATAATTAAAAGTTTGTCAATATTTACACATTTCAAAACTAAATCTGGTTGATTTTGTCAAGTAGACAAGTGTAGAGAGTGGATATTTTTAATACATCAAGCTTGTAATTTATGGCGTTGTTGATGTCCATTTGTATATAAATACCCTCCTTGTATTTTCTTTTCCATGTGACTCTCTCACTGTCCACTATTTTAACATCTTCGAAATTCATCAAATGCCCATTGTCAACTGCATGTACAGCCAATGCACTGACCAAATTTCCCTTAACAACCGATGAAGTGTGTTCTTTTAAACGAACACATAAAGGGCAACAACTTTCTCCATAGTACACTCTTGTTTTATCTTCCAAGTCCCTGCAAGATGAGCATTGAATCCTATAAATGATATTGGATCTATCCTCTTCACGTTCTATCCTTGTTATTGTATATGCTCAACAATAGTTTTTTTGGTCTCATTGCAATGTCAATATTATATTTTTAAAACATTGCTTGAATTTTTTGAGCTAATCCTTCTATATATATAATTGACCCTCTCTTTGTTTGTGGCAACAGATCTGGGTTTTGTTTGTTATAATTATTGTTCTTGTTTTTATATTTTCTGATAATGGTTGTGATTAAACTTTGGATATCCATTCTTATTAGATCTTTCTATCAGGCTATCTAAATTTTTTTGATGAAATTGTTTATCGGACAATTCTATTATTCTGTGTATCTCATTTTTTATGATACACAATTTTTGCTGCAATGGATGTTTAGACCTAAAATTAATCATCCTTGCTGATTTTGTTGGCTTATTATATATATCTGTTTCAAGTACCGTTGTTGTCTCTTGCGATTTTGAGGTCTAAGAAATTTCTTCCTCATTTCCACCCTTTAAAAATTTATTATAAATGTTAAAACAAAAATTAAAACATGCAATGATCTTTTCCAGTTGACGTGCACTGATGAAGAGCAGGTATAGCGCTCGAAACGTTGTAAAATATCGATTACGTCTGCCCAAAATAAAGTAACAAATAGAAGTTGACGCATTTCAACTTTTATTTCCCTTATAGCCCCATAGCCAATTCAATTTAAATAAAATAGGGCCCACCAAACACGGTTCTTTTTAAAATATATATAAGTTCGTTATAATCATAGGAACGTGAAGTATCCCTGTAAAGAATTTCTTTAAATAATATATAGAATTAGGTTTTATGTAATTAAGTTTATTTCAATTTAAAATGCTATCTATGAAGCTTAAAATTGACTGTTCTTAGTTGATTTTTGTACATGACGGCGTTTACAAATACTAAATTTATACATATTTAAGTATATTGTGTAATTATGAAATGTGATTATTCCTTACATTCACTCATTCCTCCTTATCAATCACAAATACGAAGGAATTTGATTTCACTCACTTAAGATTTTTAAAGATTTTATAATTATCGGTATTGAAGTCCGACTCGCACTTATTCTTATTATGTATCTTAACATCATTAAATAAAAAGTTTTTAACAAAGGTTCAATAAAGATACAGCGTTTGGTATTTCTTTTATTTGGCGTTTCGGCTATTGGTTATAGCCATCTTCAGAGCTTTATTGAATTAGTTCTGAGTGTGCACAACCAATAAGAAGAAACGTCAGTAATTTTTAAATAAAAGAAATATCCAAAGCCATCTTTATTGAACGCTTGTTACCTAAAACATAAAAAGTCACAGCTATAACAATTCCTGATATAAATAAAAGTTGTGCTTCCACCTCTATAAATGATTTTTGTGTTACTCCTGTATGTTAAGAGCCTTTTTTATGGTAAAGCTAAATGTCAAATAAAGATTTAATTTGATTTCCTATGATATAAAAAGAAGAGATTGATCCAATTGATATGATTTGATGACGAGGGCGGTTCAAGTCAGACGAACTAAGTGGACAATTGTGGTTACAAAATAAGAAACCTCCTCTGGCTCTTTCCGACCATAGTAGGGAATCCCAGCCGTTTGTGTGTGTGTATGTAACTGCTTACTAAACAATATTTAGTGCCGGTCTGCGTCCTGCACAATATGCTTCTGCCTGTCTAAACAACTGGCTAGCGGTTTCCGGGTCACCACTACAGTTGGAGTGCGGGACGGAGAAGGAGTACGCACGAGGCTGATGCAGAATAGAATCTAGTAGAGGGATGTGGCCGATGTGGGGTGCGGTGAGAATCTGCCACGTCAGGGATTCCAGCCCCCGTTCCTCCTCCGACAATCCACTTGTTTTGCAATTTATCTTGAAACGAGAGAAAGAGAGGGAAAAAGAAAAATACAAGCTGGGGTGTTCTTTTCGTTTTTTTCATTCTCTTCTTCCATTTCTACTACCCCTACACTACCCACTACCATCCATCCCCAACCTTCCTTTTTCCATTTACCTAGAGGGGTCTCACTGTTTAGGGGCTTTGAATAAATCCATGAATAGAGCGCAAGAGAAATGGCGAAAGCTGAGACAGAGAGAGAGCAAGTTTATAGGGAATGGGAATTGTGTGTCGTAGAAGAAGTATTCCCGCTGACAGGATTGTTTCCTCATATATATATTTGATTTCAATTTATTAGTTCCACTCAACTTACCTTTTGATTT
This sequence comes from Forficula auricularia, assembly GCA_024734495.1. Taxonomy (NCBI): domain Eukaryota; kingdom Metazoa; phylum Arthropoda; class Insecta; order Dermaptera; family Forficulidae; genus Forficula; species Forficula auricularia. The sequence goes on along the minus strand of JALMQS010000778.1, from coordinate 1,606,044 downwards.
AGTTTCTTATGTAACTTTTTTCTTCAATAGTTTTCGAGTGGACAGACTAGAATGAAGGATAAATGGTAATTTAACCTAAATTGGATCATAGTAATGGAGTAAAGAAAAACTACACTTAATTACTTGCATTTAACGCCTGATTTGAAGGATATCGATTTCCTGGACAAATTTGTAGTTATAATATGGGAAAATTAAAATGAAAGATTTTCTTGCCTAGATAGTGTTGCCAACCGTCCCGTGAGACACGGGACGTCCGTACTATAAGGCACTGAAACATACGTCTCGTGAATGGTGCGGACGCTAATAAGACTATTATATTCGCATAAAATGGCAAATTATTTTGCTCTGTACTTTAAATTCGATCATTAAATAAAGATTTACGAATTTATAAGAAAACAAATGTGCTTTATTTTATTAAGTCTCTACTAATAAATCTTCCACAGTTTATTTTTTTTTTGAAAATTCAATGCCTTGATTTTCTTAAGATACAATTTTGCTAGGTCACGATTTTTTCATCTCGGTCGACACATTTGAATTGTTAATTTGTTGCAAATCTGTGCTCCAATGTTGGCAGCCCCAGCAGCAGATTTGTCGATTTTCTTTATTAAATCATTCAGGGTGTCCTCTGCTTGATACAATCAAACATATTTACTACCTATATATATAAATGAATATACAATATTATTTCATTTCGATAAAAAAATTAACTGTTTTTTTTTAATTAAAAATCTCATCAATACTACGTTTCGATACCTAGTTCTAGCGGTAGAAGTGGCATGTATTTTATGAAATTTTCTCATTAAAAACACTTCACAGTCGAAACGTTTCTTTTGATAAGCTTCTATTAATAATTTCCGTAAAAATTATATTTTCTAAGATAATAATTATTTATTTTCATTGAATTTTTCTAGGATGTTTTATTCTCTTGGAAATGGTTGTTATTTTTCTTTTTAACCGACTCAAAAAAAAAACAAAAAAACGAGGAGGTGCCTAATTCGTAGAATCTTTTTTATGAACCATATGTTCAGCGATAATTTTTTACCACGAGTACCGATTTGGATGATTTTTATTGGAAGGGTGGTTTGAAGTTGGTCTCAATTTAATTTGGTCAATCTCTGATGATATGATCACTGACAAAATAACGGAACTCTTCAATTCTTATGACCACATAAACGATCCTCGGGCAATTTGAAGTCGTTTTTTTAATTACAATATAACTTACATAGAGAGAAAAAAGTGATACAAGTACCTACCTGCAGGCGTTTTCTCTGCTCGAAGCTCTGCTATGGAAAAGTCCTCGGCGTGTGTCGGAATCTTCACCCCGACAAAGACATTAAGGCTATTATTATGTTTATATAATACGATTTATAATAAAAGCTTATGTTAAAAATAATTTAAATAAATAATAAAACATGGTTTTCAAATTAAATTTTTCTAAAATAAAACAACTTAGCTGTTAAGAAAATGTATGGTGATAGATTTGAAATTGCTAATAAGCAAAGAAATATATTTTTTAGTTATATATTTAAAAAATCTAAAAAAATGGAGATTTGTTTACCACAAGAGCTCTTTCTGGACAGTCTGCTTACTACTGCTACTGGATAGGAAGCCGCTTCTTGGCGTGCGCCTCTCCGCTGGAAGAAAACCAAATGATCATTGGATCGCATGATTCCAGACGAACTAATCAAAAACATTCTATTATACTACTTTCAATAAGAGATAAAATCATAAAATGAAAAGTTTACCATTTCTTATTTTCTGTGAAAAATGATTAAATTATATACAATATACGTGAACCCGAATAAATACCTACTATCTATTAGATATCAACATTATCAAAAGAGTCTTGTTCTGTTTTGTTTCTTCTAATTCGAGAACTATTTTTATAATCTACATAATCATTAATTATATAAATGGTTAGTAAAAAAATAATGATAATTTAAATTTAAAACTAATGATTTTTTTACGTAACCTGCAATTTCTAAATGCAATGAGATTTCAAAGTTAATGTGAATTTAATGTAACAAATGTATTATATAAATCAGATCATGAATTGAAATATTTCAATAGGTATTTCACTAAATCACCATCAAAAAACGTATAATTATTTTATTAATTCATAAGTATATTTTATATATTCGAAAGCAGCTCATTATTATTCCAAAGATTTAAAAAATTTTTAATTTTATAATTTAGTTATGTTTAATAATGTTTGAAACAAGAGGAAAATTATTTTTGTTAGACATAACAACACAGGTTAAAATTTTTAATTTTTTATTGTCAAACTAGTAGGTACTTTTCGAATATCACACTAATTTGTATCATCAGCCTAACAATTTATTATAATGTTGTATTGTTGTTATGTTCAACAAAAATAAAAAAATACGCCATTTCAAGAGAATAAAACGTCCTCGAAAAATTGCTTAAAAATAATTTTAATAAAATTTTAAAAATCCACTCTTTTAAATATTAATTATTGATTTATTCTGGAAAAATATGATCCCTTCTGTATAGCACAGAGACCAAAATAAAACCCAAATGCAACTATTTTGATTGGTTGAATTATAGTCTTTATATAGTTTTAATTAGGTTGAATTACGGTTTCTAAACGGTAGTTATGTCTCGTTTTCCATTTTGCAACTGTTGTATTATCATTAAATTATAGTCGCAAATATTATAATGCAACCGTTCAAAAAGGTTGTCACCAACATTTTGTCACCGATTTGCAACTGTTTATTTATAATTAAATATTTCTTTGATTTGATTAATATAATGAATAATTACACAATTCTTTAATAAAAAATAATAATAAATATATATAATGTTGATTAATGTTTTTTATTAAGGAATTTAATAATTAATACCATTATATTAATCAAATCAAAAAAATGTTGTGTAAATAAACAGTTGCAAATCGTGACAAAATATTGGCATTTCTCTCACAAATTTTGGTTCCATTATAATCTTTGCGTATAATTGCATGATGTAACAGTTATGGAAAAAAACGAGATTGCTCGTTTAGCGTAATTAACCTAATTTATATAAAGTTTATAATTCAACCAATCAAAAATTGCATTTGAATTTTATTTTGGTCTCTATTATATATATGAATCAAGAAGGCATTTTAGATTTTGTTTTGTTTTGATTTTATCTTCTAATTCGTTTTATCTAATAGAATTTCCTTAAGTATATATAATGTAATTTTTATTCGCAATGCATGTTGTATGTTGTAATGAAAATTCGTCTCTTGTTAGAAATCTTATTTATTTGGTTTCATAAAAATCTCCATCAATTCTTTCCCTCCCCCTCCCCTAGAAAAAAATGATGAATTAATAATTTCCACTACGATAAAAGATTTCTTTTAAGTTTTTAACAAATCCCTCGAATGGTTTCTATTTCCAATTAGACTAGAGTTTGTTGTTGGAAGATTTCTTCAAATTGTATGAAAGCAACTTTTCATTACAAGTTATGAAAGATACTTCTACAATTTCTCTCTCTCACTCTCTCTCATTTTTTTCCATCTCTCTCTCATTTTCTCTTCACCCTTCCTACATAAGCCCAACACGGGTCCGCTTAACCAGAGATTGTCAAAGAAAATCTAATTTGCCATCGAGCGGATTTTAAATGAGTTTCCTCAACTCGTAATTTGTTTAGGCTTGTTTTATTTTCATTTTCCTTCTGCTTCTTCTACTGAAAATGTAAGTTCTCTTGAGGAAAGAGTAAAAAAAATAAAATAAAATAAAAATTCCTTTCGTAGTGGGTCAAAGTTTTTAGTGGAGACTTCATTTAAAGTAATGAGCGCAAAGTTGCCCCTCTCATTTACCCCTGCATACCGCATTTAAGTGTAAGTACCTCGAAAGAAGACACTTTTAGCCTGTTTCGTTTTCTTTTCGCTGTTTCTTCAACCTCGTCTCGTTTTCGGTTTATTTCCTTAACCAACCGCTCCAAGTGGTTACATTAATCTCAAACGCATGGAAACTTTACCCAACTAAGCAAATATCGACCAATATATATATATATATATAGTGTTTTTTTAATGTACCTGGGGCAAATAAAAGGAAACTGAAATATATTAGAATACTCTTTTTATTGAAGACTTAAAAGTAATAAAAATAAAATTATAATTGGAAAAAAAAGTGAAAACTTTTTAGTGAATTGACAATTTTTCCGTTAATGAATGGTTTGAGCTACAAAGTTTAAAATTGGTGCTGTTTATTGATAAACTTGTGTGTCCAGCACATTTACTGTAACTGTCGATAGCTTTTAATATAACAATTTATGTAATCTAATTGGCACCGAGACTCTTTTTTAGTTATTGTGGGTATTATCGAAAATTACAAAAGAAGGGACATTGATAAAGAGTCTACTTTTTTTTTATATAATTTAACAAGATTTCAATAAAAACCCGCACGTATATTTTTAAGTTTTTAATTAGATAATTTCTGAAAATTAGGTTTTTGAGGAATTTAATTTTAAAAAATATTTTCTCTGATAGGGCCGCGTCACAGGTCCAGCCTATGGCTCTATAGATCCCAAATCTGGCTCTCTATGCCAATTGCATGAATATTTGCAAAAATAAACAAATAAACAATCATATCCTTGTGGGTAAAAATGTTTTTGTTCCTATTTTGCTAGCGCTTCTAGCTGTTGCTAATAGACACACTGCTCAGGCAGAAAAAATCATCCTTGAAAATGATTTTCCTCTACGTTTCAGAGATATCTAAAAGAAATGAGTACAAAAAAATGGGTAAAATGGAGTAAATAATCAATCAGCCCGCCCGTAGGGTAAAGCCTACAGAGCGTACCGTGTGATTCTTTCTCTATTCCTAGGCCCGATATCAGAGAAATCAATGGAATCACAGATAAGCTAAGAAAAATAAGCTGACGTGTTCTGATGTGGCCCATCCACTTGACTTTATCATACAACCTGGCCCCTCATTTATATTTAATATTTAATAAAATTATTTATAATCATGTAGGGGAGGGGGTTAGTTTTTGCATTTTTAGAATACTCTGGGCCCACCACTGATTATGTATACAAAATTTGGTTGAGTTTGGCTCAAGAGCCTAAATTTTATTTTTTTGCCCCCACCCCCTCCCCAATTTTGGGCGGTTAGTTTTTGCATTTTTAGACTTTGGGGTCCCACTTTGATTTATATATACAAAAATTTGGTTGAGTTTGCTCAAAATGGCCTAGATTTTATTTTTAACCCCTTCCACCTTAATTTTGGTTTGATATGCACCAAAATCTAATCAGCTCTTAATCTCATTGGACTAAAACTACGTGTGAAACTTGATTTCGATATTCAGACTAGTTTTTGATCTACCCTCGTCCACAAAAATTTGGTAAACCACAGATAACAGACAGACAACCAGACAGTCTAACAGACATTTTGGCAAAACAGTTGTTATCTCGATATAATTATTTCGATGTTCACTTATTAGAGCTTTGCCATGGTTTCGGTCAATTTTTTAATCAAAAATAGTTTCAAACTGTTTTTGAGATATTTTGAAATAAGAAGGAAAAAACACTTTTTTTCACATCGACATATTTGAATTACACCATGGTAAAGTAAAAATAGGATGGATGCGAGAAGGAGTTCTAGCTCTAGAAGTCATGGGGATAAACGAGTTGGTGAATGCTTTTGTTCGATATATCTAATTTAATCGCGAAGGGGCGTTAAATTTTTGTATTTCACACAAATCAGGATTCAAAAATAATGATAACCCATGCTAGTGTCCTAAAATAAGGCACCAAGCATACGGTTTATTCCATAACTTATAATTTTCAGATATCAAATTAATTCTTATTCATGATTGATATAAGTGAATGAGGGAATTTGTAGTTTTTTCATAATTTCAATTTAAACCATTTTTAAACGCCTACATGCATAAAATTATACAAAAATTGGACCAGTTCCGAGCCTCTTTTATCGTCATTTTAAAGAGAATGATATTTAAAAAATTGACCCTAATTGTACTATAGGATATCTTTATGTACATTTTAAAATGGCTCACACCCTATAATAATAAAAATACTTTTTTATTTTTCATTTTGTATCCACCCTCCGTAAAATAATCGTATGAATCACGACTTAGATACGATATTATTTTTTGGAAAAATGAAAATATAGCTTGTAAATTTTAAGTTTGTATTTCTATAATGCTCTGACAGAAGTACCAATATTGTAGTGACACTAATGGTTCCGTTTTACTTTTTAATCGAAACCCTAAAAACAAAATGGGGAAAAACATTTCATGAAATATAAATCAAATAAATTAAATGTATTACCACTGATTTAATAAAATTAACAATAGAGATAAATTGGTGGAGATCCGATGTTTCAAAATTACTGAAGTTATGTAAAATGAGCAACAATTATATTTTAAGCGTTTCCTACGGTGCTTTTTAAATTAGAAGAAAAATAATTGCCAAAAAATAAAAATATGTTAAATTAAAATTTAATTAATTAAAATATTTTTTTTGTATTACATAAATACCGTTCTTTTATTAAAATAATCAAAACGTTTATTAAATATCCGAACGATTCAGGGGATTTATTTTCGCTAAAAGAACTGTATTTATTTAATATACTTTTAATAAAATAAATAAATAAAAAAACTCCTATTAGAGTTATAAAATAAAGCAATGGAAAATTACGGGAATATTTTAAAATTTCAAATAAGAATTATGTTAAATTAAAATTAATTAATTAAAATATTTTTTTTGTATTACATAAATACAGTTCTTTTATTAAAATAATCTCAAAACGTTTATTAAATATCCGAACGATTCAGGGGGATTTATTTTCGTAAAAAGAACTGTATTTATTTAATATACTTTTAATAAATAAATAAATAAAAACACCTATTAGGTAAATCTATTTATACTAATTTTTTTTTCTTAAATAAAACTTAATTCTTATTTGAAATTTTAAAATATTCCCATGGCTAGATTTTTTTCCATTTACGCTTCTATTTTTATAACTCCATTCATTATTCACTTGATGCATTTTTAATGTAACATACGTTCCTATTTTTTTTTTTTTTTTAGAAAAACGCCTTAACTGGGAAAGTGATAAAAAATAAATTTATATATTATATAGTATTACATTTATATAGGTATCTGCATATATCATATTAAAAAAAAATTCCTTGCCTCCCCCCCCCTCTCTCCATGTAAAAAATTGCTCAAGTGCGAGTCGGACTTCCATTCCGATATAATATTATACGTATTAAAATCTGATTGACATTTAACTTCATGAATTTAATACTTCAAGGCCCGCTCAAAAGCCAGCAGAAATATGATTATACCTTCTAAAATACTTGCGATTTTGAATTTGTTGTTTAATTGTCGTTCACAATTAGAGAATTAGCGAATGTAAAATCAGATATTTAATTTAAGTGATAGACTGTCACTGGCATTGGTTGAGTTCCGTTTACTTTTTAAACGGAACCCTTAAAAAATGATTCATAACTATTCCCGCTAAGTAGTCGAACTTTACCATTATCAATTTTTTATGTAAATTAAAATATTGCACCTTTCTTTCGAGACATTTATATTTTGAAGTCTTCGATCTTTATTGTTATAAATCAAGGCTGGTTCACAAGAGACATTTTTTCTTACTTGTTCTTACTTCGTTCGACCTACTTGTAATTTGAAACTAGTTCAGTCAGGCTGATTTTTCGCCTAATGGTTTACATGGAGCTTTTTCAGAAAATTTCGCACGTGTCAGCCAAAACAGCCGGACTATGATCTTTCAGTTTCAGCTCAGATGCAAACAAAAATGGGCTGACAATAATATTAATAAAATTATCAATCGTAAACGAATTTGGAAGAGATATTCTCTTTATTAATTACAGTAAAGAGTTGAACAGTGAGAAACAAAATAATTTTTGAAAAAAATAAAAACTGTCTTCAAAAAATTAAATGCGTAAATAAAATACACTAAAAGGTATAAAATAATTATTATCTATTTAGTTATAACTTAACGAAAATATTAATGATGAAATTACTTTTTAAAGTCGGTGCCAAACATATACATTTTATGAATCGCACTCGACGGATCTTTTACTATAATGTCGGCGAGTACGTTCGCTTATAGGTATAGTTTGTTTGCACCGACTTCAAAAAAGTAATTTCATGTTAATATTTCGTCGTTTAGTTGTAACTAAATAAGATAATAATTATTTTATACCTTTTAGTGTATTTTATTTTTTGCATTTAATTTTTTTGAAGTCGGTTTTTATTTTTTTCTTAAAAATTATTTTTATTTTTCTTTTTTAGTGATGTTTTTTAGTTTTGTTATACACATATTTATTAACTTACTAATTTAGTGACTAAATATATATTTTTTATAAAAGATTTTATTTATTATAATTTTGATTATTTGGTCAAAAGAATTGGAGATTTAGGTTATTTCGTCGTTGATTATATCATCAGAACTTAACTAAATTAATATGGCATCATCCCTAAGATATCCCCTTTACAATAAAAAGTATCATCGAAATCGGTTCATTAACAACAACTTAGGCCTGAACAAACGTAACAAAAAAGTCTAATTCCAATGAAAAACGGGACCAATCGGAAGCTAGACTGAACCCATTGCAAAAGAATTTCAAAATCGGTTCACAATTGGCGGAGATGTGAAATAACATAGACAAAGAAAAAAAAATCCAGTCGAACCTCCACCTTTTTTAAAGTCGTTAAAAATATCAGCTGATGTATTGTGCTAAATGCTCTTATCACCTACGTGATAAAATAATGCTTTCCCGATTGGCTGGCTACTTCCAGGTTCAAGTAGCTAAACTTTTTTAGAACATGCTCTATCTTTGAATCAACCAAGCATGCTATTAAGACAGTCCGAGTGAATATTTCGACCCTCTCCATGCCTAAAAATTGCAAGTTAATGAATAAGTAAGGAACAAGTAGCATAAAAACCCCCGTATGAACCGGCCTTAACTTTCATTCTGTAAATGGTCCCCAGAGCCAGAAATTCTGTTCGTTCATGCGAACGTGCGTGCGTCCTCGTCCTAATTTCAGCGACGAAATTTGAAACTAAGCTAGTAATCGGCGAGAAAGAGTCCACCAAATTTGTGGTTCAATGGGAAGTACGTTCAAGTTAAAACATCAAAGTTTTCTGTCTAAAATTAAAATCCAGATCCCGGATACCACCATATGGCGTCAGCTCCAATATATCATACTATTTATTTATCTTTACATAATATTCATTTTAAAATTTTCGATATTATATAGACTAAAATATCTTTATTATATTTTCACCGTGTTTGTGATGATAAATGGCGAGAAAGAGCTTGTTCATCGAACCAATCAAACTCGGATTGGGTTGATGCGATGTGTTCCCAGCCAGATGATGTGTCGGGTTCTTTTGCTACCTCAGAGCCCCCCCCCCCCCCCCCCCACGGCTGATGTTGTTTTTGTGTCTCCCCGAAACAGAAAACCACTTTCGATTGCCTCCTTTAGATACAGAAGAAAAAGAAACAATAAAATAATAATCCAAAAAAAAATCGAAAGAGGCAGCAACGGAGCGAAATAATATGATAAAAAGCAAAAAAAGAGAAAGAATAGTACGATTAGAGGAGCGAACAAAATTAAATTCTAAAAGTCCGATTCAATTGGGTGTCCAATCGATCTTATTAGTGTGAAAAGATCAGAGATCACTACCTCAAGAGTTTCACTTTCGTGTAAACTGTAAATGATACATGTCAGAAAAAATAGCAAGATGAATGTAAGATAGACGTAAGCTGATTGTTATTCTTTTTTTTATTTGAGTTATTTTTTTTTGTATGATAATTTTCTAAAATAAATAAATAAAATAAAAAGTAAAAATAAATAAAAAATTCAATTTATCATGTTAAAATATATGTATAATATTGGCACCTCCGATATGACATCAGCGCCACTCCGGTGTTGGCTATCTTAACTTAACTTATCACTCACTTCATTTTCTACTCGAGTTCATGTAACTTGCTATATATTTATTTATTTATTTGTTTATTTAGATAATTTTACCGACTAGTAGTCCACTTATATATTAATTTAGAATTCCGCGGAGTAGATTCGCGAGCAAATCTGTTAAACGGAATTTTTAACAAATTATAAATAAATTTGTTTTTCTAGTATATTTATACAAATATAGAAATTATCAAATTAATTAAATTAATTTTAAGAAATTCAAAGATATTTCTGCTTTATAAAAATATCTTTGAATTTCTTAAAGATTAATTTAATTAACACTTATATATTGTTTTTCCTCATGTACTATTCTATTTTATTGTAATATGCACAACCTCAATAAAACGCTTTATATATTTTATCTATAAAATTTCTATCATTGTGATATTCCGCTATCCACACCTTTTATACCTCTTAACAGAATTTTTAATAAAAAAGATATTTTATATTATTAAATATTTTAAATTCTTCAAAATACAAGGGTTATTTTTTTATATGTCACATAATTGAAATAAAAATAATTTCTATAAATTATATTTATATAAATTTACTGGTCCAGGGGTTCCCAAAATTTTCCGAGTTGCGGCGTCTTTTTTCAATTAAAACTTTTCCATATGGCACCCTTTCTAAAATAAAAGTATGTCTAATTGGATTTTTTTTTGGCTTTTCGAGGCTTTCTAACCATTAGCCAATTTACGATACTATATATTTTTTAAATTTTGTCTCTACCCCGGGGTCAGATTTAGCCGAATGCCTCGAGTCGGATTCGAACGCGGGTCCACTTAATTGTAAGCTAAAGATAAAAATAAATAGCAAATATTGTTTAGCTTCTCACTTTATTATTTGTCTATTTAGGCCAAAATGTCTTTCTTCCGAAGCAATTAGCAGCTGTGCCGCTGGTTAGGAACCTCTGCACTGACGGTTTATTTATAATACTGGTTACACATCTTCCCTAGTAAATATCGGTTTATTCAAATGAATCAAAAATCAATTTATATATGTGAAATCTATGAAACGATGAGATAATTTTATGAACAATTTTTCAAAAAGTAAAACATAATTACTACCGAAGATGGTCATTAGTGCTGATCAAAACTGTCTAGAGAATTCATATAAATATGTAAAAATAATTTATGGAAATTATTAAATTTATTTTAATTATTTGTTATTAAATAACATTTGAAGTTTGAAAATTTTAAACTACTGATTCACTTGTAAGTTTTAGAAGAATATTTTCAAGCTGTTGATTGTCTGATACAACAGTAGCAACCTTGATAACTATCATGGATGAAGTGATAGAAAATTCATGTAATTTAAATGTGTATGTTTATTATCTTTTAATTGACAATGCAATCATAAATGCATAAGAAAGATATAATTAACTATTTAATCATCATAGCTTTAACAAATGTATAAAATCATTTTAATGCATGATTTTTTTGATTATGTCTCTATATTCTCTCGATTTCGACGTTCACATTAATACAAGAACCGGAGCGAAAACGAAGCTCAGAGTAAACTTTGAACTCTCCAGGTTCAGAACATTAAGATAAAAAAAAATCGAAAGAAAATTCAAAAAAAAAAAAAAAAAAAAAAAATTTATTTTATAGAGTGTTTTCGAACAGTTGAAATGAACAATTGGTTAGAAATGTATATTTTTAAACTACATCTGTGCCAAGTTTTAGCTTTGTATCTAAAACGATAGCTGACAAAAGCTTGACGAATAGCAAAATTTCGCACTTTTGAAAAAAGATTTTATTTTTTTGTAAAATAAAATTAAACAAAAATTTGGCTTAACAAAATGTATCTACATGCCAAGTTTTAGCTTTGTACCTCAAATCGCTCAGCTGATTTAATTAAACTGGGCCGTTTAACGGTTAAACTTAAGCGAACTTTAACCGAATTAATAAGCTGTATCTTTTGCCAAGTAATTGGCACTGTTTATCGAAAATTGAGAAATCACAGTAATTTGCAACGACTCTTGTAAAATTTTAACTTTTTTTAACAAATTATATTGGATAATTATGTATGAAAATTTTCACTTTTCCGTAAAAATGAATCGTAGAATAGCTTGACTATATTTAAGAAGATAACATCAACCCAGAGCTCACTTTTTAATAAAAATTGTCTTTTATTAGCTAAGGCGTCCTCAAACTGCTTATTTTCATAAAAAGTCGAATTTAAATTTTGAGGCATTTCAAAACATCCCTTAATCTATCAATATAGAAAAAGGAAAAAGCAAATAATAATCATGTAAAAATGTTTCTTCCTTCAATCGTTCATGTTAAATAATATATATGTATTAATAACATAATATAGGTATATAAAGATATACAGATATAGCGTAGCTATATATATTTTTCATTTAATTAGATTTATCGAGTACATATTGATTGACAAATTTAATAATTAAATTTATCATCGTTCTGAACGGCAGAGAAAACAAAATCAAATAATAAACAAAATATGAATATATTTAACCTAAATTCATATGATTGAAAAATTAGATTAGAATAAAAAATGCCAGCCGTGATTTGTAGGGAGCAACATATTTTTTACCTATCGCGATTAATAACAAGTCAACACTAATATTAAGTTTAGTTTATTTTAAAATTATTTTAAAAAATATTAATGTAATTTTTTTATATTAAAATATATTTTAGAAAAAATTGGTCAGGATAGAACCCAGATGACTTATAAATTTCTACAAAACATTTTCAAATAATTTATTATGCTTTTCACAGACATAAAATTTTTTATGAATTACATAGAACATAAAGAGCATGTGTCTTGTGAATAGAAAAAAGATGTTAGAGCAGTTTTGAAAAAAATTTCGAAAAAACTTAAAAAACTTACAAAGCTTATCTGAAGTTTTAGTGAATTGAATCAAAATCTTGCTGTAATATTTAAGTTAATCATCATCATTTAGAGTTAATATCTCATTTTAAATTTCGTTTCTCTGAGATTTACCTTTTTCGAGATATCCAAATAATAGAATCAGACATGTAAACAAACATGCCTGTAATAAGATTCATTTAATTCTGAATATCTCAAAATAATTATGTTCAGTAATAATTTTTGAGAATCGTGATAAAATATAAACAAACAATCGAATGGATTGTAGACAGACACAGTGCAGTACTTAATGGATGCAAAAAACTTTAAAGCATGTGATTTTGGTTCAAACTTAAATACTTAAATATTTTTGAGCCTATTACTAAAGTAAAATCGATATCATAAAGTCGTTCTCTATAAGATGATTAATCTAAATGGCTGAAAATTAGATAAAGTGTTGGCAATCGTATGTTAAGCGACCACTACTATTATTACAGCAAAACAAATTTACCTACATCCAATCGGATATTTGAATCCATGAGCGGTACAGTAACTAGACTTTTATGCGCCAGGTGCGCGCTACTATAACTGCGCCCATGGCTTATACTAGGTAGGTACATGGAAGAATATTGAATAAGTATAGATAAATTAGGTAAAAAAACGTTTATTCGAAAATGTTGCCAAAATATAAAACAAAACTTGATCCTGATCTGGTCATTTTTGCACCCCCTCCAGGGTCTGCGCCTGGTGCGTGGGCATCACTGGCACCACCCTGATTACGGCACTGTCCATGAGAAATAACATAATGTTGTACCTCCGCGAACTTCATTCGCCGAGCCATCATCATCTGATATTTTTACTTTATCCAATGCGAAGCATGGGAGAAAGTATTGCAATCGGTCGCGCGGCAAGCGCGACTTCAAAGGGTCCTCAGGTGAAGACTACGGAACCCATGGACTCAATTAAGGTCACAAATTGAAGTAATCAATGAGATTGAATTTTAGCACGTGGCGGTTTTGCCAAAAGTTACCTGGAATCTCGTCGAGAGGCCAAAAAGTACCATTTTTTTGGAAGTGCTTGCGGATGGATGGATGTATGTTATCGTTTTTTTCGTCCACGATTTTTTCCACACCTTTGAACCGATTGAAATTAAATTGAAAACCTACCATCATTTTAACAAAATGAAGCGCTGATTAGTTTTTGGTACATATCGGCCCACAAACATTAGTATTATACAACATTATTTATTTCAGTACTTCTAAATATCTTTAAAATTACTTAACCAATTTTGATGAAATTTAATATCCTAATTAAGTACCTTGGAGCCAACAAAAAAGGTTAAATAAAGTTTTTAGTAAAATTATATTTTAAAGTACTTTACTCTAAAGTAAGATTTTTGAATTCTTTAAAATTTATTCATTTGATCTGTTTATGGTAATATAGGACTCATTTAACCTAACTAAGTAAGAGTGGATAGGCTTTTCTCTGTGAAATGCTAAAAATTTGGGAGGAAAGTTTATAAGTAACCATAGCAACTGCGTTCTTTTCTTATCCGTTACCTTTATAGAGGAATCGACTTAAAACCAAAAATAGCGATTGATTCTCATCTAGTACTTGAGGAATAACCATTCTATATTGGATTTTTGACGTTTCGGGTTTTATTGGTAACCATTGCTGAAGACATAGAGGAATCGACTTAAAATCAAAAATAGCAATTGATTCTCATCTAGTACTCGAGGAATAACCATTTTATATTGGATTTTTGACGTTTCGGGTTTTATTGGTAACCATTGCTGAAGACATAGAGGAATCGACTTAAAATCAAAAATAGCAATTGATTCTCATCTAGTACTTGAGGAATAACTATTCTATATTGAATTTTTGACGTTTCGGTTTCTATTGGTAACCATTGCTGAAGACATAGAGGAATCGACTTAAAATCAAAAATAGCGATTGATTCCCATCTAGTACTTGAGGAATAACCATTCTATATTGGATTTTTGACATTTCGGTTATTATTAGCAACCATTGCTGTAGACATGGAGGAATCGACTTAAAATCAAAAATAGGAATCGATTCTCATATAATACTCGAGGAATAACAATTTTACATTAGATTTTTGACGCTTCGATTATTATTGGCAACCATTGCTGAAGACATGGAGGAATCGGCTTAAAATCAAAAATAACGATCGATTCTTATCTAATACTAGAGGAATAACCTTATTGCATTCCATTTTTGATGTTTTGACTATTAATGGCAACCTCTACTGAAAACGTGGAAGAATCGACTTAAAATCAATAAGACTAAATTCTTTTTTGTAAACAACTCAAGTTTGAGTTTTGATTTAAAGTCGATTCTTCCACGTTTTCAGTAGAGGTTGCCATTAATAGTCAAAACATCAAAAATGGAATGCAATAAGGTTATTCCTCTAGTATTAGATAAGAATTGATCGTTATTTTTGATTTTAAGCCGTTTCCTCCATGTCTTCATCAATGGTTACCAATAATAATCGAAACGTCAAAAATCCAATGTAGAATGGTTATTCCTCGGCTATTAAATGAGAATCGATCATTATTTTTTAATTAAAGTCAACATGAACTGCAAATTGCAAGTGATATCTGATTAATAATAAAGGAATAAACATATTA